>OZ005738.1:191554189-191978171 GCA_963930755.1 Eudasyphora cyanicolor | reverse complement strand
ACTTGGAGTGTACCTAAACATATGTTTATTTCAAGCCGAATATGTTTGGGACAATATACTACAGAAGCGATTTTTTTTCAGCGTTATGAACTGGTATTAAAGTTCAAAGCTGTTTACTTTTGGCACAAAATGTCCACTTGTGTGAGAGGTACAAAAAGGGGCGTCCCAATAACGGTCACTTTTCTCTGGACTTTAGGTACTATAAAAGCAAATTTCAAGTATTCGCATGCACTGGTATTAAGTTATAAGCTGTTAACTTTTGGAACAAAATTTTCCATTTGTGTGGGAGGTACCAAAAGGGGCGGGCCAATGACGCCCATTTTTCTCTGGACTCTAGGTACTATAAAAGCATTACACTGTACAAAATTTCAAGTTTTTGTAGGCACTGGTAATAAAGTTATAAGCTATTAACTTTTGGTTCAAAATTGTCCATTTGTGTGGGAGGTACCAAAAGGGGCGTGGCAAACTTCGCTTATTTTTCTTGAGGTAATAGTGACTAAAAACTAATACTATGTGTAGAATTTCAGAGGATTCAAAGAAGTAGTATAGAAGTTATTAAATAATCAATATTTCACTAAATGTTAACCCTTTGTGGGGGAGGTACTAGAAGGAGTGGACCAATATGGCCCATCTTCGAACTTAGCCGGAGATAGAAGAAAATATTACCAAATACCAAATTTGAAGTCAATCGGTTACTCCTTTCGAGAGTTATCGTGCGCACCAGCCAGCAGACAGACAAACAAAATATAAATCGTTCGAAAGGTCTAATTCTCTTCTTTCCAAATTCTTTTATAGATTGAAAATCGGTTAATAATTAACAAACTTATAGGCGTTCAAGTGAAAAAAGGCAAGAAAATTGTTTTTTACCCGTAAATCCGGATTTTGGGAGTGTCCGGCAAATTTCGTAGAACAAACGTTGTTCTACTCGCCAAGACCTACAAGAAAAGTAGTATCGCGCTGTTTTTGTTTTGGACTGTCGCACTGTGTTATTGGTAAACCAGTAAGGCAATGCAGAAAGAGGGCGGGGCCGACTATATAATACCCTACACCTCCTTAACAATGCGATAAGGTCATTGTGATAATAATTTGCAATAATTGGTAAATGGGTAGGAACATATTATCTAATTCTGAACCGATAATCGCCAAATTAAGCAATATTCGTTCCTAAATTGAGAAACATCTTTCTGAAAAATTTTAATGATCGGAAGTAAAATACAACTTCTATAGCGGTTTGATACCAAATCAGGAGGAACATACACGGAGAAAAAAATATGTTAAAAATATGTTTGGATGCAATCATAAATATGTTTGTGGGTAAACATATTATGTTTGCACACAATCATAATATGTTCGGGGCAAAATTCTAGCATATTAAAAAACGATATGATTGTGTCCTAAAATATTTTTGGCAAATTAATATTTTAGAACATATTTTTTTAGAGTTTTAGAGAGTATTACTCTCTGAGAGCCCAATTATATGACTCATAATTTTGTGCAAAGAAGGGTAATATGTATATGGTAACCGTGTGTATGAGGAGGAATGGCACCGACACCAAAGGGTATTATTATTATTTGATGATGCTTACTCGCCCGGTCGAGTTTAAGGTCGGGTTTTTTATTGAATATGTGTGGTGAATGTCGAATTCCAAGAAATTAGTTGTAGTTTTAACACGTACAACAAATTCAAAATAAAAGAAAGAATATGATATCAAAGATGTATTGAGGTTATTCATTAAAAAACACAATTATTTTGGTGCAAAATTATTTTTTTAAAAAGGAATGTATGTTACTCCAACACATTTTATTTACAAAACGTTCTATAATACTGACGCCGTTTTATTGCCCCACATAAATTATTTTGCCAACATACATATGTATGTATGTACGTATGTATGTGTGCTTTTCATGTTCTTTGAACAAACACACTCCCGCACTAACAAATTGTATTCATCTGAAATGACCCCGGGTACAGTAGTGAAGAGTGCACTGTACTATTGAAGTTTTGCCTTGCTCTGCACATTGCACAAATTCTTTTAAAGAGACACAACTCAAAATTTAGTAATTTTCAGAAAACTCAAAAACTATTCTGCAGCTCATGAACTACTATTCAAAAGCAAAGTGTGTATTACTGTTTGTTGTTATTGTATTTCTGTATTTGATGTGGTGAGTGACGATTTACTTTAGGTTACTTGTTGCTGTGAACCGTTATAGTTTCATGAAGGAGCGAGAAGAGTAGAAGAGATACAATCATATATATGATTACATACAATCATATAAATGTTTGCATACAATCATATATATAATTACATACAATCATATATATGTTTGCATACAATCATATAAATGTTTGGTAACATTACCGCTACCCCAAACATAATATGTTTGGGAGCTGCTCCAAACATACATATGTTGCCTGCAAAATATGTTTGGGACAATATGTTACAGAGGCCGTTTTTTTCCTCCGTGTATATATGGAGCTTTAAAATAAATCTGAACCGATCTTCCCTGAATACTTATTCATGTAAAAAGACCTCCTTCTGTCGAATTTCGTACTGATCGGATATAAAATACAGTCTCTACAGCGCTTACATGTCAAATCGGGGGTAACATATATATGGGAGCTATATCTAAATCTGAACCGATTTTCTCCAAATTTGGCAGTATTCCTTCATGTAATAAGAAACCTCTTTCTGCCGAATTTCGCACTGATCGGATATAAAATACAGTTTTTACAGCGCTTACAGGTCAAATCGGGGGTAACATATATATGGGGGCTATATCTAAATCTGAACCGATTTCTTCCAAATTTAATAGTGTTCATCCATATAATAAGAAACCTCTTTCTGCCGAATTTCATACTGATCGGTATAAAATAAAGTTTTTACAGCGCTTACTTGGCAAATCGGGGCTAACATATATATGGGGGCTATATCTAAATCTGAACCGATTTTAACCAAATTCAATAGGGATCGTCCTTGGGCCAAAAAAATTATATGTGTAAAGTTTCGTCGAGATCGGACCATAATTGCGACCTGTACTTTGATTACAAGAATACATGCACAGACAGACGGACATAGCTAAATCAACTAAGAAAGTGATTCTAAGTCGATCGGTATAATAAACGATGGGTCTATTTCTTCTCCTTTTGGGTGTTACAAACAAATGCACAAAGTTATAATACCCTGTACCACAGTGTGGTGTAGGGTATAAAAACAATGAAATTGGAAAAATAATTTTCGGTGCTGATTTGTTGATTTCTCAAAAGAAATTTTCTATTTCAACGAATTTTTGGGAAAATAAAATTTCGAAGATTTTTCATGCAAATCAACGAAATTTTCTAGATAAATTAAATTTTAACATATTTTTTTACAAAAATGAAATTTTTAATAAAAATTTATTTTCGACAAGCACTTCTTTTAAAAAAACCTATGAAAAAAGGAATTTTTTCTAATTTTTGTAAACACCGTTCTTGCCCGACTTTGAGGAAATTTTTAAGATTTGTTTCCTTTTGGTACAGAGCAGTTGGCGTCATGTCACTACTTGTGTGTGCTATTCAAAAGTGATGAAGAGTATTTTTTGCGTGTCAATACGGCCTATTGAGCACTTTAGAAAATACTGGGACAAACCTGTCACAAAGATTTAATTATTTCTCGAGAAAAACAAAAAAAGCCATCGTGGAACTTGGCTATATTGTAGTGGGCAATTTTGCTAAAATACAAAAAATAAAATTTTAAATAAAAGGGGGATTAAAAAAAAACTAAAGTTAATAATTAAAAAATATTTTTTTTAATTTGTTTTCTATTTTTCATTGAGAGTGCAAATAATTACTTACATTTTACAAAAAGTCCCATATTGATAGTTTTTACCGATAAAAATTATACATTTTTTAATAAACCCAGTATTCCTCAAAATTCACAATTTCGAAAATTTTAAAATCTTCATAGTAGGCCTGTTTTTTATATTTTTTTTAAATAATTTGCATGGGTTGTTGGCACCACTTAGTATAACCATTATGCCAAGTTTCACTAAAATCTGTTATGTGGGCCAAAAATACTGTGATCACTTAACAAGGAAATGCCCTGCTGCAAAAGTTATAGGAGTGTTGTGATCGAATGAATCTGTCAATTTGTGTGGGTAGGGGGGGTACAAGAAGTGGTTTGACAAATACGCCTTTTGCACTGAACAGTAGGTATTTCACGGACATTGCACTGAACCGAATTGCTATATATATGTGCACTGGTATTAACTTTATGATTCGGCCATTTTGTGTGGGAGGTAACAAAAGGGGTGTGGCAATAATGCCCATTCTGTATTTCACTACATTTTAAACCTTTGTGTGTGTTAAGAATTTTTATATAAAGTGGACCGATATGGCCAATCTTTGATCTTTGCCTGAGATGGAAATAAATAAAGCCAATACGTTACTTCTTTCGAGAGTTCGCTCCAGCCAGACAGACGGACGGACATTGCTCAAATGACTTTCAATTACGCAAAACTTTTTCCGCCGAACATAATTGGGGTCTTAGGTCACTCTTTTGATGTGTTACACTTTTTGCCCGTAGCTAATGATATACTCCCTCGTTACAATAAAGTGAGAGTATAAAATGGAAAACTGTCTACACATTTGCTTGTCCATCTAATATAACATTCTTGGAAGTGGTAAATATATACTTAGTGCTACATCGGATGTACATACTCGTATGTACGAGTATATCAAAGGTTTTTGTTCAGAAATAAGTTACATATATTTTTGCTGGATAAATCTTCCACCCAGTAACTTGTACGAGTAGACAATGTCTTCTGCTAAATATAAAAAACTGAATTGTTTGCCCCGCTAAAACTTTGCTTATGAGAATTATTAAATAATTTAAAGATTTTAATCACTTTTGAGATTAACTTTATTCTGCGAACACAAATGCATTTCCCATATCGTTATGTACCATGAAATATTTCCAAATTTGATTTCATTTAAAATACCTAAAAACTATCCACGGAAGAGCTGAAGTAGGTGTTGATATGAAACATTGCTCATTTGTAAAGTTAATCCGATTAGTGACTGACAAAAAGTCAACTATACTCAATTGATACTCGTACTGAGAGTCAGTGACGGCATCACTATCACCCAAACGCGTGCGTTCGCTCTAGTTTTGCCCACTAAACATTGAGACAACCCCTAATTGAATTGGTACGGAGAACACGCGTAATGCCGTGATTACATACAAGGATTATAATCGTCCTCTTAAATGGGAAATCACAAAAAAAAGAAGCAGGAGGATGAGGAGGACGTTACAAAGCTTCCCACATAGATTTGTCTGGTGTTGCCAAAAGAGGCGAGGAATAAACTAAGGATACGTTAAGTACTCACACTGTTCGGGTGTTCGGTATTCGCTATCGGATATAACGTCAACGAATGTTTATTAAATAGATTTGTGTGGCAGACTGCTGCTGCTACTCTTCCTGCCGCCACCGATGGAAAGGCGGATGGGTAATTGTGTTGGGTAAGTCTTTTGTTGAGTGCTGCAACACCAGCCGACGAGAATCCTTGACATAATGGGTGTTGATACCATCTCAAGCGTTTGTCAACTTTTCAATCAAATGTTTCCAGAGACGAGGAGAGAAAAAAGGTTCACACCAAAAGTCAGGCGTGTCTCTTTCAAGTGGGCTCTTGTCGTCGAGGAGGTGGACATGTATCACATCCTCATCCATATCAGCAGTAGCACCAGCAAAGTAAAAACTGGCAGAAAGAGGGAAGGACGGTATAAGTTGGTTGGCATTTGCGAATAAGGACGAAACGAAACAAGTTGATCTCATTACAATACGCTTTGTGGGCCCTATTAAATGGAAAAATCCTTTTTAAGTTACTTTCAGCTGATGTTCGTTACTTTTTTTCTTCCTCCCGCTTTTGTGAAGAGGTTTTTATTATCAAAGTTTTGCAGGTTTAGTTGTTGCGAGAAAAGGCGTAATAGTGTAGTGGATGTGAAAATGGCGTACACACGAGTTTAGGATATTGTTCTGGGGGCGGAGAGGATAACATGTCGCTTATGTTGTCGATGATATTTAGGCGTAAGAGTTATTTCTTAAATTCTATTTTGACATATTTTCATGTTCGAATTTTTAGAAAAAAGCTTTGACAAACATATTCCTATACAGAAAGAGTTTACATTCTTTGGAACTTAAAGGATTTGCATAAAAGGATATGCATATTTTTTTGCCAAAAAAGTGAGCGTTTCATTCGAAAACCGATGACAAGCGAAAAATCTCGTGGATGAAAGGGGCAATATGTGTGGTTTAAGCTATAAAATACAATGCGAAAGCTATCCAGATAACAGAAGACAAAGATTTTTTTTAATTTCAAATATTTATTTAAATTATTCTAAGCTCCATTTGTACATATTTTTTAAATTCGTAATGTTTTGAGGTATTTGTATGTAAGATATATCTAAAGGTAATTACAATTACGATTTGCAGATCGGACAACATTGCCAGAAAAATGGCGGAAAATTCAACCCTGTGAATTTACAACCGTGTGAACATACAATTTTTGTTTTGCAACGTTAGCAGAAAAGTCATTGCGAGATAATTTGCTGATTGTTATATGTGCGAAGTTTATGCATGTGACAACGGCGCCATTGCCAGAAAATCATTTTATTTGCAACACTGTCTATAATGTATTTTTATTGGCAATCCTGCATATAAATATGTATTTACAAATATATTGTAAATATATGAAATTGTAATGTTTTCTTGCAATCGTCTGAACTGTCAATTCACCTTTGCCTAACAATCTGTCATTGTCCGTACATTTGCAGCACCTTAACAGGGTTGATAACGTTTGCCGATCAGGCAATCGTCTATACTCAGCTTCAGAGGGATTTCATGTCAAGTGAGTGTATTTTGACATTTTGGGCAAACGGCCCCTTTTTCCCATCCATAATTACCTGTTGTATTAACAAATTTCTATTTTAAAGAATTAAAAAATCACAAAAACATTTTTTTGTAATTTTTTTTGCGAAACTAATAATTTTTATTTGTTATTAGGATATTCTCCTGGCATTAGACCATCTTTGCCTCTATTATGTATTGTAGGGTGCCAAGTTTTTTAAAAAACAGTGAAGCAAATACAATTACTTGACAACTCAGATCAAACTTTGCATTCTATAATACATAATACAGGCAAAGATGGTCAAAAGCCAGGATAATATCCTACACTGGGCAAAATCAAATTTTTTGATATGTTTGAATCGAAAGAAAATATATTTGGAACACAAATTTTTAAATGGTATATATTTCTGAACAAAAACATTTTATTTGAAAATCAATAAAATTTATTTGAACGCATATATAAATATAATACATCAAAATATATTTGCAAACTATTTTTCCCAAATAAAATATGTATTTATATACAAATAAAATCGTTGATTAGGAATTTCTCCAAATATATTTTTTTTAGGAAAGATTTTCAAAACGTTGAAGATTTTTCGAATTTAATTGTGAATTTTTCATTGATTTGTCGAGTTATACCTTATAATATAAAATGACACAAGTAACAATTCGATACCTCCATTCTAAACTATGCAAAGTGCAAAAAGGTAGTTTTTCAGGAGAGGCGATCAAAGTTTGATGAATATTTTAAATTTGTGTGGAATTCCTTTATAATTCAAATCGAATGACCTGTACTGATTTGTGAATTACTTTTGATTGGGTCGACGGATAAATACCAAATATTGACTGAATATAATTTGAAATACTCGTATTTACGAAAGCTTGTGTCAATTACTGTCCTTAATAGATTAAAAGCAATTTATGGGATGCGACCTGCATATAACGGGTTTTCCAATAGGGATGATATGATTTTGAAGTGACGTGTCGGCCATCTGTAATATGTCATGATCTGTCATTTGTTTTTCATTGTATTCAGTAGTGTTTACAATTTCATCATTGAGAGATATACGCAAGAATAACGTTTACAAATTATTCAGTTTTATTATCAAAATAATCGTTCTCCAATTGCAACTTTTCGTGCGGTAAGTCCAATCCAATAAAAACACTTTCCAGTCGGCCTACGACCTTGACATCCAAGAGCAATATTTTAGCTGTCGTTAAGAGCTATCTTTTTGCCGTTGACCGATCAGATCATTCCGAAGAAAATCTATGCATAAGTTTAAAAGTTGTATCCAATTAAATAAGTCTACATACATACACGGTGCAAAATCGCCTTTTTTGATATGTTTGAATCGAAAGAAAATATACTTGGATCAGAAATTTTTAAATATTATATATTTTCGAGCAAAAACATTTTATTTGAAAATCAATAAAATATATTTAGAACCCATATGTTAATATATTAGAAATATATATATTTGCGAACTAATTTTCTCAAATAAAATATGTGTTTAAATACAAATAAAATTATTGTTTATGAATATTTCCAAATATATTTTATTAAAAAAAGATTTTCAAAACATTGCTGAATTTTTCGAATTATAGTTTTAATTTTTTCCTTGTTTTCGAATTATGCATTCCTATTAAAAATGGCATACTTACATTCATTTCTATTTGAAACCACTTAATTTTTTTTCTAACTGTTCCAAGTCATTATTTTCAATTATAAAGAAATTTTACTATCATTAAAAATTTCTAAAAATTACCTTTAAAACAAGCAAATAGATCTTTGTTTGGGAAATAACATATCCAAATAAAAAATATTAGGATGTAAACATAGTTTTGTTTAGAACAACATCCTCCCAAACATATAATATTTGTTTGTGTCAAATATTATATATTTGGAGTGCACCCTAAAAATATTTATGTTTCAAGCAGAATATGTTTGGGACAATATACTACAGAGCCGATTTTTTTTCAGCGTGTTCGGTTTAATAGTGTGGTGTTATGATATTATGTTAAGTTACAGCATGTTATTTTACATTTCAGTAATTCCATGTGAAGCGATCACACTAATTTGGCACTTATGCTGAATAAAGTTTCTTAATATTTTTTGCGAAAAAAAAATTTTCCGGTAGTTTTTTTTTTTGAAAAATAGAAGGAAACATTTTTTTAACTTTTTTCAGCATAACTTTCAGGGACTCGTAATTTTTCACTAACAATGTTTGACTACAAAATTGTAGTCAACATGAATCTGAACAACATTTCTGAACATATCAATACAATCTGAACGTGTCTACACGCTGAAAAAAAATCGCTTCTGTAGTATATTGTCCCAAACATATTCTGCTTGAAATATACACATGTTTAGGGTACACTCCAAATGTTTAATATTTGACACACACAAATACTATATGTTTGGGAGGATAGTAGTGTTCTAAACAAAAATATCTAATATTTTTTATTTGAAACTTCCGAAACAAAGATCAATTTGTATTTATGTATTTTGGCAACGAATCAATGTCTTAATTTAAAGACAGGTTTTCTGTTTTTCGGAAGTTCAAAGTGCATTTTTGTTTATAAATTTTATATGTTTGTAAAATGCAATTAAAATTTAAATCGTAACTATAAATTGCATTGATGGATTGACAAAAAATGATGTACATATTGAATTATTTATAAATTAAAAATTATTGATGTAAAACAAAAGCTAATGCTGCTAAAGGCATTTTTAACTATAAAGTTTAACACGAAATCTAGGAAAAACTAACTAAAATTCGAAAAACATAGCAAAGTCTAAAAAATCTTTTCTTAAATAAAATATATTTGAAAAACTTCTTAAGAAATAACTTTGTTCGTGTGTAAACACATATTTTATTTGTGAAAGTCAGTTTGCAAATATATTATGTTCTAATATATTAATACATTCAATCCAAACTAAATTTCTTGATTTTTAAATAAAATTTATTTGTTAACAAATATAAAGTATTTAAAAAAATCGTTTCCAAATATATTTTCTTTCAATTCAAACATATCAAAAATTCAGATTTTTCCCCGTGTAGGCACCCTAAATATCTCAAAAAACCATATTGTACCCCAAAAATGTTAGTATTTCACTATTATGTAGCAAAAACATTCTTTTTTGGTATATGGTATGTTGAGCAACTTTATAGAAAATATATATATCGTGATCCATTTCGAGATTCCCTATTTTTTTAAAGAAAAAAACACAGAAAATTGACTGGGGAATGTTTATTATAATTTGAAAGAACATTCTTTGGCATTTATTTTTTGAAGATTATGTCTATCAAATGTTGGCCGCGGCTACGTCTCAGATGGTCCATCCGTTGAGTCCAATTTTCGATGACTCGTTCAAGCATTTCGACTGGTAACTGGCGAATGACACGCGTGGTGTTTTGCTCCAAGGCCTGAATCGAAGCGGGTTTGTCCGCATAAACTTTAGACTTTACATATCCCCACAGGAAAAAGTCTAACGGTGTGCTATCACACGATCTTCGTGGCCAATCGACCGGCCCAAAACGTGAAATTATCTGCTCACCGAAGTGTTCTCTCAATAAATCCATTGATTGAAGGATGTGTGAGAAGTTGCGCCGTCTTGTTGAAACCAAATGTCGCCGAGATCACGAGCATCAATTTCAGGCATCAAATAGTCGGTTATCATGGCACGATAACGGTCGACATTGACGATTACGTTCTCACCGGCATCATTTTTTGAAGAAATATGGACCGATAATTCCGGTACGTCGGATCGGGAATCGGTCAATGGCAAAAAGATAGCTCTTAACGAGAGCTAAAATATTGTTCATGGGTGTCAAGGTCGTGGGTCGACTGTAAAGTGTTTTTTTTTGTTTTATTTAAAAAAAAGGACTTATCGCAATTGGCAAACGATTATTTTGATAACAAAACTGAATAATTTGTAAACGTTGTTCAGGGGTAAAACTTTTCATGAGGAAATGCCAAGCAATACTTTACAAAAATAACATGACAGGATGACACGACTCGCACGTGATCTGTCAAAAAAAGGCTATTGGAAAAAGTATCTCTACTTAGATCACCCTATATTAAGGCCAATATTTTTGTGGAACGTGTTAACCCTCTAGCTCCCCCACATAACTGTAATTGTTGGCCCCATTTTAACAAATCGTAAAAAACACCCCTTCATATGGGGAGGGCGGGGATGAAATGTTCCACAAAAATGTTGGCCATAAAATTTTACTATATGTGTCAGAACAAACAAAAGCCAAAAACTTAACACAAATACCATACTGTGGGGGAGCTAGAGGGTTAATATGTTCCACAACATTATTGGCCTTAAAATTTCTATAAAGTTGCTGAACATACCATATACCAAAAAAGAATATTTTTTTTACGTAATAGTGCAATACTAACATTTTTGGGATAAAATGTGGTTTTTTGAGCTATTTAGGGTGCCTAGACACGTTCAGAATGTATTAATATGTTCAAAAAAGTTGTTCAGATTTGGCTACAATTTTGCCAAACATTGCTAGTAAAATATTAGGAGTCCCTGGAAGTTATGCTGAAAAAAGTAAAAAAAATATTTTATTCCTTCACTTTTTCAAAAAAAAAAAAAATACCGGGAAAATTTTTTTCGCAAAAAATGTTAACGAACTTTGTTCAGCATATTCTTAGCTACATTATTGCCGAATAGTTAAACGGTATCACCAAGTCTGAATTAGTTGTTAGACAAAAGCTGATGACACCTTTTTCCAGGGGCCAACTGATTTTCAGAAACTTTGGAGGCCCATAAAAAAAATTGGTCACCAATTTCGCCAAACCGAGTATAGGGTTATACTACCCTTTGATAGTAGAATCGAAACTATACTGTCAAGACCGTGTATTTTTCAAAAAGTGTTCATTTGTTGCATAGTGTAATTAGTTGTTATCACCTCCACAAAAAAATGGGCGAAGTTGTCAAGCCCCTTCTTTACCTCCCACACAAATGGACCATTTTGAAGCAAAATTTAACTACTTATAGCATCAATAGCAATTCATGCAAATTTTTACAATTGTGTACAGTGTAATGCTTTTATAGTATTTAGAGTCCAGTGAAAAAAGGGCCTTATTGGCACGCCTCTTTTGGTCCCTCCCGCACAAATGGACTATTTTCTACTAAAGTTAATAGCTTTTAACTTTAATACCAGCACTCAGGAAAATAATTGGTTGGAATTCGATAGCAACAATAAAAAAAATAGTACTAGCAACAAACATTCTATTGCAAACACAGTGTGCCGGTGGTATTTATATATAAATGGTTAAAACAATAATTATAACATGGATATGCTCAAATGAAATAAATAGCAACTAAATCGATGGTTGGATCAATCGATTTAATATTTTTTCTTTCACACTCGGTTAGTTGTGGTAACTACTTTTAAATTGTCATTATAGTACCATATGATCGATATTTGGTTGTGACAACGAATGCTTTATTCTTGACAACAGAAATTGTATCAATAGACCAAAGATTATTATTGCAACGAATAATTGGTAACTATAACAGAAAAAATATTAATAAATAAGCGTTTTTTGGTTATCCCAATATTTTTTTTTGGGAAATACAACCGAAAGCATGGTTGCTTTTCTTTTGTTGATACATGACAAACAAAGAAAATGTAAATTATTCGACATAAATAAATCTTCAGCATTCTGTTCAAGATGGGTATGCTTAGTCAAATATAATTTTGTGCGGATAATAATGTGTGGATGCAGAATGTGTTGTGCAAAATATTTTACATAAATAAAAGCAACAATCATGAAATTGAAAGCACAAGGTTAAGCGATATTTGCATAAAAATATTGTTATGCATTGTACTCTTGTGTACTACATAAAATGTGTGTAAAATTTCCCCACTTCTCATAATAGTGATGAATTTGTAATATGGGACTTTTAATTTTTGTTATGAATTGTTTGGTGTTTTGTTCAACAAATAAAATAAAAATTAATGAAAACTGTTTTTAATTAATTAAAGCATAATCACTTAACGTTGTGAGCGCCATTAACGCCGTGTGAACAAAAATAATTTGTAATTAATTAAATACATACAATTTATAAGATTTTTTTTTTATAAAATAAAGAAATTTTTTTTATAAAGATTTTTAATGCAGCTACGACTTTAATGAGGGAATAAAAAGAAAATTTTGAAAGTATCTGCTACTTTTAAAACGTTTGTTACGAATTTTTGACCATTTTAATTTTGTCGTTTACAATTGTAGGTAGTATATGACTGACAAATTGTCAGAACAACCAATTTTTAAAAACAGTTGGTTGTGGCAACCTACAAAAGATAATTTTAGCTACCATTTTCGTAGTTGGCGCAACCAAATATGATTGTTGTCAACATGGAAGCAGAAGTATACCATAAACAAAATGTTGGTTGTCCTGATAGTAGACAGAACTACCAAAATTCGGTTGGCAAATAATTCGGTTGAGGCAACCAAACTGTTTTCTGTGTGAGTGCATACAAATACTTGAAATTTCCTACAGTGTAATGGTTTTTTAGTACCAACAGTCCACTGAAAAAATGGACGTTGGTGCCATGCCCCATTTGGTACCTCTCATACAAAGGTACCATTTTGTACGATATGTTAACAGCTTATACTGGCGCATAAAAATACTTAAAACATTTTAAGGTGTAATTTGTTTTTATTATTATAGCGCCACTTTTGGTACCCCCCATACAAATGTACCATTTTGTACAAAAAATTCACAGCTTATATCGTGAATACCAATGCATATAAATACACAGTCTAAAGCTTTTACAATTTGTACAGTCCTGTTAAAAATTGGAGTTATCGCCACATCCGTTTTAGTACTTCCCATACAAAAAAGCCAAGACTTACCAAAATTAAATAACTCATAATATTAGTAAATATACCAGTGCATATTTACATTGCTCACAAAGTGAGGGTATACCGGTCTTATTCTTACTTCTTACTTCTTTTTATATTATTTTATCTAAAATTGTAAGGAATAATATTTCCAAAGATAATATTTTAAAAGGACCTTATTATTTCCATTTCCCTTAGAGATTTTTTAATGTAATTGTCGTGAATAGGACAGCTTCACCTCTATCCAGAATCAGTTTATATGAAAAAGAAAACAAAAGAAACAATTGCTGATTTATACGTCTGTATTGCTGTTTAGAAAATAATAAAAACCAATAATTTTATATTTGAATGCTTATAATTTGCCTTTCTTGTGAAGCCAAAATAAATAACAATCAACTAGAGCAGCCCTTCCCAACCTTATAGGGGGCCGTACAGATTTTCCAGATGAGTCGTGAGAACATTTTTAATAAATTAATCGTTCAATTTTAAGACATTTGTTTTTATTTACAATCGTTTTTAAGTTTTTTTTATTTATCTCAAAACAAAAAATCTGTAGTTTTCCATGTATTTCATATATGCTATTTAATATGATTACCTTATCTCGCATTTAGCAAGGCTAAGTCCCACTCTAGAAAATTTAGACAAAATATGATTTTATTGAAAATTTCAAAGAAATTGCATTTTTATTGAAAATTATATGAAAATTTAAATGTTATTGAAAACTTCATAGAAATAAAGATTTTCTTGCAAATTTCATTAAAATTGCTTGTGTTTGTAAACTTAGTGAAAGTTGAATTTTTACAGAAAATTCTCAAATAGAAATCAACATTTTATTGAAAATGTTGTCAAAATTGGTATCTTTAAAAAAAGTCGTTGAAAATTAGCATTTTCTATAAATTTGATGAATGGTTTTTGAAAATATTGTCACAAATAAATATTTGTTGATACTCAGAAGACTTCTTCCATTAAATGACACATCAATTTTTAGTCCGTTCAGTGGACCTTTATCCGTTCATTGACCTTTAATCCGTTCAGTGGCTCTTAACCCTCTCATCGACCATTGAAATTTCAACAAAATTGTCTAGAAAAATTTTTTCTAGAAAATTCAACTTCAACAAAATTTTGCAGAAAAATACGAAATTTATAAAAAAAGAAAACTAGATGTTTTAGAAAAATTTACATTTGAAAATTCTAGAATTTTTGTAGAAAAAATTAATTATGATGACATTTTCTGTAAAAATGGCAATTTGCATTAAATTTTCCAGAAAACTATAATTTCAAAGAAATTTTGTAAAAAAAAATGCAATTTCTGCACAATTTTTTGGATATTAAATTATCGAAAAAAATACAATTTCAATTAAATTTTGTAGAAATATCCAGTTTCGAGGAAATTTTCAAGAAAAATACAATTTAAACAAAATTTTGAAGAAAAATTCAATTTCGAGAAATTTAGATTCACTGGTCGAACGATTTGTCCACCACTTAATGGCCTTCGTTGAAATTAAAGTTTTCTAGAAAACTTAATGAAAATTGCAATTTTACAGAAAATGTTATCATAATTAAATTTTTCTAGAAAAATTCTAGAATTTTTCTAAAAATTGTTCATAGAATTTCCTTTTTTTTTAATTTCTTGAAAATTGCATTTTTCTGGGATCGAATCGTTCTACAAAACTATCCGTCATACTTTTACGGACAGATTTTCTACGATAAACACAGATTTAGAAGATTTGTGTTTTTTTCAATTTTTATCCCCTCACGTTAGAGAGAGAGAGGAGGGTATATATCATTTGCTACGAACCAAAAGTGTAACACATCGAAGGAGTGACCTAAGACCCTAAGTATGTTCGGTGTATATCCGTTTTGGGTCATTTTAAGTCGAATGATCAATGTCCGTCCGTCTGTCTGTCTGCTGGCTGGTGCGCACGATAACTCTCGAAAGGAGTAACCGATTGACTTCAAATTTGGTATGTGGTAATATTTTCTTCTATCTCCGGCTAAGTTCGAAGATGGGTCATATTGGTCCACTCCTTCTAGTACCTCCCGCACAAAGGGTTAACATTTAGTGAAATATTCTTTTTTTAATAACTTTTATTCTACCTATTTGAATCCTCTGAAATTCTACACATGGCGAAGTTGCCACGCTTCTTTTTGTACCTCCTACACAAATGGACCATTTTCTACCAAAAGTTAACACATTTTTACTTCAACAACAGTGAATAAAAATACTTGCAATTTTGTACGGTGTAATGCTTTTATAGTATCTAGAGTCCAGAGAAAAGTGACCGTTATTGGGACGCCCTTTTTGGTACCTCTCACACAAATGGACCATTTTGTACCAGAAGTAAGCAGCTTTGAAATGTTATTACCAGTACATACTTTAAAGTTATTAAATTCAATTTAAATTGATAATAAGTCTATATAATATATAGACTCAAGGTGAGGGGATCCATTAGTCGGTTTACCCTACTGAACTTTCTTACTTGTTTTAATATCCAATTATTTACTTAAATAACCACAGATGTCTGTTTTTGGCATTTTATACAAACAATTCTTTGGTTTTAGATGTGTTATTAGTAATAATAAAATTTTCCTGTGTGGGGGCGCAAAATAAAAATTAGCCCCGGGGCGCCAGACCCCCTGGATCAGGCTCTGGTTAGGGGCACCGTAATATTTAGATAAGTAGTACTAACAGGAAAAATAGGGATTACTATTGTGATGGAGTCGGTCCCGTCCGACTTGATGTTTTCTTTGACAGCTACTGAAATATAACAATTGGCAAAAATTATAATTAATATTTGATTAGCCGATACAAGTAAATTTATTTGAAGTGAATAATCAATTTTCAAATTATTTTGAAATTGGAGATGTTAACTAAAAATTCAGCAATTTAGCTTTTAATGATAATAATTTCACATGTCTACTGTTCTTCTATCATCGCATGTACATTTTAAGAAATTATTCCTATTTTCATGGAATTGCATTTATTCATGTGTGAGTTACTGTTCTGGAAACAAACCATTAATTTTTAGGTTACGTTAAGGCAGTCGGTCGCCTTTTTAATTGAACTAAAATTTGAGAGAAATTATTGTAACACGAAATGACATAAATGTTTTACAATATTTTATCTATATTTTATTGTTGACAGTAATCTTTTAATTGTTCCATTTGTTCGTAATGAAATAAAACAGAGCCAATAATTCAATAACAATTTATAGCACGAACCCTGCTCCTTGATCACTCCAACACAGTACAAGAAGCGCTTATCTTTTGAACAATTGCCTGTAATTATGTATGAACAAACACATTGCTGTCCTGCCCACTGCTCTGTCGCTAGCAGGACATTTATGGACGTGCCATCGTCGGGGAGAACAAGTGCAAAGTGAATGATTTGATTGCCTTGGCTTATCGGGAAACACAATTCTTATCAATTGTCTGTCTGTCCGTCGGTCTGTCTTGTCTTGTATTCCGAAGAGGTGAAAAGTAATGTTGCAATTGAGTATTGCAACATCTCAACTCACGTGCCCGATCCCGAGTGACACACACGTTCCTCGTTCAGGACGAGATGACAAGGTGCAAAAAGGACATGTATTTTTGTGTGCGTACACATGTACAACAATCATTACATCACTCCGATCACTTGGATCCTTTGCAGGTGGATGGATGGATGGATGCAATGATGTTAGGGATCATCTTCGGCAAACACCGTGCCGAATGTACTCAAACGCCAAAACGATTATCTTTCGGGTATGTGCAAACAACATCCTTGCATCCTTTTTGGCTGCACTTGACTGCAGCATTGTCCGATCGCCGAATGCGTTACGGCATAGAAGAATGCGTTCGAGTATGAAAAAACGAAACAAAGATCGCGTGGCAAAATCATTAAGAACATTTTCAGACGGTCGTCCTCAGTTTTTTTTTGTGTTCTTAGGGATTTTCAAGGAATACAAGGAGAGGGAGAGATAGAGGGGCCTGTGTTTGGCGGCTACGTTTTAATAAGCCAAATTATTTTAAGTACAGACCACATTGTTTTGTTTTTTTGCCCTCGTGTCGGGGATAATTTCATTTTTATCGGTGTTTTTTTTTGTCGGGGTTTGTCAAATTCAAACATAATAATTTTTTTGGCTGCATTAGTTGGATGAATGCAATTGCATCTGCTTCTTTGAAGGCTACTAACAAATTCCACAGACATACATACATAGATGGCAAGGAATCCATCACAAAACCAGCAATTACAACGCCCCACAATTATTTTTTTTTGCTACACCATTCTTGAAACATGAAATATGAAGAAAGCGTATGTTTGCATTCTTTTAGGATTTGTGTTACAAAAAACTTCCTCAGGATCATTACTCCCCCACACACATATCAGAAATAATAATTTATACTATTAATTTGATATTCATGACGGCATTTCTGCGTGCTTCGCCTCTGTGTGTAGTTTTTTTTTCTGCAAGAAATTCCTTTCTATTCAGTAGCAAATTTGAAGGTTTCTTTTCGCTGCAAACTTCCTCATAATCACTGGTTTCACTTTTAAAGCCTTTGGCCATAAAACGCCACTTTTTATGGTTTTGAGTTTTGCCTGACTCCGGCTCTTAATTGCCATGAAATTTAGTCGATTTAGGCCTTTAAGACAAAATCGCAGACAAGTTGATTCTGGGTTGTGTTCGCTGGGCATCACCGTTGCCTTCGACGAATTCATCTCCGGGGCACACTTTGATGACTTTGGAGGAGTTCCGTTTTTATGAATTGTTTTCCTGTTTTGTGTTTTTTTGGTGTGTGTGATAATTGGCAAAAATCACGCATGTTTACTGTTCATTATGGACAATTTAACCTAAACCTAGGCTTTCTTTTTATTAGATCCTATTGGGTTGCTATACGAGTATCAAGTATAAAGGCACTGGTGATGAGTAGCGATTAAGAGTCGCCCTTCAGTTATGTTAACATGAAACTATGAAGTACTTAATAACACTGTGCAACAAAACCAGAGTTTTGTTTTCAAAATTTTATTTTGGAAGACGTTATTCTAAACAACATTTTTTTCCATAACTATTGTATATTATTCGACCTTTTTATTAGCAATTAGAATAAATGATTTTTCAAGCTCGAGGTCTTTTTTTGAGTGATTTATTTATTTATACTTTTATATCGATATTTCGCAATTTTCGTGAATTGCATCATCAGGATGTTTACGTAAAAAACATAAAAGAGAATAATACTTAAAACTAAAGTAGCATCACTACCATCGTCTTCTGTTGTAAATATTGCACTGCAATATATCGGGTGTTTTTTTAGGGGTATAGAACTTCGAATTGAAATAAAACACAAGAAAATCGTTTTAAGGTCCATCAATTTGGCTTTATTGGAAGGATAATTTTATGCCATCAATGTTTAAATATGATTTCGGGCATGTGGCCGCCGCGGCTGGATCGAATAAAGCCAATTCTACAGGTCCAATTTGCAACCACTTTTTCGAGCATATGGGGCCGTATGTCGGCAATAACGCCACGAATGTTGGCTACCAATTCCCCTAACGTTTCTGGTTTGTTGGCGTAGACGAGCGACTTCACATATCCCCAAAGAAAATAATCCAATGGTGTCAAATCACACGAAATTATGCGCTCATCGGATGTTTCCTTCAATATATCGATTGTGACGTGCGCTGTGTGGCATGTAGCGCCGTCTTGTTGGAACCACAACTCATCCACATTCATGCCATCCAATTCGGGAACAAAATAGTCGGTTATCATGGCTCTATACCGGTCTCCATTAGCTCTCCACAGCTCCAATTGCTGTGTACGGTGGCGAATCGATTCATTCGGGTCCTCTTCAACACTTTGCTCGGCAATTGTTTCTTCGGTGCGCACTGTTCGACGTCTCTGCGGATGCGTATTATCACATAGAGTAAACGTAGTGCGAAAACGATCCATGGTTAACCGAATTAATTACTCTGATGGACGATTATGTCGACCATAAAATGGACGGAGCTTGCGGTAAACTTCGCGAACTGAACCATTATTTTCGAAATAAATTTGCACGATTTGCAAGCGTTGTTCTTTTGTCAACCTGTTCATGATGAAATGGCAAACCAAACTGAACATAATTGACATTAGAGTTGCCAGATTTTACCACAAAATGCCAGTTTTATCTCTATTCGAAAAACAAAGCTGTAAAAAAACACCCGTTATATATATATATATTATATTATATATAGGGTGATCCAAGTAGAGATACTTTTTTCAATAGCCTTTTTTTGACAGATCACGTGTGATTCGTGTCAGGCTGTCATGTTATTTTTGTTAAGTATTGTTTGGCATTTCATCATGGAAAGACTTACGCCTGAACAACGTTTACGCGTGTCATTCGCCAGTTACAAGTCGAAATGCTCGAACGGGTCATCGAAAATTGGACTCAACGGATGGACCATCTGAGACGTAGCCGCGGCCAACATTTGATACACACAATATTCAAAAAATAAAAGCCAAAGAATGTTTTTTCAAATGATAATAAACATTCCCCACTCAATTTGAATTTTCTGTGTTTTTTTCTTTAAAAAAGTAGGGAACCTTGAAATGTATCACCCTATAAAGGGTGGTTAAATTTTAAGGGCCGATGTTGATTTTAATAAAACACAAATTATTTAGGAAATTATTGTCATTTGTTTTTGTTATGATAATATTGGTATGGATTAATTATGTATGGAACAAAATATCGGCCAAATGGCAGCCGCGACCTCGGCGGCACACCTCCATCCGATGGTCCAAATTTTCAATGACGCTGAGGCATAATTGAGGTTCTATGCCGTTAATGTGCCGAATTAGCTCATCCTTTAGCTCTTGAATTGTTGCTGGCTTATCGACGTAAACCTTTAGCCCCAAAGAAAGAAGTCCAACGGTGTCAAATCACATGATCTTGGCGGCCAATTGACATCGCCACGACGTGAGATAACGCGTCCATTGAATTTGTGGCGCAAAAGAGCCATTTTTTCGTTAGCTGGGTGGCAAGTGGCACCGTCCTGTTGAAACCACATATTGTCTACATCCATATCTTCCAATTCGGGCCATACAAAGTTCGTTATCATCTTACGATAGGGACCACCATTAACAGTAACTGCCTGACTGGCCTCATTTCGAAGAAGTATGTGTAACACATCGAAGTGTAACAAATCGAAGGAGATGCCGATTTGCCAAAAAAAAATCATCTTTTAAGATGAAGCTCATTTTGATCTTGGCGGGTATGTAAACAAGCAAAATTGTCGCATTTGGGGCACAGAAAACCCGCACGCATACATTGAAAAGCCGATACACCCAAAACGAGTCACTGTTTGGTGCGGATTTTGGTCCAGAGGCATAATTGGGCCATGAGCAAGGAGTGGCCGTTACAGTTAATGGCGATCGTTATCGGGCCATGTTGAACGAATTTTTGTTCACAAAAATTGAAGAGGAGGATATTGGCAACATTTGGTTTCAAAAGGACGGCGCTACGTGCCACACAGCCGAAGCTACACTCGAAGTTTTGCGCGATGTTTTCAAAAAAAAAAAAAGATATTTGGCGGACCCTTTAGTACCTCCCTCAAAAATTTAGTGAAATATTAACTCAAAAGATTTGTTCCTTTACTTTTTTAATAGTAAAACTAGCAAAAGAGAAATAATTCAAAATTCTCTCTGAGTAAACATATTTTGAAAAAGTACGGGAACGGAAATCTAGTAAAAATAGCAAGCACAGAAAAATTTCTTGTATTTGAAGTTTTTGTTATATACTTTCAATGTATTTTGAAAGCTACTACTTTTACTCGGAAAAATTTGTCGAGTAAAAACTAGTAAAAAAGTAGTAAAAGAGAAAGGCATTTTAAAAATTCTCTCTTAAATTTGTCTACTATTTTTACTAGTTTTTCGAGTAAAGGAACGCTTTTTGGAGTAAAACTGGTAAAAAATGGTAAAACTAGTAACTTGTAGTAGGTAAAGGAACAAAGCTTATAATAACATCTATACTACTTATCGGAAATCTTCAGAAATTCCACACATAGTATTAGTTTATTAGTCGCTATTACCTCGAGAAAAATGGGCGAAGTTGCCACACTCCTTTTGGTAACTCCCACACAAATGAACCATTTTGCACCAAATGTTAATAGCTTATAACATTAATACTACACTGAGCCAAAAATTAACCTTATATAAGGTTAACTTAACCATAAATAAACATGATTTGGAGTCTACGTTATATAAGGTTAATTTGAACATTTTCTTGTTGACTGGTATTTAACAATAATAATATTTAATTTAACTATTCCATGGTTGAATTTTTTAACAATGAAAATTGTTAATATTATAATAATAATTGTTACTTTAACAATGCATTTTTTTAATTTTTTAACCATGAAAATTGTTAATATTAACATTTCATAGATAATTTATTGAAACAATGCATGTTCTATTTAACAATGAAATTGTTAATATTATTAACTATGAAGATTGTTATTGAAACCTTTTTTATTGTTAATTTCACTATTTAGTGGTTACTCCATGTAACCAGAAACATAGTTGATTCAATAATTTTTAATATTTATATCAAATAAAACAAGAAAAATTTAACTTTCGCATTTTTATTTTTTATTTTATTTACAAAATATATGTTAATATATATATGTATAAGAAACACCTGAAAAGAAAAAAAAAACAAAAAGGTTAGAAAATATACGTATAAATGTAAAAAAGGGTGCAATTCTAAGAAGATCTTTTGACTTTTTACCTAAATTCTGTAGTTCAAAGAGCATAAGCATTTACCGATGGGCTGATCTGATGGAAAAATCTGCTCTGTGACTATAAGTTAAGTGCCTACGTTTCTGTGCTTGACCAACATGTGATCAGTCCCCGCTCAAAAGGTGCCGTCCACGTAAACTCCCTGAATCGTTCGATTATTAAGGGCCCAGGACGGTTAGGCACTTAGTTTGGGGTACTGAGCTTAGTCCGATCTTACGGCAAACTTATAGGAGAGAGGAGATTAATAACAAAGGCAATCTGATAGAAAGCCGATGTCCCACCAAAATCATAATCGGAATAGATATAAAAATCAAGGATTGGGTAAGTCAATGGATGATACTTCAAGGAAGTGCACTGAATTGTATATTAAAAACAAGTAAGAAAGTTTCAGTCGGGTAAACCGACCAAGGTATAGTTGTTATTAAAGAATCAATATGTCACTAAATGTTAACCCTTTGTGTGGGAGATACCAGAAGGAATGGACCAATATGGCCCATCTTTGAACTTAACCGGAGATAGAAAAAAATATTACCGTATACCAAATTTGAAGTGAATCGGTTACTCTTTTCGAGAGCTATCGTGCGCACTAGCCAGCAGACAGACGGACGGACATATCTCATTCGACTTAAAATGACCCAAAACTAATATGCGCTGAACATACTTTTAGGGTCTTAGATCACTCCTTCAATGTGTTACACTTTTGGCCCGTTGCAAATGATATATACCCTCGTATTACTAAAGTGAGGGTATAAAAAAACAAATGTATTCATGCATACCACTTTTCCTGTAATTACTTCGCACACTACAACTAGTATTGATACAGCTTACCAACAGTTTCTAGTATTGGCACAACTTACCAACAGATTCAAGGCCGGACTCCCAGCACAAACAGCCGCAAGCCACAGAAAAAGAAACAACTGAAAAGAAAAAAACAAAAACATCGTTTATATGTATGTATGTAGGTATTACGAAAGCACTTCTAACAACATATGTATGTATGTACATTTAACAGTATCAACATCGCACAACAAAAAAACTAACGCATGTATGTACGGCGTAGCAGCCACAAGTGTTCAAACGAAAAGACAAGATGAACACATACCCACGTACACATCACTTCTCTCCGTATGTTTGCTTGCTGCTGCATATACTTACGTACATACATTGGTGTTTTTTGATGCTCAGTTAATGCGAAAGCGTGTACATATTTTTTTTCCACTCTTAACCACTGAATTTCACAACTGTAATGGCATAATCACAAAAAATAATATTAATATTACATCGCCTTTACTATAATTAAACAGGCACAAAACACTATTAACATTTTTAACACACATATTTTATTATTTCACTTTTTAAATACACATATGTACATACATACTTATGAATGTAGTTCTTTACAAAATGTTTTACTACTTACCTCTATACCAACAGCTTCCGACAACAGCACTAGTCCCATCGACTATTCAACACCAACTGAACTCCCGCACTCGATCAAGCACCGAAGCTGGCATTTGGTGGTGTTTTCAATGAGCGAGATAAATTCTCTTATGACGACAGTCGCATTCGTTTTAACTTCGTTTAACTTAATACTCAACTTCGTCTAACACAAAGCAGTTGAAAAACGTCGACCACAACAGAGCCGAATTGTTGTTTATCTCGCACATTTTTCTGCCTCTCTTTCAAAAAAACCAACCATATATAATGTTAACTTAACCATTTTTCATGTACATTTGAACTTATATAAGGTTATTTTTGTCTTCGTAATCAAACATTTACCATGAAAAATTTAACCAGACACATGGTTAAAAAAATCATTGTATTTTCGGCTCTATGTAGTGTATAAAAATACTTGAAATGTTGTACAGTGTAATGCTTTTATAGTAACTACATTCCAGTGAAAAATGGGCGTTATTAGCACACCCCTTTTGGCCCCTTCCACATAAAAGTACCATTTTGTACCAAAAGCTAAGAGCTTATAACACTAATACCGGTGTATAAAAATACTTGAAATTTTGTACTGTGTAATGTTTTTATAGTGCCTACAGTCCAGTGAAAAGTGGACGTTATTCCCACGCCCCTTTTTGGTACCTGCCACACAAATGTACCATTTTGTACAAAAATTTAACCAATGCACGAAGTACGAAGATAAGTAACAATGCACGAAAATACAACAACATTTTGCACAGTGTATCGCTTTTAAAGTGTCTATACCACTGTGAAAAATGGGCGTTATCACCACGCCCCTTTTTGTACCTCCCACACAAAATGGCAAAATCATACGAAACTGAATGGCGCTTAACGTTAATATACCAGTGCACATAAACGCTTATGATTCTATGGAATGTATTTAAAGTATCTGCTCTTCAGCGAAAAATATGTGTATTTGTTAAACCCCTTCTGGTACCTCCACAAAAATTTACAGAATAATTCGTGTAATATTCCATACTTGCTGACCCTAGCAGACGTTGTCCTGCCCGTCCTGTGTGGGATGTATTGGTTTGTTATTCATTGATATTTCATTCAAAAATGTATAAATCCCGAGTTTCAGGAAAAAAATCATCAAAAAATGTATATTGACCATATGTCCACTAAAGCGCCATCTACTTGCTGGAATAATACACACAAACTTTTATCAAGACAAACCACACATACATTTTAAATTTCAGTCAAATCGCTTTGGAAATGCAAATTTTGCAAATAATTTGACCACTCCGCAATTTAACAGGGTTAAAATAGATCTAAAACACAAATGACCCCAAACTGAATATATTGTTTAATTTTCATGCCATTCGCTTTTATGGTTTCGGAGATCAAGCGTTACTAACAAACGTACAAACACTGGTATAACGATTATATTACTCACAAAGAGGGGGTATACCTTAGTCAGTTTACCCGACTGAAACTTTCTTACTTGTTATGTCTATCTAAGGCTAAGTTCGAAGATTGGCTATATTCTAGTACCTCCTTCTAGTACCTCCCCCATAAAGGGTTAACATTAATATTTCTTCAATGTTGGTATAATTTCACCATTTTGTGTGGGAAGTACAAAAAGGGGCGTGGTGGTAACGCCCATTTTTCACAGGACTATAGGTACTTCAAAGGCGTTACACTATGCAAAATGTTGTAGTATTTGGTACTCACGCTATAACCTTTAAAATCTTTGTACAAAATGGTACGTTTGTGTGGGAGGTGCCAAAAGGGGCGTGGCAATAGCGCTAATTTTTCGCTGGACTGTAGATGCTATAAAAGCGTTACCTTGTGCAAAATTTCAAGTATTTTTATGCACTGGTATTAATGTTATATGCTGTTAACTTTATGCACAAAATGGTCCCTTTGTGTGGGAGATACCAAAAGGGGCGGGACTACTTTACCCATTTTTCTCAAGTTGCAACGGATTAAATATTACTATGTGTGGAATATTTCACAAAATTTTAACCCTTTGTGAGGGAGGTACTAGAAGAAGTGGACCAATATGGTGCATCTTCGAACTTAGCCTGAGATAGAAAAAATATACCAAATTTGAAGTCAATCCGTTACTGCAATGATGCAGGATGGCATCAGGGGAGAGTAAAGCTCTTATACTGCGGTGATGCCAGATAAGTAGACCTGTATAAAGCGACTCTGAGTCGAGCGGGTGAGGTGTGGCCGGGCGCCCAGTTGGATATTGTCGATAAAAACAACATCCCTAGTCACCCGAGAGCCATCACCTGGGTTACAGAAGAGCCCTCCAACCCGGCTGACATATTAGGGATAATAAAAGATTGCATGTGCCGACCAATAATAATAATAAGCAATGTGGGTGAGGCGGATCGTAAAAAGCGGCAGGTCAACTTGATCCATAACGCTGAATCCACCTCCCATATAAACGTGCAAGTGCAACCCTGCAATATCGTTTCGAGACTATAGTCTTAAAGGTATACAAGCAGGATATAGCTCCCACTGCGGAAGGCGAGTCGTCCACCGCGGTTCATACACCCATTATTTCTGGTGACTCCAACTCTAACAGATCTGTAGCGTCTTTCTCTGAGGACGAAAGCAGTACTTCGGATACTGAGGGGCTGAGGAGAGTCTCCGGACTCTTTGACGCATCTGTCGGGGACATGCTCCTCTATGATACGGACGTAGAGTTCGATAACACCCTTGTCGGGGTGGATGTTAATATGTCAATTACCAATGATGGTAAGAATTCTACAGATTAACCTCTGCCGCAGATCTCTTAACGGAAAAGATTGTCTACAGTAGTATCAGTTCTGACAGGACACTGCTTGATCGGCGAATACGCCAAAAGATTGGGTATTGACTCCAATGACTTCTGCAGAAGCTGTGGGGATGAGTAAAAGACGACTGGACATACTGGGGTCGGCATTTCTAGGCAGTGTAATCGATCTTTCCGGTACCGATATTCGTACTATCGATAATTTTTTTATAAAAAACAGGTTGGTTTCGATGAGGGACATTTCAACCCGTGGCAACACTAGGGACCTAAACTGGTCTATGTGAGCTGGTAAAAAAAATAAATAAATAAATTTAAGAATATTTCTTGGAACTACAGGTGATCGGTTAACCTAACTGCACTTTCTTACTTGTTTTTCTATGTTTCTACATAATTTTCAATATATTTTTGGCAATTTCGATTGGCCTCCTTATAATTTCAATGGCAAATCTCTTTATCACTCTTTATATAATTATTCCACTTTACATTCATATCTACACAGCAAATTTCAATTACATATGCCTTAACGTATTTCCCACGACCGATACAATCAAATTTAATTTAATTTAATATCCCACTAATTCCCTTTCCAAATTAAAAAAGAGAAAAAACTTTGTTAGCTCTTATCAAGATTTAACGATTTCTGCTTTCAAATGGTCGCAACTTCAACCATTACCATTCGCCATTCACTCGGTTGGGGTTGTTCATCCTTCCATGTAACAATAGACGTTTAAACCACAATAGCTATAACAGCCACCCGTCATCCCTACTCCTGTCCTCACTGCCTCCTCTCCCATCATACCTCTCCCACTACACGACAACAGACAATGGGAAGAGGATATTTTGTTTATCTCTCTCAAGCAGTCATCCAGTCAGGCAGCCATCCATCCATCCGTCTGTCTGTCCATCCAAGCATTCGCACATTCATTTGCTCTTAACTGAAATTTCATTTCTAAACCATTCGCTGCCATTCATTTAGCCAACATTATTAAATAAGCACACTCATTCACATAAATAAGAAGTATGTACATATGAATGTCCTACAGTCCGAGAAATATATATAGGTGCATTCTGTTATTTTACAGAATAAAAACAAGGAAGTCGTAGGATGGAGCCAACTTATTATATCCTATCCTATCCCACGCTCCAAGTACTGAATAAAACACATTAAATTACTGTATTTTCGTTTGTTTTTATTTCGGTCTTTAAATCTTTATTGATTTGTCACTAGGACATTCTCCTGGCTCTAGACGATCTTCGCCTCTATTATGTATTACACAGTGCGACACATGATTTTGGGACTCAATTCTGAGGATCGGACGTGGAAGTAGCCCCAAAAATAAGAACTTGTGCATCATTCGTTTAGTCAAGTTGGCTCAATTAATAATTTAATGGCCATATAGCACTTTTTTATATTTTTTCTCGGTATAGCGTACGAAATATCTCTTTTGTGTCTGAAGCAAAGTTGTAGATATTAAATAGGAGAAATAAAATGCGGAACAAACATACCCGAAAAAAGAGCATGCAGTCCCTTAAAAATCGCAAAAATGCCCACCAAGTCATAAAAATCTATCAGTAAAATATTGAACAAGTCAAAGTATTAAGTTCGAAATGCCATGCCCAATCTTATATACCCTCCATCATGGATTACATTTATATTATCACTGGAAAAATCTTTGGAATGGAGCAAATCATGAAACGATCCGTTTTGTTTAAGTAAATTATTAAAAATACAAACGCTGCAATTTGTTGGCCGCAAACTTTTTAGCCAAAATTTTCTCCTGAGAAATGTGGTATTTATGGCTTAAATTACAAAAAATAGATAAATGAACCAAAAAACATAAACATGCTCTTTTGCTGAAATATTCACCATAATTTCAAAAAATTTCTGTTTACTACACCATTTTCAACAGTAATTGAGAAAATGTCACTTGAAATTGAGATTTTACATTTGAAATTGGCTAAATTTCATTTGAAATTGAGATTTTTTATTTGGAATTGACTAAATTTCAATTGAAATTGAGATTTTCCATTTGCAATTGACTAAATTTCTATTGAAATTGAGATTTTACATTTGAAATTGGCAAAATTTCATATGAAATTCAGATTTTCCATTTAGAATTGACTAAATTTCAATTGAAATTGAGATTTTCCATTTGAAAATGTCTAAATTTCATTTAAAATTTGGATATTTCCATTTTAAATTGAGAAAATTCCGTTTGAAATTATGATATTTCTTTTTAAAATGAGAAAATTTTATTTGTATGTAATTGAGAAATAATATTATGGTAACAAATAATAAAGTTGAATAATAATCTAATCTACCCGCGCGGGACCAGCCATATCCTCTTCGGCAAAACAAATTGAAGTTTATTTCGTCAATCCAAACTAACTGTTTCCCTGCTCTAATACAATCCACCGATTTTGAAACGTATGATGAACGGGCGAGTTTATTCCATTTGCTTTTCATGGGTACAGGCTGGGTATGAACAGCTTTTATTGTGTACATTTCACCATGAAGCGTATTAGCCAATGTCGACAGGGCAATTCGTTTTTGGTATTCGACAAACACCATTTCTTTCAGTTCACGAAGTGTAATATCTGGCTTTTCCTCCACCCATGACAATACGCTGCTTATTTCCACTGTATTTGGCACATGTGGCTTATTGCCGCCCCTTTTTGCTGGAGTTTCTTCACATAAATTAACCCAACGATGTGCGGTTTTATACGAAATTCCTAACGAAGCTGCAAGTTCGGACCAATTGCTCCCGCGTCTGGCTGTTTCCTGCAATCGATTCCGATCTTGATCAGTATGCTTTTCTTGCAATTTATTCTGAACCTACAGGAATAATAATTTAATCGAAATCGATGGTAAAAATATACTTACCATCGATTTCTCCTCGACATAGCGGACATGTGGAATTGACAATGACAAACATTTGGCGTGGAATAAATGACGACACGGTAGCAAACGGTTTACGTATTTTATCCTTCAACTCCATGTTGTCTTCCGAGACTTTTATATTAGCTAATTATCGGTTGCAATTAGCTAACGTAGTTTTTGGTGATATTAGCATAAGTTTTAACTGTGATATTTTCAATTATTTATTATTATTTATTATATTAATTAATGTGTTGTGAAGTCCCGTTTTTTAATTTTAATAAATAATCAAGTGCAATATTAAGATGTAAATTTTACATAAAAAATATTTATCTTACCAACAGAATTTGCAAATAAAAAACATAACTCCTGATGAAGTTGGAAATAAACCAACGAAACGTTGAGTGCAACATGATATAAATTAGTTTTATTTATATTCAAAAAAAGCATCTGACCAAAAAAGCCCGACAACAACATTACCACAAAAAAGAAACCAACTTCATTAATTTTCCCAGCTTTTAATATGTATTTCAAAATCAAAGTAAGGTTCATAAATTCAAAAAAATTTCTCAATTCCAAATGGAAATATCCTAATTTCAAATGGAATGTTCTGAATTTCAAATAGAAATATCCTAATTGCAAATGGAATTTTCTCAATTCAATATGGAAATATCCTAATTACAATTGAAATTTAGTCAATTTCAAATGGAAAATCTCAATTTAAATTGAAATTTAGTCAATTCCAAATGGAAATATCCTAATTTGAAATGAAATTTCGGCATTTTCAAATGGAAAATCTCAATTTCAATTGAAATTTAGTCAATTTCAAATGGAAAATCTCAATTTCAATTGAAATTTAGTCAATTCTTAATGGAAAATCTCAATTTCAAATGAAATTTAGCCAACTTCAAATGTAAAATCTCAATTTCAAGTGAAATTTTCTCAATTACAATGAGAAACTTCTCAATTACTTCTGAAAATGGTGTAGTTTGTATGTAAACAATCGTTTAATATACCTATCGACCTTGAATCTCTTGACATGATTGCTTCGGTGAGAAGAAGAAAATTATTGCTGCACGTCTGCGTTTTGGTACATTTAGCTGAACAGGCTGTAAGAATATACATAGGCATTTCCAGCGTTGCGGAATAGCCTATGCCTAGAATAAATTTAATTAGATTTTTCCCCATAACTTCCTTGATATTGATCTTAGGAATATTATTGTTAGTAGCTAATTTGTAAAGTCTATCGAGCTTAATAACAGTGAATTTATAGAATTTTGAAAACTTGTTGAGTTTGCATAAAAATCGACAAATGGATGGTGTGACGAACGGCACGAAAAAAACACGATTCTTGAGGTATACTGCGTGATTTAAAAATTTCAACGAAACTTCTTATATAAATAATACCAAACTTTGCGCTTGCATATACTAGAGGCAATTCTTCTTAAGTATGTATTTACCATTTACTCTAAAAATTCACAATTTTTGAGATATTTAGATTTTGGTTGAATTCCGGACTGCACGAAATTCTCAAAGAAAAGGGGTTATTAAAATATGTCTTTTAATGTCAATATTATACAATTTATATAATTTTTTTCTACGTAGAAAGATCGACAAGATCTAAAGCAATAAGTTGTTAAATTTTTTATTTACATAAGGCGTAAATGTGGCGCAGAAACTTGGAGTACAATGCTAAAAAATACTCAAGAAAGAGTTGCAAAATTGTAAGTCATTTTTTTGAGTAGTCCAGGGAAATGCCCATATACTTTATGGGTCTCATATCAATATTTAGAGGTGTTACTATCCTATGGTGGAGGGTATAAAAATACGTGAATTTTTCGTGTTGAAATAACAGAAGTGGGTAATAATTCATATTCGTTTGGAAGACCGAATAATCATAGCTAAATCTCGCAGAATGATCGGAGTAGCATCCGTGAAATAGCTATAGCTGAGCTGTCAAGTAATTGTATTTGCTTCACCGTTTTTAAAAACTTTGCATTCTATAATACTCAATAGAGCCAGGAGAATAACCTAGTGACAAATTCACATTAAATTACTTTTAATCGCTACCGATTATCTTCCAATTCGGTGATTGTTTACTGATTCAGTTACTTATAAAGGTTGGTTAAATTTTAAGGTCCAATGTTGATTTTGAATAAAAAACAAATTATTTAGGAAATTATTGTCATTTCTTTTTATTATGATAATATGGTATGGTTCAATTATGTATGGAACAAAATATCGGCCAAATGGCCGCCGCGACCTCGGCGGCACACCTTCATCCGATGGTCCAAATTTTCGATGACCTGAGGCATAATTGAGGTTCTATGCCGTTAATGTGCCGAATAATGATCTCATCCTTTAGCTCTTTAATTGTTGCTGGCTTAGCGACGTTCACATTTTCTTTCAAATAATCCCAAAGAAAGAAGTCCAACGGTGTCAAATCACAGGATCTTGGGGGCCAATTGACATCGCGGCCATTGAATTTGTTGCGCAAAAGAGCCATTGTTTCTTTAGCTGTGTGGCACCGTCCTGTTGAAACCACATATTGTCCACATCCATATCTTCCAATTCGGGCCATAAAAAGTTCGTTATCATCTCACGATAGCGAACACCATTCACAGTAACTGCCTGACCGGCCTCATTTCGAAGAAGTATGGCCCGATGACGTCGCCAGCCCATAAGCCGCATCAAACGAACTGGGCGAGCATGCACAGGTGTGTTCACATCTGCTACAGACCCGGTTTGCAGAAATTTGCGCACAATTCTCCCGATTGTGGACACATTTGGTAGATTATGCTGATCAAAAAAAACATCACGATGTGCACGAAATGCATTTTGATTTGAACGCCCATTTTCGTAAAAGGCTTACAAAACTTTAACGCGTTGCTCGATTGTGTATCTTTCCGTGGTTTAAATTGAGTTAGTCTGAAATTGAGCAATGTCAAATGAAATGCAGAAAAGAACTTGACGTTTAGGTGTGGTTCACATTTAACCTCGACTCTTACAATTTAACTAGCCTTTACATAGATTGAATAAAGTGACTTACGTAAGTCTAAAATATAAATTCGGAAGATACATATTTGACAGGGTTGTTCCTGGATCTTAAAATTAAGGTATTGATATATTTTCTAACTTCTTAAATGTAATTAAAAATTTGTTTCCTAAAGAATAGGCCCAAATAAACAATTTTAGGATGGAAACAAGAATTTTTTTGAAACAACGTCTTCCCAAATGTATAATATTTTTGTATGTCAAATATAATATATTTAGAGTGTACCCTAAACATTTGTATATTTCAAGCAGAATATGTTTGGGACTACATATACTACAGACGCAATTTTTTATTTCAGCGTCGATTTAGCCATGTCCGTCTGTCTGTCCATGTATTATTTTTCGCAAAGTACAGGTTGCAAATATGAAGCGATCTTTACGAAAATTGGTACAGAGGCATTTCTCAGACTAGAGACGATCCCTATTGAAAATGGGGCATATCGGCCCATGTCTTGATACAAAGGTTCTCACCGATGTCACTTTTTGGCACTCTAGATACAACACATTTTTCAATTGATCTGGCTGACATTTTGGGAATTTACACTTTATATTGAATCTTACCGTCCTAGTAAAAATAGGGCACATCGGTCAATGTTCCCCTTACAAAGGTCCTCACCGATCTCACATCTTGTAACGTTCCTAGTGAAAATAGTACACCAGGCTCAAAATTTCTATTAGTGTTTTCAAAAACGTCACACTTACAGAGGTTATTTTGAAATGTCATTAAATTTCTAAGAACAATTTCAGAATTAATGTGAACATATTCTCATTTTCTTCGCTGTGGGAACGAATACATTCCAACTGCAAACGAAACATTCACTCATTCGCATTCACACAAAAGCAGAGATACTTTCAATTAACGAAACATTTACAATTAAACCACCATTTATGTATGTACGTATTTGCCCACAATGTGGGTGACAATTTCATTTGCACAAAAGATATGGAGGTGGACGAGTGATGGATCAGCAGCGGAATGGGGGATGGGAAAGGCATGGGGTCCGGGAAAGCATTTAAAACAGCGTTAAAGCGTCAATTTCCGTTACCCTTAACGAAAGTTTATGGTTTCAGTGAAGTGTTGTGCTTTGTGCCCTGTGTGTCCGGATGGGTGTCCCAAATTTCCCATTTCACTCGGTTTCTTTTCCACATCGAAGCTCATATCCAGTGTCGGTCGTTGGGTGTTCATTCGTTCGTTCGCAAAGGGACGCGTTCTGCCACAAACCCATGTACTCTCACACACACACACGCACACATCCTAGCCCACAGATGTCGCCCCTCGTTTGAGGATGAACGGTAGGTTTTGGCCTATTTTTGCTTTTAAAAGCGTTTCGATTGGCCGTAACGTGGGTTGAAACGTTTCTGTAACCGTTATGCTGCAGCAACGGTTTTCCCTGCTACACTTTGCAGTTTCACTTTAAACGGTTAATGCTATTGTTGTTGTTACTGTCGATGCCGATGTCGGTGTTGTTGCTTTTGTTTTGTTCTGGTTAACGAAATTCAATGCACGAACACACACACTCGTACAAACAACTTAGAAGGGGAGGTCTTTCTGTCACACAGTGGGACAAAAGGTCTTTTTTTCATTGACAGTGTTTTCTTCATTCGACAAACTAAAATTTTTACTCTGATCTAATTTTTATTCCAACATCAGCATTTAGTTGACCGAGTTACGAGAATAAATTATTTTAAAAACAAATTGCTTAAAAACTGTAATAGTAATACTACACAGAAACAAAAAAAGCTGGCAATGAAAACGAAAAAAAATATTAAGCACAAATATTACCAGTATCGAATATTCAGTACAAAGAATTCCGCCACAACCCGCCTCATTATAACCCTACACCACACTGTGGTACAGGGTATTTTAAGTTTCTTTCATGGCAGATGTTTGTAACAGCTAGAAATACTGCAGCTAGACCCACCTTATAGTATACCGATCGACTCAGAATCAGTAGCTGAGTCGATTTAAGCAAGTCTGTCCGTCCGTCCGCCTATCCATCTTATATTGTTCCTTGAGTACAGGTCGCAATTTCACTCCGATCGTGCTGAAATTCTGCAGTTAGGAGTATTTCGCACCTGGAAAGAACCCTATTGAAATTGGTTGAAATCGGTTCAGATTGAGAGCTCCCATATATATATTTCGTCCGATTCAACCCCTGATCGAGAAATTCAGCCCTTTAGCCCTATAGAAGCTGTATTTAACATTCAATTGTTTTGAAATTTAGCATGATAGAGATTCTTGATCCTTGAACCAACATTACTCAATTTGAAGAAAATAGGTTCTGATTTAGATAAAGGGTGGTCCAACCATAATGCACGATGTTAATTGTGAGTCACACCTTAACGTCAAGTTTTTTGCCCAACTTAATTTGACATTTCTTTGGCTCACAATTATGTTTGTTGAAGCCTTTTATGGACGTCCAAATCAAAATGCATTTCGTGCACTTCGTGGTTTTCTTGATTAGCATAATCGACTAAATGTGTCCACAATCGCGAGAATGTTGCGCAAGTTCAGCAAACCGGGTCTGTAGGAGATGTGAAAACACCTGTGTATGCTCGCCCGGTTCGTCCTGCGGAATAGATTGATGGTGTTCGCGATAGTGTGGTAGAAGAGACGTAAGAGCAGCTACAGTGAATGGTGTTCGCTATCGCAAGATGATAAAGGACTTCTTGTGGCCAGAAATTGAGGATATAAACCTTGACAAAATGTGGCTCCAACAGGATGATGTCACTTGCCACACAGCCAACGCGACAAATTCAATGGCCGTGTTATTCCAGTTTTTATACACTCACTTTAGTGATACGAGGGTATATATCGGTATATATTTTCTCCAAACTACAAAAAAAATATACACTATTCTTTTATTGAGGGGACGATATAGTTTACTACGGGTCAAAAATGTAACACATCAAAGTAGTGACCTAAGACCATAAGAATGTTCGGCGGATATCCGTTTTGGGTCAATTTAAGTCGAATGACCAATGTCCGTCCGTCAGTATGTCTGGCTGGTGCGCACGATAACTCTCGAAAGAAGCAACCGGTTGACTTCAAATTTGGTATGCAGTAATGTTTTTTCTATCTCCAGCTAAGTTCGAAGATGGTCCATATTGGACCACTACTTCTAGTAGCTCCCCCACAAAGGGTTAATATTTATTGAATTATTGATCATTTAGTAACTTCTATCTTACTTATTTGTATCATCTGAAATTCTACACGTCGTATTAGTTTGTTAGTCACCAACACCTCGAAAAAATGGACGAAGTTTTGGTTTCTCCCACACAAAGGGACAATTTTGAACAAAAAGTTAACTGCTAATAACTTGAATACCAGTGCATGCAAATTCTTGAAATTGTGCACTGTGAAATCTTTTATAGTACCTAGAATCCAGTGAAAAGTGGGCGTAGTTGGCACACCCCTTTTGCTACCTTCCACACAAAGGTACCATTTTGTACGAAATATTAACAGCTTTTGACTTTAATACTAATGTATACAAATACTTAAAAAAGTAAGAAAGTTCAGTCGGGTAAACCGACTAAGGAAACCCTTACCTTGAGTTCCAAAAAAATATTAGTAAATTTATTTATTTTTTTGTTTTAATTAAATTATTATCAATTTAAATTGCATTTAATAACTTTAAAATATGTACTGGTATTAAAGATACAAGCTGTTAACTTTTGGTGTAAAATGGTCCACTTGTGTGGGGGGTACCAAAAGGGGCGGGCCAATAAAGGCCACTTTTCTCTAGACTATAGGTACTATAAAAGCATTGCACTGTACGAAATTTCAAGTATTTGTATGCACTGGTATTAAAGTAATAATCTGGTAACATTTGGTAAAAAAAGGTCCATTTGTGTGGGAGGTACCAAAAGGAGCGTTCCAATAACGCCCATTTTTCTCTGGACTCTAGGTACTATAAGAGCATTACACTGTACATAATTTCAAGTATTTGTATGCACTGGTATTAAAGTTGTAATCTGGTAACTTTTGGTACAAAATGGTCCTTTTGTGTGGGATGTACCAAAAGGAGCGTGGCAATGATGTCCATTTTTCGCTCTATTGTAGGTACTATTAAACCATTACACAGTACAAAATTTCAAGTCTTTGTATGCACCGGTAATAAAGTTATAAGCTATTATCTTTTGGTTCAAAATTGTCCATTTGTGTGGGAGGTACCAAAAGGGGAGTGGCAACTTCGCACATTTTTCTTGAGGTAATGGTGGCTCGTAAACTAATACTATGTGTACACTGAAAAAAAATTTGACATGAAATTAAAAACAAGTTTGCCATTAAATCATAGATTTAATCTGTCTTTGTTTGAATAACAAATTTCTTTAAATTTGAGAAAATTTACTTGATTTCAAACAAATTTTTATTCGTTTAAAGTATATATTTACACTATGTCATGTTGACTTTAACGTTACGTCATAAAATTAAAGAAATAATAATTGATTGTAGTACAACTGCCATTAACTCAAGTATAAATTTTAATAGTTTGTAAAATTTTTTAATAGTTTGTAAAATTGTTCCCTTAAAATTTTAGAAATTCTCATGTCATGCTTTTAAAGACAATATACCCTTAATTTTCAGTCCAGTTTTTTGGTATTTTTGAATTAACGATTAGTTATCTTTTAAATTAAGAGATCGTTTTTATCTGCAGGAGGACAATTTAGACTCTCATTGGTCGCAAATTGAGAATAATAGTGAGAGTTACAATGAAGATTGTTTGAAATTTTTTGGAATCAGTTCATGTTGAGCTGTGGTAGATAAAGGTTTTGTGCGCTTGCGCGTGTTGACATTTTTAATTCTACATTAATAGCAATAGTTTCGGCGGCTGTTTGTTGACAGCTACCGCAGCTCATACAAAGAGAACAGTTCGTTTAAGGAAAAATTTTGCAAAATATTTAATTATCCATTAGAATAAATTCTCATATTCCCTCTAATATAAAGAAAACTAGACTAAACACAATGGCTACTGAATAAACTGTTTATCGAATTCAAATGTTTTAAAAAATAATAATTTAATATAGAAAATAATAAAAATTATATATAGCCTCGTCACACTAAAGTGAGGGTATCATTACCATGAATGTTTAAACAAAAAAATAAATAACAAAAATTTTACGAAACTTATTTTACACTTGTGGAAAGTACATAATGTGTTTGGTTTAATTAAAGAATGTACTCAATCTAAAGTCATTTTATATATTTAATGTAAGCACTAGCCGTAATAGATTTAAAAATGTGAAGTCTTTCATCGAAGTATACGGCATAATTCTTTCAAAGTTGTTTGATGTCCAGATTTAAAGATGATTAATGACTTTAATTGTCGTACAAGATGTACTTATTTTAAAAGTCTTTGTCTTTGGAGCCAAATCAAAGAAAAAATCTTAAAAGTTAAGAAAATTTCAATGATTTTCAGTGCACTTTTCTTTCAGTGTAGATTCAAATAAGTATAATCTAAAGTCTAAATGAAACCCTACACCATTATTATACCAAATTACTACAGACCAACTTTCAAAAGGAGCAATGGATTGACTTTCAAATCTTACTAAACTTGAAGATTGGTCACATGGATCCATTCCTTCTTTTAACTTCATTATACGAATTATGTGTAATGAGTATATTAATTTCCACCAGATCGAGAAATACATGACAACAAATTTTGAGAATTCTTATTTGGGCTTTAAGGTCGATTGGTCAATGTACCTGTAGTCAGTGTCAATGTACCTGTAGTCAGTGTATGGGGTGGTAATAATAGTAATAAAAGAGAATGGAACTCTTAAATATTCTCAAATATTCAAACAAAATATTTTTCAAAATAATTTCCAAATGCACTCCAATTTTGTTTGCCGGCCTGCCTCTTATTCGTGCTTTCTGCAGCTTCCAATCGAGGGCAATGTTGTGTTGTCGTTTGGTGGCTTCCTTGGTGTATGGCCGACACATCCATTTTCGGCGTCGAATTTCCAATTGCATTGGCTGTTGTTGTATTCTCACCCACAATTCAGCGTTATAAATCGAATTGGACGAAAATATCCAGGGGATCTACGAATCCTATAGTTCCCATCTATTCCCAGAATGGAGACTGGACAGTGATCCCAGATTGGTCTCCAGTCCTAGATTTTCTGTAATCTAACTAGTAGTATCTTCCGATACGCAGTCTAAACAGAGCACTTAACCCTCGGGACGCAGGTTCCGGTCTGACTATCGGTGAGGACCCTATTGGGTGCCACATTGTGGCTGTGGTTGAAACCAAAATCGCTGGGAGAGAACATTCTCGGATGTAGAGTTGCAAACCAACCGGGTGCCATGACTCTTAAGGCCCAACTATAATATGCATGAGCTGACTTAAGCCAACTTAAGCAACTGTGCGAGTACATATAAATCATATGCGGCAAACTATAATGTACTTAAGTGAACTTTTCGTTAAGTTCTCTCAGCTCTCTCTCAGTACCCATTTGCTTAATCAAGGTGCGAAACTGAACGCACATTCCGTACGGAATTACTTAAGTTAGCTTATGCATATTATAGTTTGGCCTTTAGAATGACAAGGAGTTTTAGATGGGCTCCCCTCCTAACCAAGGATGAGGGCAAAAGTGTCCAGAAACACGGAATTGTTTGGAACTCATGTACATTGTGCGTGGGGGCGTTAGTCGACGCATGTATTCACCCAGGTTTTTAGATCACGGTGGGGTTAAGCCAAACGGCAGGAGCTAACTTAAATCCAGAATACCTACTGGGCGAAAATATACGTAATGCAAGGCATTACATTCTCCCGTCGCTCCGTTTCACGATTTACAGCCGTATAAAAGAACAGACTTAATGCTGGCGTTGAAGACTTTTCATTTAGTTCTTCTGTATATGTGGTTTGAGATCAGATCTCGATCGAGTGAATCGAAGGTGACACAGCCTTTGTTAATGCGTTAACTTGTGACACTTGCTGATCCTCCTCTTGTACTAGCAATGCTTCCCAAATAGCCGAAGGAATCAACCAATTTATCTCAAATCGTGAATTGAATTCAGTGGATTTATTCCATTATGATCCCTAGAGTGTTCTATACATGGTCGATACAAGATCTTCGGGCTCTAAAACCAGCTCATAATTTTTTGAGGCACATTTTAATATGATCTGACAAGCGTTTATTTTTAATATGAGATATTATTTTATTGAACATATTATTTCATTGTGTCATTATTATTAAAATTGTCCCTGTTTATTCTGAGGAAACTTGCAGAAGCTTTTTTTATTATCCATAAAAAATTTTGCATACTACGGTTTCCGGCCCACTGTTCCATACCGTTATGTTGTGCGGTTTCACTTCTATATTCAAAAACCTTAAGAGTAAGTGAGATAGCCAATGATGAGGACAACCAATCATAAGGCGAGAAGATAATTGTATATGGCGAGTGAATGTGAGAATCCGAAATGTGGTTGGTAGGAAACTGGTTTCGACTATAGCTTCATGCAGCGTGAATAAAACGCTTTTTAAGTGGTGAGTGAGTGAGCGAGTTAATGGTGGTGGTGGTGAGATGGAACTGGTTTTCCGCTTCCGCCCCATTCAACGTAATGCACACAGCTCCGCATCGGACGCAACGGAGAAGATGTGCGGCCTACGACGTTGGACGGACGGACGAACGGGATGGCACACAAGAAAAGCCGTAGCCTGTTTGTTGCGCTATTGTTCCACCTTCAGAAAGAGAATCGATCCATCAACGAACGTCGTTTTCCCAAACTGTCACTAACCGTGAGTGCTGAGTATGTGTTGGTGTTGGCTATGGAATGAGTGGTGATGGTGGTGGTTGACTGGTCGTGACGTTGATGATGTGGTGGTGGTTACCGTTGTTGGTGGTGCTATTGGACGAAAGGTTCTTCGTTGGCTGGAGCTGTCTGGGCCTGTTTTTCGTGTGTGTTTCTGTTTCTGCTTCTGTTACTTTCGGTGGCGTTACGGCTTTTTTCGATTCATACGCCGTATTGAGCTCACTCGCCACTCTCGCATGCAACGGTCGGTGTTACGTGTTACAGTAGTTGCTCGTTGTGCGACCAAAGCGTACCGTGTACCGTTCCCCCGTTCCGTGAAACCCAACACACAACAAAAAAACTGTAACTAAACCAAACCCATCAACGGCAAAGAAACCACAGTAGCCGCCACTCACTTAGTCAACTGTCAGTAGCCGTGTCTCATTATCGTACGAGTTGTGGACCCATCCAGCAGCCGATCGATCTCTTAAAACGTTCCCAACCGTTGAAAGCTCTACTGATTGACATTCGTTCGACGCGTTAACAGATTTCGCCTTGAGTTGGCATAAAGCATTTTGGAATTAATTAAGAAATAAACAAACAAAAAACCTACGGACTAAGATCTCGCTCCCAAACGTTAACCCCCCACATTTAGAAAAAAGAAAAAGCCACATTCAAAGTTTGAAAAACGCAAAGCAAAACCAAAAAAAAAAATTAATTAAGTGTGAATAATAAATAAACCGTTAAGAGAAATTCAAAATATTGAAAAAGTGTCAAGTGATTTAAAACAGTAATCAAGGAGCCCTGTCCGTCCCTCTAAACCAAAGGATAATATAATATTCAATCATTAGGTAAGTTTCCACTGTTTCCCAAAAATGGACTTTGAATCTACCAACTAACTACCTATCAACTTAACAATGTGAAACTAAACTAGACTAAACTTGGCCCTGCAAATGCGATAGAAATCGCAAATCAAATTTGTATATGTATGTATATGCATTAATTAAAAGCGATCGTTCAAAGCATTTTTATCAATGAATTCGATTTCATTCATGAATTCAAAATCATCATTGATCAATCGGACGAACGGACGCACGATAGGTAGCATTATTATCATCTGCCGTTAACATAATCGTCGGACTTGGCCATCTGCAATCGCACACAATCTGCATATCTCAATGAGTTGGACCCGGTTTATTAAATAATTCAACAAGTTACCACTACCGAAATTGATGTGAACTCTATGTAAATAGCGCCACTTTTGCTGCAAACGCATTTGCATAATTAAAAGATTTGAACTTTTTTGTGAATGAAGCGGGTCAACATTTCTAAATTAGCCAAAAAATATGATTTTCATTCATCTACGATGGACGGTCGGTCGATCGGTCAAGCGATCGGATCGGTCTAATTTGCACTTTTGTTAATGATGGCAAAATATAATTTGCATCAAAGCGCTTTAGCGACAAAAACATATTCGGCGTCATTCGGTAGTCACCAGCGAAAGATGTGAATTAGTTTTCGGTGATCAGTATCAAAACATCGCCGGCTCGGGTCATCCGCGTAAATGCTCGAGAAAGTTGGCGGTACAAAATTCATATTGTAAAAATTATAGAAAAAAAGAGACTAATTTCTATAATCGCAAAAGGGAAGCTATTGAACTAAAAATGAAGTGTCATAACATTAATGAAAACTTACATAGAATGTATGTAAAGAAATGTAAAACATACAGCTTGAAGTGATAATAAGTTAAGTGTGTTTTATTTGACAAGTTAGCATTTGCTGTTATTTTCTTTGTATGGAATACTGAAAAAGTGAATTATTAGTTACAATCTCATTGGATTGAAGTCAAAGACAACAAAACATTAAGATAAAAGCTTCTCATATTTATGTAATTAATACTATTTATATTATCGTAAATTTAAGCACAAAATAGACTTGTGACAATGTTTTGTTGTCTTCGATGCCAAGTAAATAACTTTGTGTTTTCTCAGCCAGATTATATTATGTACTATTAAAATCCGTGATTGTAACATTCTAGTGCGCCAAAAGCCTTTCTTGAAACTGCATAGATTTAAAATTATAAGTGAAGTACCGAAGATATTATATGTATAAGTATATCGCAACCTAAGGGTGAAAATGCGCTATGTACCCTTTTGCCTAAATGCATTTTTTGATGCAGAATGGAAGATAGGTTGAAAGTACATCAACTTAAAAACAAAAAGCTACAAAAATCACACTTCGTCATTTTTATTCTGTGTCTCCTGTAAAATTAAAATCTAAATTATTGAGCTTAGCGCCGTACACTCTTAGTTCGAGATGTATAAAACATATGTCTCAATTCGAGCAAGAATCTGGCATTTCAAAATTGAAACATCTTTGGCAACCATACTACATTAATGTATGCTAGCTTATTCAAAATTAAACCGACTCCTATGGATTAGTTATATCACTTTTCTGCGAAATTTCGGACTTTGATATATTCGATGCTCTAAAATAAAAAAAATAACTTCAGTGACTCAAAGAAAAGTTATATACATTTCTGCTAAAGAAACGTTTCTATATTCTACAGATCCCTACAACTCCCTAAATAAAATTGTCCATATAAAATTGTGGTTGTAACGTATTTAAATTGTTGTGTAACGTCCGCAACAGATGAATTTAAAAATTTTGGACGAACCAAGAAATGTTTAATTCTAATGAGAGCTATTTTTATATCCTTAAATACTTCCCTTTTTTATGTATTTTGATTTTTGTGATTACTATGCAAAATTAGCTTAACAAAGATCCAAATTCACGTTAACCTCCAAACCTACTTCCATTTTTTGTAACGTCCGCAATTAAACTTTCGCCGCGAATATCGTATTTCTTAAAAATATTTATGTATTTAAAAGTAATTTGAAAGTATGTACTCTCAAAAATTGGTGTTGCTGAAGGTTATATCAACGAGATCAATATTAGTAATAAATCCGCAACACAGGATTTGTCCATATTCCTGTTTGTTTTTCCAACAAGAGGTGTTATTTTGGTATTCAAAGAAAAATTCAATTTTTTGAGATAAATGATCGGATGTTTATTTCATAACCATATGGTTATTTCATAACCATATGCCGTTAATGATGAAAAACAACATCAGCCAAATGGCCACCACGACCACGCTTACAGGACCATATAATTTTCATTAAATTTCCCATAACCAAATCGCAAAGTTGCGGCCTTATGTCCTCGATAGCCTCACGAATTCTATCTTTGAGGCCTTGAATCGACGCTGGGCTGTTGGCGTACACCTTATCTTTCACGTGGCCCCAAAGGAAGAAGTCGCAAGGTGTTAAATTACAAGATCTCGGTGGCCAATTGTGATCACCTCTTCGAGAGATAACACGGTCCGGAAACTTTTCCCGTAAAAGAGCAATGGTTTCGTTGCTTGTGTGGCACGTAGCGACGTTTTGTTGAAAGTAAACGTTGTCCAAAACAATACCATCCAACTCCGACCATAAACAATCATTAATCATCTCTCGATAGCGCAATCCATCCACCGTAACTGTGGATCCAACCTCATTTTCGAAAAAGTAAGGTCCAATGACCCCGTCGGACCATAAATCGCACCAAACAGTCAGACGTTAAGGATGGAGAGGCTTCTCAACAATAACTCTTGGGTTTTCCGAGCCCCAGATGCGACAATTTTGCTTGTTGACGTAGCCACCGAGGTGGAAATGGGCCTTATCAGTCAAGATGATTTTTCGATGGAATTCCGGATCATTTTCATGCATTTCAAGGACCCAATCAGCAAAGACACGACGTTGTTGATGATCGGCCGCCTTGAGTTCTTGTGTTAACTGAACTTTATTATAAGCCTTAAGACCCAAGTCATTATGCAAGATACGGTGTAATGACGTTTGTGGAATGCCCAATTCCAAAGAACGACGAGGAATGGACTAACCTTGGTTTTCTTTAACACTTTGGGCTACAGTAGCAATATTCTCAGTTGTTCTTGAGCTATATCCAAATCGGAACCGATTTTTATAATATTCAACACAGTTCATATAAGTACCAGGAAACATATACGAGTATGTGCCAAACTTCAGAATTAAAGAAAGCTAAAAAGCCGTCGAAAAAGTTAAATCGAACGAAACTTATATATATACGGGAACTATATTAGAATCTATATTTAACATTTTTTATAGGGCTCGATCATTAATTTCAGAATGAACCTACAGATTGTATAGTATATACAAATAATGGTGAGGGGATATTCATTTTGTCACTCCGTTTATAACACCTCTTAATACCGATCAGAGACCCCATAAAGTGTATATATTATTAATCGTCTTAAAATTCTAAGACGAGTCAATCATGTCCGCCCGTCTGTTGTAGTCACGCTACGATCTATAATACTTGAGCTAGGTGGCTGAAATTTGGTATATTTACTTTCTATAGCGTGATCCACTTCGAGGTTCCCTACTTTTTTAAAGAAAAAAACACAGAAAATTCAAATTGAATGGGGAATGTTTAGTATCATTTGAAAGAACATTCTTTGGCATTTATTTTTTGAAGATTATGTCTATGAAATGTTGGCCGCGGCTACGTCTCAGATGGTCCATCCGTTGAGCCCAATTTTCGATGACTCGTTCGAGCATTTCGACTGGTAACTGGCGAATGATACGCGTGATGTTTTGCTCCAAGCCCTGAATCGAAGCGGGTTTGTCCGCACAAACTTTAGACTTTACATATCCCCACAGGAAAAAGTCTAACGGTGTGATATCACACGATCTTGGTGGCCAATCGACCGGCCCAAAACGTGAAATTATCTGCTCACCGAAGTGTTCTCTCAATAAATCCATTGATTGATGCGATGTGTGGGAAGTGGCGCCGTCTTGTTGAAGCCAAATGTCGCCGAGATCACGAGCTTCAATTTCAGGCATCAAATAGTCGGTTATCATGGCACGATAACGGTCGCCATTGACGGTTACGTTCTCACCAGCAATATGGACCGATGATTCCACTGGCCCACAAACCACACCAAACCGTTCTTTTTTCTGGATGAAGTGAAGCTCTTGAATCTCTTCAGGTTGCTCTTCGTCCCAAATGAACAAAATTTGGCTCGAAAACGTCGGATCTTCTTGGAACTTTTCAAGAGCCCATAGAGCGAAGCGATGTTGCTTGGGAAGGTCGGGCGGCTTCAGTTCTTGCACAAGCTGTATTGTGTATGCTTTCAATTTAAGATCTCGACGTAAAATGTGCCAAGTCGTTTCATACGTCAGTCCGAGTTGCTGCGAACGGCGCCAAATCGACTCTAATCGGTCTTCGTGTACACCCTCAGCTACGGCCGCTACATTTTCTTCACTGCGTGCTGGACGTGGTCTATTCGGTCGAATATTATCCAATAATGAATGCTGGGTCTCAAGATGGGTGATGGTGTTGCGAATAGTACGCTCAGTAGGCCGATTATGTTGACCATAAGTTGAGCAAAGTGCACGAAACACATTCCTTACAGAACATGAATTTTCGTAATAAAGTTGAACGATTTCACAGATCACACGTGATCTGTCAAAAAAAGGCTATTGAAAAAGTATCTCTACTTGGATTACCCGTTATAATTTGTTCGATACTTAACTCATACAAATTATTATTAATATATGTATGTATAATATGTAAACACTTCTTAAAAATGTTTCATACTGATAAATGTCTACGGTTCCTTTTAGAGGTTTAGGCATTTTTCTAACACTCGCTAACGAAAATAAGGAGTGAAACTCACGATACACTCTCCAGTCTATATACGAGTATTAATTTTGTATGATTTTACTGGTTGAAAGTACAACGAATATTTGGTTTTTATATCTATCCTACGAGTAATTGAAAAATTATAAATTTTACTAAGAATTTTCGAGTATTTTTTGGGTAATATTTTAATTCAAATTGAAAAATCAAAAACGAGAATTTTAAAGTGGATGTTAGCCTTCACAAATGATTCCCAACAACAATGGTTAGTGAAATAATATGTTTTCTCTAAATTAATCTCCCCACCTGAAATAATCTACAGTTAAGATTTGTAAACGTTTAAATTAAGAAACCCTTCTTTATTCTATTAATCACTTTATCTCATCTGGTGAAGCTGCACTCTTCACTGCTCATCTCAAGTTCATTGACAAATCTTCGAAAAACCTCCGACGAGAGTTTAATGGTGAAGCCCTTTAATCGGTTAAACTTCAAAGACAAATCGATCTAATTATGTGGAACACTAAACACACTCACTCGAAGTTTGTCATTTTTCGAAATTGAAAAACATTAATAAGCAAAAGAGCTAAGCTACAAAACCATCATCCCATCATAAGCAGCACCTGGCTGAATATTAGGCCGGAACGAGTTGTTGTTTTTCTATTTTCTCAAATACCGAATTAGAAAATTAAAATTTATTTTAGATTTTATTTAGCTGTAGGTGTTTAGTGGTGGATGAAATGTTCAGATCAAAGAACAGTTACCAAATGAGAGGATCCACATAGAAAAATTGTCTTTATGTCAAAGAAATATTTCTTTGTAATAAAAAAATGTTGTATTTAAAATAAAAAATAAATTTTTTTGGATGAAAAATTTCTTTGTAATAAAAAAAAGTTGTATTTAATATAAAAAATAGATTTCTTTGAATGAAAAACTAGGAATTTTTTTGGAATCTAAGAAGTTCTTCTTTGTTTTAATGAAAAATTTGCCCGTGCAGTAGAAAGTCGTACTGGGTTACCGTCTAAGTAAAAGTTTCGTATTCTTCTTTCGTCTTCCCAATTCGTCTCCTGTCTCCTCAGCTCATTACCATTTCATAGATTATCCAAAATTTCCCATTCTTAACATTCCGGTCTAATGCACCCTAATGTCCGCTTGTATCGAATCGTTTATTCTTCACATTTCCTGTTACACTCGAAGATCCAAAAGCAGCCGCAGCAGCGCCAACAACCAATCCATAGAATAAATATGCAAATTAGAGAGCTATGACATATCAATTAGTAAAACTGAATTGGAATGGCATCGAATGAATGAAAGGGAGTGGATTAGACGGGATCGGGAGGGGGGAGCAAACATAACCGTAAGATATTACCATGGAAATATCACAATATTGTAAAACAAATGCATACAATTGTTGACCCCCCGAAATTTTGGGTCACGGGAAGCTTTTGCTTCTGTTTTTCTTTGTAAAAGCCGACGACTACAACGAAGTTTGTGATTCCCGGTCGAGAATCGATCAACAACGGTGGCCCACAACCTTCGAGTCGTGTCGAGTCGAGCCCATTCGATTTGAACAAAAACAAAAACGGGGGGAGAAACATTGATAATAAAAATCAATTTTCATATAATTATTCATTGGATTGATTAACTAATTTGAATACAAACACAGGTTGAGTTTTGTCGCCACATCTGGAGCTGGAGAGGGTTTCTCTCTATCATTTCGACCGGCTATTGTCTAAGATCACTTGGGGCTTAAGCGGAGTTCAGCTTCAGCTTGAGCAGCTCATCTAACAATGTTAATATTGGCCGTTTGATGATTATTGTGGAACGACTTAATTAACAATAAAAGTGGAACTGATTTCGTGTTGTTTTATATTCGTCTGAAAAATTAGTCGTTGATCGTCGATCCACCGATTGATCGGCGTTTGGCTGCCAAGTTGGCTGCTTGATAAATCATAAAATGAGAAATTAAATGTTAAAATCAATTTTTCGAGTTACTTTATAGCCAAAAGTTTGCTGTGTCGTCTATATACGGCTATGTGCATATATTGCGTGTGTTTTCAAAACAACAGTAACTTCTTAAAGATATATAGACAGACCTATGGACATAGGTCAAAATGCTTTGCATATGAACCTTAACTAAGAGGAAAAACAGAGAAGAAATAATTTACATAAATCATAAAATTTTATTGTTTTGTGTTTATATTGCTTTTCGATAGCGTTGAACTTTTCTCTATTTTTGTTTTTAATTTTTTTTTTGTGAGCTTCAAATATCGTGGGAATTTCGAAGAAACCCTAACATTTGAAAGACTTTTTGTTCGAAAATGCATAAATATCGAATTTGATGTGTAGCGAAGCTTTTTGGGAGGAATTATATGGTTTTCGAAATTAGACATTGGGGATGACTTTGAAATAAATATGTTAAGTCAATCGAAATATTTTTTTTGCAAATTAATCTTTAATTTTTTTCATATTTTTATTTTAAATTAAAAATAAAAAAAATATATGTCGCTAGAATTATTCAGCTCTTTGTCAATTCACACTCTGTTTCTCTTCATACTTTTGTTAAGAGATTACCTCGTTTTTATCAAGTTCTCAAATGCAAACTTTGGGATTCAACAAAAATGAATTTAAACTTTCTGGATATTATTACTTTATTACCTGAAAGGGGAACCACAAAAATCACACTAAAGGTTTTATTATACTTAGTCAAACCAAAAATTCAAAATCGAGTACAAGAACAGTTCAAGCAAGATTAGTCTCACGTTATCGCAACATAACCAGAACGTTTCGCTACATGAGAAAATTTGAAAATCTGAAATTTGATAAAGAAAAGGCTGTGTTAGATAAACGTATCGTCGCCGTAGAGTAAAGAATCTTCCAATTCAATCTGTCAGTTGGAAATCACTGAAATCGATTAGCCGAATAAAATTAAACATAAATAGACGTAAGAACTTGTTGGATGGCACCTTCAGGAACCTGTTGGATGTCTGAACCTATTATAAATGAAAAATATATGAGGGCGGTCCCCAAATTAACCGACCTAACAAAAAAACACAACAAATTTGGGAACATTTTTCTTCATTTCTCAACATAATCTCCTCGATAAGCTTTCCAGCGATTTTCAATAGCTTCATTTATAGTAAGAACCGTCTAGCTCTTGAAAATAGTCAATCAATCGCAACCTCCATCTCTTCATTACTGGTAAATCTTTGGAAACAAAAAATTATCCGTTTCCATTTGGAAACAAAAAATGATCCGAGGGATCTACATCTGGTGAATAAGGTGCGTGCTAAAGCAATTCAGACTTTAATTCATTGATTTTGGTCATAGCAATAGTGGATGTGTGAAATGGTGCAATGTCTTGATTATGAGCAAACGCGGCACCCATCTTGCGCATAGCATTCTCATCATCAAATGCTATATATAACACTTTTTGGAATACCTATGACTTCAGCTAGCTCATGAACCTCCAAGCGACGGTCATCCTGTACTATTAAGTGGATTTTTTTTACCATTTCTGGCGTGAATACCTAAATTGGTCGACCACTACGGGGTTTGCCTTGACAGATTGTACGGACCCGTTTAAACTCTGCCACGCAATATTTTATAGTTGTAAACGAAGGAGCAGACTCCCCCAAAGTAGAATCTAGCTCGGTTTTAATATTGGTTGGAGGATTTTTACAAAAGTATTTTTTTTTCAAACTACTCCCGCCATCTATATGTCAGGATGGAATACCCTCGTACGTTTCGTTGTTGTTGATTGTCAATGACAGATAGAATCAAGGTATGTATAGACGATTGTCAGATCGGACAACGTTATCAACCCTGTTAAAGTGCTGCAAATGTACGGACAATGACAGATTGTTAGGCAAAGGTGAATTGACAGTTCAGACGATTGCAAGAAAACCTTACAATTCTATATTTATAATAAATATATTTTGTAAATATCTATATGCAGGATTGCCAATAAAAATATTTTATAGACAGTGTTGCCAATTAAATGTTTTTCTGACAATGTCGCCGTTGTCACATGCTTAAACGTCGCGCATCTAACAAAATTTTAAAAATTTTATGTCACACGGTTGTACATTCACAGGGTTGCATTTTCCCACCATTTTTCAGACAATATTGTACGATCTGGCAATCTTGTGTACATAGCTTCAGATGTTTCGTCACGCTACTTGGACGTTACGGTTACGTTTGACTAATCAGCGTTTACGAAGTAACAAAATGTTGACGTAAAGCCAAATATTATAAACCTATTTCCTACGTTTTAATATCTTATTCTCAGTTTTTGTTGTGGTAGACATATCTTTTGCACACTTATCAACATCTCAGTGACACGCATAGCTCTCTCACTCTTTTAAAAACCTATTTTCAGTAGGTCGTACGTAACAATCTTAAATCTGTTAGTAAACTACTTACTTAGATACATTTCCCATAAGCTACGTCTGAATCAGCTGATTTCTTCTCCAATCCAGCCATTATTATTGGTAATATTTTTTGAATGACAGACATTTTCGTTAATTTACTCATTCGTTGCTGTTCTTACGTTTTCATCCGTAAATTCTGTAGATTTACCTCTACCCCTATCTTACAGATAAAGAGATTGTGCTTCCTCGAATTTATAAAAACTTAAATTAATTATCTTTAGAAAATAATTTGCATATATTTTATTATAACTTATTACATGAAAGTTCCTGAAAGTGTACTGCTAAAATCGTTATTTCGCTTCGTTAGTTCGCTTATTAGGTGAAAATGATCTGTTGACTCTGTGCGTTCCGATTGGTTTTTGACTTAGTTTCTTTGGAATGATGAATTAATTTCTACGGAAATCTACAAGTTTAACCTACACAAACTTTTGAGTTTTGAGTGTTCAGGTAACCCAAAAAAGTAGAATATTCCTAATTACGCAAATCAAGGATTTTTATTTCACATCTTTAATATGAAACTAAAGTTCCGAGGGAAATATTAAATTCCCCCCTGTTGTCGACTTTGGATTTCTTTTCGTTTTTCCACCAAAATTCTTTCATGCACTTATATTCCAAATACATTTAATTAAATGTTATCAACATTGTAATAGGACTTAATTTACATGCTTAACCACACACAAGTGGCTAACTATGTTCGCTCACACACACACTCGCACACATCACTTTGATGGCCATCACAAAAAAGGGACTTCCAGCAAGTCCTTTCTTCGGGCCGAAACCGACTGTGGTGTGTTAACAATAAATGTAGGGTTTGTACAACTTAATTGTTGACCATTGTTATAGTTAAATACACACTTTGTTCGTTCACTCGTTGTGAGTTGCTTAACTATGGGTTTATTAATAAGCTCACTTTTTTAGGTTGAAAGGACTATTCGGTTTGGGAAAGAAGGACGAAGGGTTGCTGCATAGCTTTGTGTTTTTTTTTTTGAAGGGGATTTTGCGTTGTTATTAACTATTTATAACCTGAAAAACGAAATCTTAACGGAGTTTTTCTACGCTGACCTTTTATGGTTGATTCAGGTGATGGATGGGAAGGGGCGGGAGTAGGAGGGCCAAGGTATGCGCATTCAATGATTTGAAATGAAATGAATAAAATTTATAGGATTTTCATGCATGTTGACAGGCGTTGCACTATAAACCATTCGAAATGGAACGGAAGCGGAAGTAATTCGCTGGGCTTTCAAAGAAAATGTGAACAAATTTGCATATCTCTCGAATTTTATTCTCGCTTCAATGCCGAAGATGGAGCGAACTTGTCGCCAAAAAAACAAGTAAAAAACATGAGCTTTATGGTTCTTTTTTTGTGGTTTTTGCTTAAGTCGGAAAAAAAGGACTTTAACTGTGGTCAAAAGTGGTGTGGACAGATTTGCATAATTTGGCTTTTTATTACACATCAACAACATGCAACGCGGGCAAGTAAAATGTTGTTAAGGTTGCTTGGGCCATAAATTAAAGTTTGGTTTACGCAGTTGATTTCATATGGGTCACTACGTTCCGGATTTATAGTAATTCCAGATTTTTAAATCCATAGATTTCTTTGAAAAATATATATTAAAATATGTTCTACGGTAGAAATGGTGTTCACCTATTTTTTTGTTATTAATGGGATTTTTAATGTTTAATATTTATTCCCGTTTTCAGGAAGCTCCGTTAACGCTAACGAGCCGTTGTAGATATCAAACTACGCACAAACTTACAGCAATAACTATCGGTTAGTGCTAACCGAGCTTCTTGAAACGTGAGTCATTGGTTATTCTATAATGATGGGCCATTATTCAATAAGACAAAATATTGGGTTAGGTAAACGTAACAGTACCGTCGCCGTAGTCTAACGAATCAGCTGGTCCATACGGTCATATGGAAAGCAATGTAATCGAGTAGCCAGAACCTGGTGATATTTGATTTGGGCATTTGTAAACATCGGATTAAAATGCGAATAAAATCAGTAAAACAATGAAAAACTGAATAAATGCTAAACGTACCTAATGCAATGAAAAATAAGTAATACAATTTTAAAATATTTGTTGTTTATGTATGTATTTATGGCTTCGCTAAAGATATGTTACAGTTAAGTTTGCCTAACCGAACTTTAACGAATACGTTACATATATTGTAAGTCACTTAATTTTATTTTTTTTATTGATTTCAAATATTTTCGACTTGCGACATTACATTGTATCACAATGCTTCTTGTGAATACATTTATTAATTTTTTCCTCATTTTACTGATTTTGTTTGACATACCCTCACCTTTTAATCAGCTGCTTTACAAATCCACATGTACATAGCGTTTCAAGGTTAGGTTAGGCAAACGTAACCGTAACGCCCTCCTAACGTAACAAATCAGCTGATTTAATCTCACATATGGAAATCAGTGTAGACGATTAGACAACGAAAATGAAACGTAAACGGACGGCTGAATCTGCTGAAATTTGATTTGGACGGTACGTTACGTGTATTTGCAAGCAAAATCAGCAAAACAACCAAAAAAAGAAGACATTTATGCGAAATTTGTGAAATGGAATGATAAATTAGTAATAAAATATTAAAACAAGCGCAAGAAAATATAAAATAAAATAAAACTGTTATAATTTTTGTTGTGAAATATGGCATATGACACGTTTTTCAAATTTTGGATAATTGCTCCAACGGACAACGTTACGGCTGCGCTAAAGTTAAGTTACGGTTTAGTTTGCCTAACCCGACATTAAATCCAATTTCAGCAGGTTCTTTAGTTCCGTTTTCACAAGGCTAATCGTTTACACTAATTTCCATAAGACAGATTCGAACAGCTGATTGGTAACGTTATGGTTACCTTTGCCTAATCCAGCCTTAAAAAAGCAACTTGTTTGTTTATACCAAAATACAAGTAAATTAAAATTATTGTCCTGCTAAATTTTGGAAAAAAAACTTGTTATTATTTTTTTAATTTAAATCACAAAATCAGTGAGAAGACAAAAGCACTGATATTGAACAACAATTTTACACATTTTTACATAGGTTATTTGCAGATATTTATACCCTCCACCATAGGATTGGGGTATATTCATTTTGTCACCCCGTTTGTAACACCACTAAATATTGTTCTGAGACCCCATAAAGTCTATATATTTTATTAATCGCCATGTCCGTCTGTTGTAATCACGCTATAATCTTTAATACTTGAGCTAGGTGGCTGAAATTTGGTACAGGTATATTGGGATTGAAAACGGCAATATCGGTCCATTTTTGTTATCTTTCTGTTATGTCAACTATTTATTACAATTTTTAAAAATAACAATAAAGGATAGTTTTCTACACTACAAAAATCGAATGTCGCAACACTTTCTTGGCTCAAAGTTTATAATCATTCGGTGTTTTTAACCAAAAATGGTATCCGCTTCAGATCACGGGAGAAACAGCCCAAATAAGTAACCCTTATTTATCATTTATAATATTCTAATGGAGGAATAATATTAACGTACACCTCCTCTCGTGCAGTGCGTATGGAATGACCTATATCTACATACATGCAGATACGTTACAGATACATATACGATCGATTCTAATGGAATTTATTGCTGCTCTCCATTTCAATTAATTTACAAAAGAAATGAAGTGGAGAGAAAAAAAACGTTTTGTTTACACATTTTTGTCTTTTATTTGTGGTTTTCATTTTTTTCTCTAAAGGAATTTTTATAAATGTTTGTTTCTAATCTGTGATTATTCTTTCTTTTGGGCCTTTTGCTTGATTTAATTTCAGTCATTAACACCGTCATTTCGTGGAATAAAACGGCATAAAACTCCAACGTAAATAAATACTTTACGTGAAACCCACAGATCGCCAAGACTCAACTCAGCTCAACTTTACTTCACTCCTCAGACGTCAAACGTCATCCCCAGACGACGGCCACTTTTTCCTACGTTCCAGGGAATGCGCTTTACTTTTTGGATTGGGAACAACGATTTACGGCGGCCAACTAAACCCGAGAAGAACGACGACAGCGCTCAACGCTCATAAAAATCCAACTACAGTTGATTTTTAGCGATTTTTATAGTTCCCCCCACCAAATACTCTGGAGATACCAAAGCAGCGATTAGACCGTTGTCGTCTCATTAAAACGTAACGCGCGCGCGGAGCCTCCCAACACCGAAACCAACACCAACCACACAATGCCACATACAGGTGAGTCCAACCCAACAAGCCGCGAACAATACCAACAACAACAAATTCCAAAGACACACTCTCAGGCGGTTATAAACGGGCGATAATGACGCCATTGTAACCATTTCAATTTAATTTTATTACAATAAATAAACCAAAACACACATCCACATTGCCTCAGTGACCGGAGAGGTGGAAAGGGGAGATTTTTTTTTTGTAAAACAACGATTTATTTCAATCTTGACTTCCTTCGCGGTGACCACCAATAAATTCCTCAGCAACTGCTGAGATCCAGAAGGCTTTCTGGCGTTTAGCTGTTAACGTGTGGGGGGTTTTTTGGTAAGATCATAAAGCTAACACCGATCTTGCCATCATCTCATCTCAGATGAGGCAATTCAAATACAGACAGAGAGAAAAATTATGATTGTTCCAGTACTCCAAGTACTCATAAAATACCATGTAATACCTTAATTGCTCAACCAAAAAACAGACACACACACACAAAATTTAGTAATCCATTTCAGGGTTGGAGTACTTTTATGACTCCTTCCCGTAACTCAGCGTAACCAAACCCTTTGCGTTTCCCCCGGACGACCGTGGAAAAAATTAAATATACTCGTATAATATCATCCGCTAACTCTTTAAGTATAAACTCGTCGTACTTGTGTAGTCAGACCAGTTTCGCTACGTCCAATGGCCAATCTTAAGTACGTAACCGCCGCCGCACGAACAGCAGCGAATTCAACACCGGTCACAGAAAGCAACAAAGGCAATATGGTTTCACGGTTATTATTTTTTACGATTAGTACTCTGAGGTATCCCAAATGACTTTTTTTTTGCAAAAGATTTGTTAATCTTGAGCGGTTTTTTTATTATGGAGTACACACGATTGGTTTGATAGGAGAGCGGGGCTGCAAAAAAAATTGAAAGAAAACTGGGTCATAATAAGATTGCACGCCTCCAATTTTTTTTTTCAAAATACTTAAGATATTTTTTTCTTATTTCTATGAGTGGACAATACATTGGGAATTGAAAGAGGATTGCAAAGTGATATAAGTTAATAAAATAGGGATACTAAACGGACCTTCTTGAAAGCATTGTGTATGTACAGTTATAGAGAAGGGGGAATTATTCAATTTACCAGGTACCGACAGAGGAACTATAACTACACTGAAATACAGTGTCTTAATATTGCAGAAAACGGCATTAATTTGACTACAAAGACCGTAAATCTTTAATATAAATACATTTCATACTTAAAGTAGAGAGAATATTAATTATACGAGTATAAATATTAATTATACGAGTATTAATATTAATTATACTAGTGTTTTTATACCCGGGATGCATTTTATCAACTTCCTACCCTGAAAGATATTCCAATAAAAAACTAGGATTACAAAAAATAATGAAAAAATCACATCTCTTCTGACCACTGGTCAAATACCATGTATCTGAAAATCCTATTATTCCATCCATGCTCTTAGCTACCTGTATATATGTATATTAGGCCGGGTCGAGTTGTGGGGAGGCAAAAAAGTCGCGATTGCTCAGTGAAAATCGTATTCTAGGGATCAAAATAAGAAACTTTGCCGAAGGAACCATACCTCTAAAACGAATTCTGATGTCCCGGAATTTGGGTCGAACTCTTGGGTAGGGGCAAATTTTGAAAAATCCCACTTTGACCCATTTAGAGTGCTCCAATCGAGTCCAAATGTATGACCGACCCCCAATAACTTTGGGGGCCCGACTCATGCCAGTGGCACACCCCCTGGAACCCCCTGAGGGTTCCATACATTTGGACTCGATTGGAGCACTCTAAATGGGTCAAAGTGGGATTTTTTCCGGGACATCAGAATTCGTTTTAGAGGTATGGTTCCTTCGGCAAAGTTTCTTATTTTGATCCCTAGAATACGATTTTCACTGAGCACTTCACTGAGTGGGGGTCGGTCATACATTTGGACTCGATTGCAGCACTCTAAATGGGTCAAAGTGGAATTTTTTCCGGGACATCAGAATTCGTTTTAGAGGTTCCTTCGGCAAAGTTTCTAATTTTGATCCCTAGAATACGATTTTCACTGAACAATGGGCGATTTTTAAATCGACCAGCCCTAATAAATATATATATAATAACAGAAGACATAGGGGTCCGTCTTCGAAAATAAACTGAGTTTGGAGAAACCAGACCGGGGGATATATCTTGAAATAAAATTGCAAAGACATCTCTATAAGAAGTAACCCTGATACTATTTCGAACTTCTGCGTTTATAATTTTTGAAAATGAGTATTCTAAAATAAATTAATAAATATTCTGTTAAAATTGAAGTCATTTTAATAGGGTATTTTAGAAAACTTGAACTAATTTCTGCGAAAACAATGAATATTTTTTAAGCTGCACAAACTAAACGCACTACTTTGAAGGAAAGTCTTGTAAAAAGGACAAACGATTGCGAAATAAAAATCTGAGTATGCGGTATTGCAACATTTCATCTCTCGTTTCATTTGTAAATAGTATCGTTCATGGGCGACAAATTGTGTCGCATGGTGTAATACATTACTTTCAGTAGAAAGGTCTCAGTCCAACTAATATCAAAACCGAGGTATATTCTTATTTGGGGGAGTCTGCTGCTTCGTTAACAACTATAAAATATAAAAGCTGCCAAGATTAACTCCGTAGTGGTCGAAAAATTGAGGAGTCCACGACAGATATGGTTAAAAAATCCACAAAATGGTACTGGACGACTGTCGGTTCAAGGTTCGTTAGCTAGCTGAAGTCACAGGCATTTCAAAAAGTGTTAAAATTGGCATATTGACGGAGAATTTACTAGTAAGAACTATCTAGCTCCTGAAAGTAGCCAGCAACCACAACCTCCGCCTCTTCATTGCTGACAAATGTTTTTCCGTCGAGCCATCTTTTTAAGTTTGGAAACAACAAATAATCCGTGGGAGCTAAATCTGGCGAATAAGCTGCGTTATGAAGCATTTCGAACATTAATTCATTGATTTTTATCATCGCATTAGTGGAGGTGTGAACTGATGCATTGTCTTGATTGTGAGCAAACGAGGCACCCATCTTGCACACAGCTTTCTCATCATCAAATTTTGCGATGTATAGCACTTTTTGAAATGCCTATGACTATAGCTAGCTCACGAACATTCAACCAACGGTCATCCAATACCATTTTGTGAATTTTTAACCATTTCTGGCGTGGAAACCTTAATTGATCGACCACTACGGTGTTCGTCTTGGCAACTCGTACGGCCCCGTTTTAACTCTGTCCCGAATATTGTATAGTTGTAAAGAAGGAGAGAAGTAGAGAGCTTGTTTTAGAACGTTGCCGCTTTTCACGAAAGTGTTTTTTTTTTCAGACTACTATCGCTATCAATATGTTAGGTCACTGCCCAGTGCTTTAAATCATCCTTCGTGGTACCGAAAGGTTTCGAATTTTCCACGTTTATTACTTGAAGTTCTCTGCTCTTTGAATCCAAAATACGGACCTTTAGCTGAGATATTTATTTCTTTTGTCTCCCAAAATCTTGAAAATGTATTCATATACATAAATATAATATATGTACATACAAAATGAATGCCTGAAGGAAAAAGTAATGTTTCCTACATTAGACAACCGGGGCAATATGAACTATATTAATTTTTTCGTAATATAAAAATAGATTTATTTAAAACCTTCCTATTCACGCAATGCTTAATGACAATATTGATTTATTTTCTTTCTTTCCTTATTAGGTCAAGCTGGTGTCAATCAATTGGGCGGAGTATTTGTCAATGGTCGTCCTTTGCCCGATTGCGTTCGAAGACGCATTGTAGAATTAGCACTCTGCGGAGTTAGACCCTGTGATATATCGCGGCAACTTTTAGTTTCTCATGGTAAGTAGGATAAGTATTTCATAAAAAGAAATGGACTCTTTGTTCAAATATTACCAGATTAAATTTTGAATAATTTTTAATATAAAGGACTTTATTCTTAATAACTGTTTATGTAAAATTCATAAAACCTTTTTACTTTAAAAATCTGTTCTATATGCCTCACTCATAACATTTATGAATAAGCTCCCTATATTATAAATAATAAGAAAAAAATCTTTCCACATGAACGAAATTTTAGCCAACGACACTGTGTATTTCCGGCAACAGAGATTTATGGCTAATTCTTTTCTGCAAAAAAGTGCAACATTTTCATTGCCTTTTTTCCGATAAGGGCACTTTTGTGATCCTTTTTTGAAATTTGGTAATTAAGTTGCTCGAATTTAGCACAACTAAAATTTCAAAAAAGCGATATAATAGTGTAGCTTTCGGAAAAACGGCAATGCAAGTGTTGCATTTTTTTGCAGAAAAGAAATTGCCATTAGTTTGCAAGTACGAGTAATTATTTTGGCAAAAACAATGTTCAGGCTCAACACAGGAAATTTCGTTTATCACAAATGTGGAGTGCAGTTGTCAAAAATTTAATTTATAAGGAACGAATTTTCTGTTTTTGTGTATGCATTTCTGGGCCTTATCAATCTCCAAGTAGAAGAAATTATATCACTAATTTAATTTTTTTTCATTTTCAGGCTGTGTTTCGAAAATCCTAACGCGTTTCTATGAAACCGGTTCGATACGTCCTGGTTCTATTGGTGGCAGTAAAACTAAGGTAAGTTTTGGAAATTATTATGTTAGCAAGCACCCTACACCTCTATCGAGTATATCTGTTATCATCTAACCATTGTCCATAAAATATCGACAAGAAACATTAACACTTGACACTTTGTGGTTAAATCAATATTTACAACAATGTCAATAAAATGCCACGTGTATAAATGTGGTTAACATGGCATACAGACAGAAAGACAGACAGACAACGGACAAACATGGCCAGAAATGTAAATTGTTTTGTTAGTCATAAAAGTGAACACAAAAAAAAACAAATCACTCCCCACAACATTAATAAACTGTGTTATTTGCTTAGAGACCAGTAACACACACTGCCACTATTCACTGGAGGTGACTGGGGGCTACCCCCAGACCACTACCACTTCGAAGATGTGTTAAACCAACAATCAGCAACCATTACAAATCAATTTCTAGCCAACATTAACAGATATTGCAGATACGCTGTTGCGGCAGCCAAACAATATATTAAAATTAGATAACATTGGAGCAGATACAGGCAAACTTGGGGCCACCATTTAAAGATATCACACATGTGTTCCATGTCAGCGAAATTCCCAGGGCCTTGTGGACTATTGAAATCCAGAATCTGTGTGGGTATTGACATAGAGTGTAACCGTTCTGCGTTGAGGAGATTGAAACCGCACAACCGCAATCAGAGGAACCTTTAATTTATGGTCATGAAAATAATCTCCACATAATGCCAACTTTATGGTTGTAATCGTAACCGGAGCTACTGGTATCAATGTGTTTGAAAGATATCACTGTTTATCACTCCGTTACTTTAATAGGAGGACTAGTTCCCTGTGCATAAAAATTAGGTTTTAGGCACTCGTTCGTGTACTCGTACATAATAGTAATTTGTCAGACGGTTTCGTTGCTTGAAGTTGTTATCATGGCCAATATTTTTTTATGATTGCAATTTGCATGTCTGGGATTTATATCGAGTTATTAGCAAGGTTTTTTCTTTGATTATTTATAACTTTGAACTCTGTCAAAAAATAGTTTATTTGCATTATTTTATAGGTGGTGTCAACAATCAGCTGATTACAATTTATTTGTTATGTCTCATTTTGAAATATTTTGATTTTCAGATTTCTTGTTGGCATTTCAAATGTTCTTAGTCATAATTGAAACTAATTATTAAGTTAAGTTATAGAAATATGGGTATATACATAGATAAAGAAAAAAACATCTGATTTTGGCAATCACACTAAAAAGAATCGCCAGAGTTGTAATTGTGGTAAAACCTGTGACACTACCTTCTATAATTTTGTCATTGTACTGACCTCGACAGACCATTCTCTAAGACTGTTTAAATCCATACAATCATAATGTTTGCAGAATTTGTGAGAAAAATCTTCTTAGGAAGAATAACTATGTTTTGAAACATATGTAAAGGCGAGTAGGGTTATACACCTTAGTAGAGGGCTAGTTGGGTCATCTACTCCTTAGTAGAGATACAGTTGGGTAACCTACTCCATAGTAGATTATCTACTCCTTAGCAGACGACATGTTGTGTTTTATGCTCCTTGTTTCACGACATGTTGGGTTTTATGCTCCTTATTTCACGACACGTTGGTTATCTCAACCTTAGCATAAGGCTGGTTGGGTTATCTACGCCTTAGTTGACAGTTTACTCCTTATTAGAGATACAGTTGGGATACCTAGTCCTAAATATGGGTTATCTACCTTTTAGAAGACGGAAAGTAGGGTCATCTACTTCTTAGTACAAGCCAAGTTGAGTTATCTACTACCTAGTAGATGACCAGTTCGGTTATATGCAGGGCCAGTTGAGGTATATAGGTATATTAATTAGTAAACTGTCAATTGGTTTATCTACTGCTTAGTAGACGACCAGTTGAGTTATCTACTTCTTAGTAGTGGACCAGTTGGGTTATCCACTCCTCCTTATTTCGTAACACATTGGTTTATCTAGTCCTTAGCAAATAACGAGGTGGGTTATCTACACCTTAGTAGAGGGCTGGTTAGGTGATCTTCTTCTTAGTAAACGACTAGTTGGGTTATCTACGCCTTGATAGATATACAGTTGGATTACCAACTCCTTAGTAGAGAGTTATCTATCCTTTAGAAAAAGCTCAGTTGGGTTATCTATTTCTTAGTAGACGACAAGTTGAGTTATCTACTCCCTGGTAGAGGGCCAGTTCGGTTATATGGATGGCCAGTTTAGATATTTATTACTTAGTAAAATGCCAGTTGGGTTATCTACTGCTTAGAAGACGACCAGTTGAGTTATCTACTCGTTAGGTTATGATCTTTATTTGACGGCACATTGGGTTATCTACACCTTAGTAGGGGGGGGCTAGTGGGGTTATCTACGCCTCACTTGACGACAAATTGGGTTTTCTACTCCTTAGTAGAGATTCAGTTGGGTTATCTACTGCTTAGTAGACGAGAAATTCGGTTACTCGTATCTACTCCTTAATAGAGCATCAGTTTTCAAGTTCAACGATTAAATAATAAATATTTAGTTGATTTTAAATGTGACTTATGCTGTTTGACATCTAAGGTTCAGGCGACCAAAATAAACAGAAAAGTTTCAGTTACTAAGTAAGACCGAAATCGTTCTAACCAAGGACCCAAGCAGATAGCAACATGTAGGAAAGACATTGAAACAATGAAACATTTCTTATGTCGATATTTAGCATTTGTACAGAGGATCTGACTGGAAAACTCTGAGGAAGTTCGTGTCAAGTATCGAATTTCTATAACCTCCAGGATCAAAAGTTAATGTGTCGTGAAAATGTCTTCTCCTCCCTTCAATCTAACCTATACGTCCGTACTATATTTACAGAAAGTTTCGTTAATGCTACCGAGCCAATATAGATGTCAAATCCTACGCAAACTAATAGCTAACGTAGCTTCATGAAAATAATGGTTGGATTCGATCTAGTGCAGGTCATGCAGGGAAAACAGCGAAATGATAAAGCATTTCCATTTCCCGAATTTTGGTATTTGATACATTACTAGATCTGACTCATTTTAGTAACGAATTAATTTATCCTTAAGCATTTAAAGTTCATGAATAAGGGGCGCATAACGTTCCGATCCTAGGACATGCTACTGGAGAAGGTTTCTACTTGTATAACCTAACCTATTAGTTAGTCTATAAAATACTTTCCCGTTTTCAGTGGGTTCCGATAACACTAAAGAAACCTTTCAACCCCACACAAACCGATAGATATACCTGGCGGTTAGTGCTGGCGAAGTCTTAACGAAGTTTCCTGGAAATATGGTAGACATGATTTACGTTATGCCCAATCTTTCATTTGCCTTTTAAATTTAAATTTTCAATTTTATATGCCTACCCTAAAACCCACTTCTCATGTTGCTTTGCCAAAGAAGATTTTTTGGACTAACTCCATGAATTATACTACGAGTATATCAAAATCCTCTTTCTCTTGCTTTGCTCTATTTCTGAGGTGCTAAAAAGTGAACAATTTAAACGCCCTTTTTATGTAATGAGTAAAGGGAAAATTCTATCCATCACAACCCCATAACTATTTAAAGTGTATTACAATTCATTGTATCATAATTTCCTCCCACCTTTCATGAAAAAGGACAAATGTCCTGAGGACGCGAACGTTTTATTATTTCCTTTGCTTCGCTTACATTTCTTTACCTTTTCATTGCCTTCCTTTCCTTGGGCTACAATGACGTGTGACTTGGTAATTCATTAAAAATTCATAAAAATGAAAATGTTTATGGACATATGAAATGAAATTACTCTTTTTTTTGGAGGTATGCAAGTGTACCATCATATCACGAGTAGCACACTTGTTTCTGATCATTATCGGGAAAATTACAACAAAACACGCCAACAATGCACACATAGCTGAGGTTCCAATCTCCTCCAACTCCTATTCATGGCATACGTGTCCGTATGAGCATTATTTAAACAGAAAAGTTCCGAACAAAAAAGAGGTGTTAAATGCACGTTTTGTTCTTTTTGAAAGTGAACAATCAACTGATGACGGACTCGATAAATATAGCCCCCCCCCCTCTATTTGTTGTAATTGTTGTTGATGTTGTTATTACAAAAAGGGTGTTTATTAAGTGATTGATTTTATTGTTGGCATTAGAAGAGTGTGCTCTTTAACCACACACACTCAGTTCGTGGAGTGTATGCGCTGCAGGAAGTGTGAATCCAAAACCTTCAATTTTCTATTAATTATAGAAAAATGATTGATTAACCATTAAATGACAACACAATTCAGTAAACAACATTACTTTAAGGGTTAATTAGGGTTTATTTTCAGTCCATAAATACTAAGAAGCATATGCATGCATATTATTCAGGAGTACGTCCTTGAAGTAAAATAGGAAGGAAGCTAGAGGAGCATTTGTGGGTCAATATCGACGTGGGACATAAGGACATAGGTACGTGGAATAATATTGTCTTCTGATGTCCCTAAACAATTTAAGGACTTTTTGAAAAAAACGCATTTAAAATCAGGAAATAGAATTTCCTACGTTTAGCAAAAAGTTTGCTGTTACAGCAAATTGTCTATCGTTTTCAAACAAAGCTAGCAAATGGTTAGTTTAAATTGAATTTTTCAACAAATTACTGGCTAGGGCTACGACAAAGTCAGTCTTCGAGTTTTCTCTTTGATTTTGTGTAATTTAATTTAAAACTAAAATGAACCACATCGTGCCACAATGTCTTTAGTGCAAAAAGGGTTGTTCGAATCCCAACCGACGGAAAAAAACAGATTGCGTGTTTCTGTCTTTATTACAATGACCAGTGGCATTTTAAACATTTACTTAAAAGTTACTTAAATACAATTTACAATTTCACGCTATTTAATTGTTTCATTCCCGCACGACATGAAAGCGGAAGTTTAGAACGTCACCTCCCTCTCTTTTCCCAAAATGAACTCTTTTATAAAATCGCCCACAGTACACGATACTAATCTTAAATTTCTACGTTTTGTCTATTGCAGCAAGTTGCTACTCCCACTGTTGTGAAGAAAATAATACGTCTGAAGGAGGAGAATAGCGGCCTTTTTGCCTGGGAAATACGTGAGCAATTGCAACAGCAACGGATTTGTGATCCCAGTTCGGTGCCGTCCATCAGCTCCATAAATCGCATACTGCGCAACAGTGGCCTGTGGACAGATGAAATGACCTCCAATCAACAGAATGCTGCCGCGGCAGCAGCAGCAGCTGTGGCTTCCGGAGCTCACCCAGTAACCACCACTGCGGGATACACTGGACCCAATCACACTTTATACACAAACTCCAATCACTCGGCCCTGCCACAAGGGGTCTCTGATGCGACGGGTTTTCCCCACAATCGAACCTCACACAGCCAACAAGCCATGGCCTTGGCCAGTTCTTATCGTTATGCGGATGTTGCGATGCCGACGGCTTCCAATGCTCTGCATGCGACCGCAGGTGATCATCCCATTAAGCCATCAGCAAAGCACGCTATGGTTGGCTTAGCAGGCACTTCCTCCACCTCAACGCCTCAGTTAACCCCACAGGATCTATCGTACTCAGCAGCTCTCCCGAAACACTGGTTCTGGAATCCTTCATTGCTCTATTACACCCAACATGTCCAAGCTGCGAGTCAATTTTTGCCCTATGCCGCCAGTCACAACCCACAATCACCTTCAGCGGCATATTTCCCAGCCTCGATGCATGGTGGAGGCTTTACTAAATCAGAAAGTTCCATTGATTTGACTACTCCCTCGGCCACCGATGCTCTCAGTGATTGTGACAGTGGCAAATCCTCACCGGCCACCATCAATCTCAGCTCCACCTCGATGTCATCATGTACCACCAACAGCACCCATACGAACAGCCGCAAACGTAACCCCTATTCCATTGAGGAACTACTGAAGAAGCCCGAAAAACGTATGCGTCTTAATGCCTCTCAAAATGCCCAGTCCTCAGCGACATTGCGACTCAGTCCCAAAAAGGACGATTGCAATGTCAGCGTCTGCTCAGCCAGCAGTAGTCACAGTAACCGCAGTAGCAGCAGCAGTCACATCAGTTGTGTGGGCGAGGACAGCTGTGACGAGGTCAGCCATCGATCTCCCTTAAACACAGGAGCGACATCGACGGAGGCTGAGGAAAATTGTGAAACTGTCGAAGTGGTCAATTGAAGTGTCGACCAATTGTGTTATTTTGTTAGTAGCTCTTCATTAAGTTATTTAAAAAATACGAGTATTTTAGTCCTTTAGTTTAGTTTAGCTCCAAAATGGCTATGACCGTTGACCTCGATGGTCACCTTTAGCTTTAGTGTATGTTTGTATGTGTATTTATGTATTAAATATTCTATTTAAGTAGTATGAATGATGAAGCTTTTAGCTGGAGAACAAAAAAGTTGCAGACCTTATCCTAAAAATTATAACAATAAATGCTTAAATCCAAATTGTAATAACTCTGGTGTTCTATTATAGTTATGTAAAAGGTTATATGGGAGACACCTCACTCTAGAGGACAGCTGGTAAATATTAATATATTTCAGTAAAATTTGCTGTAGCTTATATGTAAGTAATTTACGAAACTTTACATCTACAAAAGTTAATACCACAATCCCCAAAACAAATTCGAAAATCCCCGAAAATGTGATTTTTTTATTTGTCCTCTCCTCTAAACTGGAGAAGCCCTTCTTTAAGAAGTTTTCCATAAAATGAACATATACTTGTTATACTTTTTGAAAAAAAAAACTTTTACTAAAACTACAAAAAACGACATAAACCTGTTTTCCCCCAAAATGTTGATTTTTTTTGGAAAATATAACTTCTACTTGCCATAACTTTTGTCTTGTTGTTTACATCGGATAATTGGGTACTTTAGCGGAAATCGGAACTTTTATTGCCCCTTCAGAAAAATTAATTTGAAAGAAATAGGTGAATATTCTACTCCGATATTCACAAAATGCTAGGACATAGTCGGAAAAAAATGAGGCCCTGTAGCTCCGCCTATGTACCTCATAATGGGCTTTAATACCTCTTCTAAAAGCATACCAAGTTTTGTCACAATCAGATGTCTGGATAGGAAATGGTCAAATTATTTCCTTTTTATTTTTTTTATATTATTATTGGGCTATTTTAAATTTTTTGGCTCAAGTTTTGATTTGATTATTTAGATTTTGGGCTATATTTAATGCAATTACGGTTATCTTATGACGCTTTAAAATAAGATTGATTAATTAACATGATAATGAAAAATATGATCCATCCCCTCCAATGCTCCAGGAATTTATTTATTAATTCCCAGAAGTCCCAGAAAACGCTATTCAGGTCTTTATGCTAAAAATTGCGGGAGCTATCAACATACATACATAACTACATATGCATGTAAATCTGTCCGATGGCCTTCCCCATTCAAGAGACATAATTGATAGATATATTTCCCACTTTTTTCATTCAATTTTTTTGATAAAACGAGTAAAGAAATGTGGACTTACCTTTTTATTATCCATTAATCATTTCGCATTTCCCTTTAATTAGTTTACGCTGGATATTTACGCACTTTTACATATTTTCTAATTCGTCTGTCTGTTTTGTTTTGTTTCATTGTCACAAAAATGCGCACAAAAACCACCACACAAAGTTCTCATCCACAATTTCCGCACCACTACTCTTCGTAAACTAATCACTTGATAACATTTATAGTTCTGCTGACCAGTGATGGGATTGGAAAATTTTCTAATTGTACCACAATGATCAAGAAATTGTACCAAGTGTACCAAATTACCAGAAGTGAGAAATTTAGTTTGTTTTTAAAACTTATTTCGATATCGATACCTCCATTCTAAACTATGCTAAGCGCAAAAAGGTAGTTTTTCAGGAGAGGCGATCAAAGTTTGATGATTTTTTTAAATTTGTGTGAAATTCCTTTACAATGGAAATCGAACGACCTGTACTGTTTTGTGAATAACTTCCGATTGGGTTAACGGATAAACAACTTATTTTGACCGAATATAGTTTGGAATATTCAGATAACCAACTGACAGGACTGGCAATTTTTAGGAAATTGAGTTAAGGCCATTATTGGCCTTGCCTAGTCATTGTACAACGTTTGTGTACATTTAGAGTTTGTAGCTTTTCAGTGGTATCGAAAAAAACGATAAACATTATCGACGTATCTGACAATATGTATGTTACTTAACTTTTCATTAGGAATATTGGAAATAAGTTTTGTACATAATAAGAAAAACAAACTATAAATTGCTTCTTCCCAATGGTGTATTATAAATAATACTCCATTGGGAAGAAGCAAACCTGTCTCAAAAACAGAAAATCTGCTCTACTGAACAATTTTGAAAATGTTAGTACCGTCAGTTGTTCATCCAAGCGACGATATATCCCCTTCTTCCGATTTGATTTCTAATCGCCATAGAGACCACAAATTTCAAATGATCGGTCTGAAAATTGGTATTTTGGGTGTATCACACGAACAACGGTCCATGTTTTAATATAGCCCCACACAAAGATCCCTCTAGATTTTTCTTCTTAATTTGGGTTTATTGAAGTTTACATGTACGCGAAACCATTCAAGTGCGATCCATGGTGGAGGTTATATAAGATTCGGCATCGCCGAATTTAACGCTGTCTTCTTGCTTAAGGGCCTTATTCATAAAAAGTTAAAGAAGGTTTGAGGAACGCTTTAGCAGTGTTAAAGCGTTCTTCAAACCATCATTAATTTTTTGTGAATAAGGGCCTAATTGTTTTAAACAACGATGCAAATAATAGTCGCGGTGTTTACTGGAACGAAAGGCATACGTACAAAATGATATCGTAAGTAGGTACCCTTTTCTTCTTTTAAAATGGTGTAAATAGGTTTTTTTTATTAATTTTACCAGTCAGAGAAATGTACCAAAAATTGTTTGATTGTACCAGCGTACCAAAAATTCCTCAATTGTACCAAAAGTGGTACAACTGTACCACGTTTTCCATCACTGCTGCTGACTCTCTGTCTCTCTCCCTCTCTGCACTACATACCGAAGACATTTTCACAAACTTCTGACGCGATTTTCACTGATTTCGTTACTATTTTCCAAAAATATTTTAATGGTTTTGATTAAGTTATAGGATAAACTTTAGTGTACACACAATTTTATTACGATTAAAGAACTTTTGACTCGCTTTTTTATGAAAATTTAGCAGCGCGACCAATTATGACACGACCGAATTAAAATAATTAAGGAACGGAAGATCGAAAGTGATCACAGAGTTGCCACTATATGTGTAATTGATAACATTTGAGTACACGAGCAATATCGCCTTTTTTGATATGTTCGAATCGAAAGGAAATGACCAAATAAATTTTATTTGAAAATCAATAAAATATATTTGGAATTCATATACATATTAAACATTAAAAATTTCTAAAAAACAAGAAAGAAAGTTTCTGTCAAAAATTAATCGGACAATTTGTGTGGGAGGTACCAAAAAGGGTTTAACAGATACACCTATTTTTTTCTAAATTCTTTAGATTCTTTAAATACATTGCACCGTGCCGAATTATAAGCGTTTATGTGCACTGGTATATTAACATTATGAGCTATTCAATTTGATCATTTTGTGTGGGAGGTACAAAAAGAGGCGTGGTGATACCGTCCATTTTTCACACGGCTATAGGCTAGGTAAAATCGTTACACTGTGCAACATTTTGAAGTATTTTCGTGCATTGGTAGTCGCGCTATAAGATGTTAACTTTTTGTACAAAATGGTACCTTTATGTAGGAGGTCAAGTATTTTTAAACACTGGTATTAATGTTGTAAGCTGTTAAGTTTTGGTGCAAAATGGTACCTTTATGTGGGAGGTACCAAAAGGGGCGAGGCAACTTCGCCCATTTTTCTCGAGTTAATAGCGACTAATAAACGAATACTATGTGTAGAATTTTAGAAGATTCGAATAAGTAGTAGCAGTTATTAAAGAATCAATATTTCACAACATTTTAACCCTTTGTGGGGGAGGTACTAGAAGTATTGTACCAATATGGCCCATCTTCGAACTTAGCCGGAGATAAAAAAATATTACCACGTACCAAATTTGATGTCAATTGGTTACTCCTTTCGAGAGTTAACGTGCGCACCAGCCAGCAGACAGACGGACGGACGGACATTTCTCATTCGACTTAAAACGACCCAAAACGAATTTCCGCCGAACATACTTGGGGTCTTAGGTCACTCCTTCGATGTTTTACACTTTTTCCGTAGCAAATGATATATACCCTCGTCACACTAAAGTGAGGGTATAATAACTTTGAATTAGTAAACAAATTAACACAATTAACGTATTTTCTGAATTCTTAAGTGCAAATAAATAATTGTTTCTGAAATAATAGTCTCAAATAAAAACATATTGGGATGTAAACAAAGATTTGTTTAGAATAAGATTTTCCCAAATATATACTTTTTGTGTGTACCCAATATCAAATGTTTAGAATGTACCCTAAACATATATATGCAGAAGCAATTTTTTTCAGCGTGTATGAGCTGATTTTATTTTGGAATGTGAAATGGGAATTTTATGATTGTACTAAGAGCGTATTGTTGTATTGTATCAAAAATAATAGTTGATACATGCTGAAAACCGGCTTCAGTAATATATTGCAAGAAATAAGCTTAAATTTTCTACCGTTTTACATACGATTTCAAACTGCAGGAAATTTTAGTTTTCCAGTAATTCAATGTGAAATTAGTACAAGGTGTAAAATCCCCATTTTTGATATGTTTGAATTGGAATATATGTATTTATAGCAAACAATGGTGAATATTACTAAACAAATCAATTTATTTGAAAATCAATAAAATTAGTTGGGAGAAAATCTATATATCGTCATCTGAAATCCAAAATCACGTAACATCAAAAAAATCAAAATGTATTTTATGATTGTTTATAGTCTATTAGGCTAAACTACACATTCCTAAAAAATTTTGAAGTTCAATATCAAAACTTGACCATTTTATGAGTGATACTCAAAATGACGTTACAGCAAACAAAGTCATTAAAAAAGCGGAAGGATTCATAAAATTTTATTTTATTTTATTCGGAATGTACGCCACAACTAGTTGCGCTAGATTTGTTATTTGATTTCGCCTTAATAGTCTGAAATCCCTAAATTTGGTCAAAAGCTTAAAATTACTTTACTTTGTTTTTTGCTTCTCCTGGAAAATCATGAACAAGTGGGTTACGTTATTTTGGATTTCAGATGACGATATATAAAGAAGAATTTGTTTTTGTTTGTTTGTTGGATTGTTTGTTTGTACCGTATAGGCGTCTAAACGGCTGGACCGATCTTCTTAAAATTTTCACAGAATGTACATATGAGGGGGTGGTAAAAATAGGGTACTTGAATTTTCGATATCTTACACAATTTTTTAGCGAGAGTTCTGTAATTTTGTGCATATGTATCAGGTGGTAGTCTACTTGATTGGTCCAAAAATGGGCGGGATCGGACAAATGGGAGTGGCCCCGCCCATATAAGCCAAATTTTGAAATTGAGATATCTTACAGAATTTGTTAGCGAGAGTGCTGTAATTTTGGTGGCAGTCTACGTGATTGGTCCAAAAATTGGCGCGATCGGACCAATGGGCGTGGCCCCGCCTATATAGGTCAAACTTTGAAATTGAGATATCTTACACAATTTGTAAGCGAGAGTGCTGCAGTTTACTGCACAGGTCAAACTTTGAAAATGAGATATCTTTCACAATGTGTTAGCGAGAGTGTTGTAATTTTGTGTGTATGTATCAGGTGGTAGTCTACTTGATTGGTCCAAAAATAGGCGGGATCAGACCAATGGGCGTGGCCTCGCCCGTATAAGCCAAATTTTGAAATTTGTTAAAAAATGGACGGGATCGGAAATATAAATCTGGGGCAGCGAAGTGGACCGGGTCCAGTTTGTATGTTAACACATTACAGGGTGCCTCACGAAAAAGTTGTTTTTTTAATAAAAGACGGATAAATACTTCAATGATTTTGCCTTTATTGGAATGCCTTTAAAACTCCTGTTAATTATGGAACACCACTTCATTCATATGGCTTCCGCGGCCGGCCCATTGTGTGTCGACCCAATTGCACTTACCTTAACGGCTCCCCACAAAAAAGAGTCCAACGGAGTCAAATCGCAGCTACCTAAAATGTTGAATACATCAACATTGAACCCGTTGACATCATGTGTGCATATCCATTAGGCCGGGTCGATTTGTGGGGAGGCAAAAAAAAGTCGATGGAACCATACCTCTAAAACGAAATCTGATGTCCCGGAATTTGGGTCGAACTTTTGGGTAGGGGCAAATTTTGAAAAATCCCACTTTGACCCATTTAGAGAGCTCCAATCGAGTCCAAATGTATGACCGACCCCCACTAACTTTGGATGCCCGACCCACCCATGCCAGTGGCACACCCCCTGGAACCCCATGGGGGTTCCATACATTTGGACTCGATTGGAGCGCTCTAAATGGGTCAAAGTGGGATTTTTTCCGGGACATCAGAATTCGTTTTAGAGGTATGGCTCCTTCGGCAAAGTTTCTTATTTTGATCCCTAGAATACGATTTTCACTGAGCACTTCACTGAGTGGGGTCGGTCATACATTTGGACTCGATTGGAGCACTCTAATGGGTCAAAGTGGAATTTTTTCCGGGACATCAGAATTCGTTTTAGAGGTATGGATCCTTCGGCAAAGTTTCTTATTTTGATCCCTGGAATACGATTTTCACTGAGCAATGGGCGATTTTTAAATCGACCCGCCCTAATATCCATCGATTTCAAAACGCAGTGATATAGTATGTATACTATTGACATTGACAGAAATTTGTCGTACAAATAAAAATATGTACGTCCATTGTCTTATTTCGAATAATTTTTATTTCTATGGTATGCTCAAGTCAGAATCCGCTAAACTTGTACTAATACATGTTGCTAAAAGCTATAGTTTAGCCGATTTTGAAACAACATCTTATTACGAATTTCATAAAAATTGCACATATTATAATATTTAAAATACAAATTTAAAATAAATCTTAATTTATTTGAAATATGCTTGTGTATTGAAATTGCACGACGCCTATTTTATGTCATCTGACAAAATTTTGAGCCAGACATTTGCATTATTTGTGCATTTTAAAAAGAAAACCGGTTTTAAGGAAAGCTTAATTTTCGAAGAAACCGAAAACTGGTTTTTTGATCACCCTAACGCTGTATCACTGTGTGGAGTTTAGTATAAATATAAATTTCAAATGGTACCAACATTTCGTTTGATTTTTCTAAAAATTCAATTTATGATTTAAAATTTTTGGGAGAATATTTCTCACTCAGTTTACACGGCTGGTGCAATAAGAAAGTTCTGAGAACAATTAAAATTTTCTGAAAAATATATTTATATATTCTGCAATAATATTATATTTAGAATCATAGAGTATTTTTATATTTAATAACAATTATATTGTAATTCAATCAAAATTAATTAAATAAATTTATATAAAATAAAATATTATTTGTAAGACTACCATATTATAATTGTGCTCTTAGCACAAAATTATAATTCCCATTTCACATCCAAAATATAGTCCTCTTATTATTCTCAAATGCTGTCAATCAGGCAGACAGTGGCAACTCTGGCATCTTTTGTTCACGCTCTTTAGTTCGCTCGTGTTTTAATTCCGCCGGGACGTAATTGGTTGCGCTGCAAAAATTAATTTAAACAAGTAAGAAAGTTTCAGTCGGATAAACCGACTTAGGTATACCCTCACTTTGTGAGTAATGTAATATTGAATATTACTCGAATTATTCTGTCAATTTGTGTGGGAGGTACCAGAAGGGGTTTATCAAATACACCTTTTTTTTTGCTGAACATTAGATACTTTAAATTCATTGCACTGTGCCGACTTATAAGCATTTATGTGCACTGGTATAAACGTTATTAGACATTAAATTGTGGTATGATTTGGGCATTTTGTGTGGGAGGTACAAAGAGGGGCGTGGCAATAACGCCCATTTTTCACAGGGCTATAGACACTATAAAAATATTACACTGTACAAAATTTCAAGTATTTTTATATACTGGTTTTAATGTTATAAGCTGTTAACTTTTGGTACCTTACCTTTGTGTGGGAGGTACCAAAAGGGGCGTGACAACAACACCCATTTTTCCCTGGACTGTAGGCAATATAAAAGCATAATACTGTACAAAATTGCAAGTATTTTTATACACTGTTATTAATGTTATAAGCTGTTAACTTTTGGTGCAAAATGGTGCATTTGTGTGGGAGGTACCAAAAGGGACGTGGCGACTTCGCCCATTTTTCTCGAGTTGATAACGACTAATAAGCTAATACTATGTGTGGAATTTCAAAAGATTCGAATAAGTAGTATAGCAGTTATTAAAGAATCAATATTTCACAACATTTTAACCCTTTGTGGGGGAGGTACTAGAAGGAGTGGACCAATATGGCCCATCTTCGAACTTACACTTTTTTTCCGTAGCAAATGATATATACCCTCGTCACACTAAAGTGAGGGTATAAAAACAGGTCAAAAGTTCCCAAATCCTAATAAAATGTTGTGTACGATTAAGTTGATTGTATATTTTAATGAAAACTATAAAAATATTGTTGAAAAATTGTGGCAAAATCTATGAAACTCGCGTCGGAAGTTTGTGAAAATTTGTTTGGTAGGCGATGTGCGTTTTTGTTCGAAGAGAGTGGTTCAACTACAAATGTAAACAAACGAGATGTGACGAAATGGTGAGAGGGGAAATTGAGGGTGATGGAATTTGTTGTGATGGTTAATGGCGCATTTATCTGATAATAATGTGAGTGAAACAAACGAAACAAATAAGAAAATGTGTATATGTATGTACAATGTAAGCTGGAAGTGTGTAAAAAACAGCGTAAACCAATTAAAGGAGAAATGAATAACGAATACTGAATGGATAAAAAAGCGTAAGTAAGTCCACATATTTTATTCGTTTTTAATAAACTTCTTAGTGTAAATATAGACCACCACTATAAAGAAAAATAATGAAGAATATTTCCAAATTTCTCCATTTAAATAACGTTTCTGACTTTCCTGTTTTATCGATTTTCAGTCATAGTTTAAGTTAAAAATATCGTAAGAAGCATATGAATGCAACTGTACCTATACAACATGCGATTCAACGGCAAGAGTATGATGTCCGGTCCCCGCTATCTAACAATAACACCAGTTGACAAACATTTTGCCGTGGGAATGAACATCACATTTTCGGGTGTAATTTGGTGTCCTAAAGACAAAAAAAAATATAAAAAAAATTATTGTAAATTTTATTTACCTAATTTTAATTTTCATCTAAAGTACCTTTTGTATTTGGACTATAATTGTTAAAGTAAAAGTCTGATAGTACCGGGATGTGCAATTTGGAAATACCTATATCATTCACGTAGAAACAATGGTTTACTAAGTCATTAAAAAATTTGAAAAAAAAACATTTTTCTGGCCCAAAAAAAAAACAAAAAATAGAAAAACATCGCAAAAGAATGTTTTATTACATTTTCGTTATAATTTTGCATCCTAATCCAGAAAACAATCATATTAAAAAAATATCTATGGATAAATGTGAATGTTATGACCCTTTTTAAAAAAAGTAGGGAAATGCAAAAAATTTAATTTTTTGTGGGAGGTACCGAAAGGGTCGTGGCAATAACGTCCATTTTTATACCCTCACTTTAGTGATACGAGGGTATATATCATTTGCTACGGGCCAAAAGTGTAACACATCGAAGGAGTGAACTAAGACCCTAAGAATGTTCGGCGGATATTCGTTTTGGATCATTTTAAGCCGAATGAACAATGTCCGTCCGTCCGTCTGCCTGCTGGCTGGTGCGCACGATAACTCTCGAAAGGAGTAACCGATTGACTTCAAATTTAGTATACGGTAATATTTTTTTCTCCGGCTAAGTTCGAAGATAGGTCATATTGGTCCACTCCTTCTGGTACATCCCACACAAAGGGTTAAAATTTAGTGAAATATTGATTCTTTAATAGTATCTATACTACTAAGTAGAATCTTCTGAAATTCCACACATTGTATTAGTTTATTAGTCGCTATCACCTCGAGAAAAATGGGCGAAGTTGCCACGCCCATTTTGGTACCTTCCACACAAATGGACCGTTTTATACCAAAAGTTAACGAAATGTTGTACAGTGTAATGTTGTTATAGTGCCTACCGTCCTGTGAAAAGTGGGCGTTATTACCACGCCCCTTTTTGTACCTGCCACACAAAATGACCAAATCATACCAAAATTGAATAGCTCGTAACGTTAATATACCAGTGCACGTAAACTCTTATAGTTCGGCACAGTGTAATGTATTTAAAGAAAATACTGTTTACCGAAAAATAGGTGTATTTGTAAAACCCCTTCTGGTACCTCCCACACCAATTGACAGATTAATTAGTGTATGTATTGTTATATATTACATTACTCACAAAGTGAGGGTATACCATAGTCGGTTTACCCGACTGAAACTTTCTTACTTCTTATTGTACTGTAGATACTATAAACAAATTACACTGCACAAAATTGCAAGTATTTGCATGCATTGGAAACAAATTTATACTCCGTTAACCTTTGTACTAAATCGTTCTATGTGTGGGAGGTACCAAAAGGGGAGTGGGAACTTTTACCAGTTTTCTCAAGGCGATAGCGACTATTAAACTAATACTGCGTGTGGACTTACCGAAGCTTCCGATATGCGTTGTAGAAGTTTTAAAGAATAAATATTTCACTAAATTGTAACCCTTTGTGGGAGGCAGGGCTGTGGAGTCGTAGTCTGGGAAATTTGCCCGGAGTCGAAAAATGATGGTCGACTCCGAGATGTATTGTGCAATACGAGTATGTACCAATTATGTGATAGAACTATTGCACTCAACAAATTTTGGGAAAACAATTTTGGAAAAATAGAAGGATAACATATTTCAAGCTTTTAACCAAATATTTAAGTATGCCGAAAATATCTATAAAGTTAACCAATCTATCGAGTTTTTATGTAAACCAGTTTTAGGAAAGCTCTGATTATATTTAGCTAACAAAATAAGTATTTTTCCAAACTATACACTATTTATAAGAGAGTACAAAACAAGTATGGAAAGGCCGAGCGATGCCAACTATATGATACCGTACAACACCTTGATATTTTAAATATATATATGAGATAATTACTTAATAAATCTAAATATAAACAGAATTTGTTAAAATTCGACAATATCCCTTCATGGAAAAAATTCTACCCTACTAAATTAAAAAATTATTGAATGTGAAATAAAGCTTCCATTAGGGTTACAAGGCAAAAGCTAAAGAAACATTTACATCTGGGGGCCATATCGACCGGAACCGATTTTCACCAATTCCAATAGGTTTCCACCCTAGTGTGAAAGAGTTCTTATTGCCAAATTTTAGCAGGATTGTAGTCAAATTTCGACCTGTACTTATTTTGTGGTGTGTCTAGCTGAAGTATTTCATACAAATTTGCCAAAAAAAAATTATAACCACCTGTACCATAGTGTGGAGTTGGGTATAATAACTAACGAATAAACGGGTTGCCTGAAGCGAACATAATTTCCAAAAATTGCGGTATATTAAAACAGAGGCAGTGATTGATGAACATTTTATTATGATTCCATGTTGAAAGATTAGTTACAACTTGCAAGTCAAGCGTCGATAAATAAATAACACAATTTTATTTAATTACTTGTATTGAATACCTATTTTTGTGTTTTTTAACAAAGCTATATCTTCTTTTCAATAACATGAACTCACGTCTTAGTAGAAATATAATTTCAGAAATTTATGTTATTTAACTGCCGGAGTCGGAGCTGGAGTCGAATGATTTTAAAATTAGACTCCGGGAGTCGGAGTCGAGTTGTTTTGGCTCGACTCCACAGCCCTGGTGAAAGGCCTGAAATTCGAAATTAGCCTTAGATAGAAAAAAATTACCATATTTGAAGTCAGTCGGTCTCTCCTTTCGAAAGTTATCGTGCTCACCAACCTGACGGATAGACGGGCGGACAGGCATTGCTCAAATAACATAAAATGATCCAAAACATATTTCCGCCAAATATACTTGAGGTTTTGTTTTATAGATTCACAGCTTTGAATTGTTAACACTGCTTTATTTGATAACATCTGGTAGATAATTGATTAATTTGGTTTGTCATTTCATCATGGATAGATTTCATTGATGGATAGCCAGCCGTGCGTCGACATGGTCAACATATTTGTTAAGCATTAATTCCATAAATGTATCTATCCAATAAAGACAGTTTAATTGATTTTATTTAAATAGTTTTCCTCGCTTTATTTTAATTGAAATAATTATATATGTTGCATCGAAATGTTCCACAAAAACATTCGTCGAAAATATTCCTTTTATTGATACGCTTTTTCCGCCGGCTTGTATTACAATTTTTAATTTAGCTTTTCTCTTTCAGAACGACGTGCGTGTTGAAACAGCATATCATCAAATCAATAACAATGAGATGTAAAATGTATGTGCGCCCCAATATTAATTTCTGATTGATATTAATAATTTGCAGAAATCACTGTAAGATAGTAACTTCAGTTCATAAGTACATAATAAGCATTGGGCACCCGGGGGCTTGTTGGACTTTCTCCCATTAACAATTTAATATGATCGAATTATAGTGACCACTTGAGTGTAATCACTATCATCATTTGGTAGTTGGAAGTTGGCGGTGTAACGAGATATGTAATTTCCCAGACATATCGTTATGCATCCCATCCCATTGCCCATTCCATCCATCTTCATCAGCACCAGCATCGCCATCATCATCACCGCACTGCACTTCCCATTCATTTTGCACTTAAAACATTCGACTTATGTGAGAAGTGAAATGTTTTAATTTTATGTAAATTTTTAATAACCAATACCATTTCGAGGCAGTGGTGTTGCCGTTCATGTTGCGCATGATCCATGGTGTTGCACAGTATTGTCGCCGCAGTTGTTGTTGTTGCTGCCGCATGAAATTCCTTCGAGAAAAACTCGCCAACAGCATTTCTGCACATACCGGACGAGTATGCAATACTCGAGCAATGGACAAAACTTATTTCACACAATACAACCATATAGAATTTACAACTTAACTTGCGATACCTCATCGTAACTTGCACTCCCCTCCCAACCCCAGCCCCTTTTCAACATCAGCGCTCGCGTAGCACTCAGTCCATATTGATCACTGGAGGAGCGCAGCAGTAGCCTCCCCAAACCATACGCCAGACGTTACAAGTTGCCAGTTGCCCCAGTATGCACTGCACACCGTGAGTTTGTAGTAAATGGTTGCACAGTTGGTGGTCCTCACGGCTGTGGCAGTAGTGAATCACTTTTGTAAGAAGACTCACTTTCTGTCCGTCCGACGTCTGTAGCCGTTGCTGTTCATTGTTGAGGTGGTGTAAAAAAGCATCGGACTACGCGACTCCTATTAAACGACACCAAAATATCATATGAAACACACATATATATCACTGCGAATATGATCAACGGTCCATGAATTGCCGCAGATAACTAGAGATCCAGAAATTTACTTTTAAATCTTTAAAGTACCAACACATTCTACAATAATGTGTATGAGCTACCTCCTTTTATTTTTCTATATTCTGCCATTGAGCCGGACTAATCTACGACCTTAAGTATGATGGACAAAAATCCTAAGTAATTTAAGCTATATACAAGGTGGCGCAAAAGTAATCTTTCGATTTTTTTTGTGCCAAAGTCACCGACCGATTATTGGTCAAATAAATAGTCAGCAATATTCCGCGTTCTGAAGCAGTGTAGCGTAACATTGTTTATTACCGTGTATTTCGCATGTGTTTACTACACAAATGTCAACATTAGACATTAGGGGCCAATCGCAAAATTTATTGCATTTTCTGATAGGAGGATTACTTTTGCGCCACCTGTTATGTATGTCTGTCTGTCTGCCTCATGGTGTATCGTAGCTGGTGCGCACGATAACTCTCGAAAGGTGTAACCGAATGACTTACTTTTAGTACGTGGCCCATACTCTAAGATCGAATATGGGCCATAGGTTGGTCCACTCCTTCTAATACCTCCGCCACAAAGTGTTACATTTTAGTGAAATATTGATTCTTTAATAACTTCAATACTACTTATTGGGAATCCCCTTTTGGTTCATATAGATTAATTGGGCTAAACACACACTTAAATTTCTGTGCAGTACAATGTCTTTGAAGTATCTAGAGTCTTGCGCAGGGCTTCTCAAATAGTGGTCCGTAGAGATGTATCAGGGAGGCCGTGACGCTTTGATGAAAATTGTGCACAATACATTTTTTGATTGAAAAAAATGAACATGCATATTTTTTAAAACCGAAGACATTTTTGGAAACAAATTAGTTGAATTCGGAAAATATTGATCGAAACAATTGTACAAATTGGAACATTTTCTTTCGTTTCTGAATTGCAATAAACCCTCTGATATGATTCAGCGTTAAGTCTTATTTTGGTTAATACTCAAACAATTTTAAAAATAGAGTTTAAGTTGTCAGTTTTAGAAGGAATTTAGGGTTTGGAAAAAATAGAGTTTTAATTTTTTTGGAAAAATAATTATTTTTTTATACATGAATATAAATTTTGTCGCTTTCATACAAGGGATGCCCAAAATAGCCGACATAAAAAAAATTTTTGTTTCTCAATATAATCTCCTTTTTGATACATACACTTTTTCCAGCGATTTTCAATAGTTTCGATACCCTGTTTAAGGTAAGAACTGTCTAGCTCCTGAAAATAGCCATCAACCGCAACCACCTCTCCATTCCTAGCAAATCTTGTTCCCCCGAGCCATTTTTTCAAGTTTGGAAACAAAAAATTATCCGAGGAAGCAAAATCTGGCGAATAAGGTGCTTGCTGAAGCAAATCCAATATTTAATTCATTTCTTTTGGCAATCGCAATAGTGGATGGCTGGTGCATTGTCTTGAGTGTGAGCAAACGCGGTACCCATCTTGCGCATAGCCCTCCCATTATCAAATTTTCCGTCAATATACGATGTATATCACTCTTTTTGAAAAGCCCATGACTTTAGCTAGCTCACGAACCTTCAACCGGTGTTCGTCTTGGCAGCTCGTATGGCCCCGTTTAAACTCTGCCACTCAATATTTTATAGTTGTTAACGAAGGAGCAGACACCCCCAAAGTAGAAACAACGTGGAAACAACGTGAAATTTTTACATTCGAATGCTTTTAAAGAAATTGTGTGTTTTAGGTTTATGTTAGGGTGGTAGCCGTTTTTAACCAGCTTACATAGAGCAGTTTAGGTCCCTAGTGTTACCATGGACTTGAAATGCCACTCATGGAAAGCTACCTGTTTGATATACAAAGTTATCGATAGTACGAATAAGGGTACCGGAGAGATCTGTTAAACAACCTAAAAATGCCGACCCCAGTATGTTCAGACGTCGTTTACTCAAAGCGGGGCTTCTGCAGACGTCATTGGAGTCAATACCAAACCTACTGGCGTGTTTGCCGATCAGGCAGTGTCCCTTCAGAACTGACACTAACGTAGACAGTCTTTTCCTCTCCATTACGGGGAGATATTTTGACCTTTTTAGTTCGATCTACCTTGGCCAGATTTGTCTAGCGACCCTACAGGTGCCGATTTCTGTCAATCTTTCGTTGGACTGCCTGATTGCCCCTTGCCTAAGTCAAACCTAGCATGTGGAAGGTGGCTCACAAATATATACAAATTCTTCGAGAATTTGTTATGTCGTCCCTTTCTTAGAAAGTTTATCGGCTTTGCAGTTCCCCGGGATATCCCTACGCCCAGGCACCCATATAAGGTGTATGTTTAACTGCGCAGCGATATCGTTAAGAGATCTGCGGCAGTCGAGGACTGTTAGTGAGTTTAGCGATGTGGCCTCCAGAGAATTGATGGCAACCTGGCTGTCCGAGTAAATTGGTTACCATGTTGCGACTCAGCCACTTCCCATATTGCCATTATTTCGGCTTGATATACACTGCAGGTACTACGAGGGCTGCTATTTATATTTCTGGCCCAATAATGAAAATGCAAATATTTATCATTAAAAATTGTTTTTCAAAGTATTCTCCAGCATGATTTATACACTTTTGCATGCGTTCAAACCAATTGTCGAAGCACTTTTTCCACTCCGATTGAGACACCTCCAAAGCATGGTTTTTGAACGCTTCAACAGCATCTACTGCCGACGAAAATCGTTGACCACCCATTTTTTTCCTGATGTGCGGGAATAAAAATAAGTATTGGGTGCCAAACCAGGGCTGTACGGCGTATGACCCATCAATTCGACGTTTTGGCCGGTCAAAAAGGTGCTGGTTTGAGCCGATGTGTGAGAGCTCGTATTGTCATGGTGCACAATGATTCGTCTTCTCTTGTTCGTTTTTCGAATTTCTCCAAGCGGAACAGTCACCACATGACCAGTTTTGCCGAAGAAACAGTCGACCATTTGCTTCGAAGTGCTTCTGCCACGAACAACTTTCGTTGGATTTGGCTCGTCTTCGAAGACCCACACGGTCGATTGCTGTTTTGTTTCGGGCTCATACGCATAGATCCCAGATTCGTCACCTGTGTCGATCTTATAAACGTCTTTTGAAGCAACGCGATCGTATTTTTTCAAAATTTCTTTGCACCAATCGACACGAGCCTTTTTTTGAGCGATTGTCAAATTGTGCGGGATCCAACGAGAACAAACCTTTGTTACGGCCAGGTGTTCATGCAATATCGAATGTATGCTGGTGGAAGAAATGCCCAAGGATGTCTCTATTTCACGGTATGTCACATGACGATCTTGCATTATCAGTTCACGCACGGCATCAATGTTCTCTGGCACAACGGCCGTTTTTGGACGACCTTCGTCTTTGAGCGAGCGTCGGCCACGATTGAATTCATTAAACCAGTTTTTCACAGTGCTATTGGATGGTGCTTCATCGCCATACAAAGATTTATGTTCATTGATGCACTCTTGTCGTGTTAATCCACGTCGAAAGTTGTGAAAAATGATCGCACGGAAATGTTCACGAGTTAATTCCATTTTTTACCAAATTGAATTTTTCAAGTCACTGTAAACAACACAAATGACGGTCGTACGTCAACACATTCTGAGTACGTTTATTCTAAAAAATTTCAAACTTTCCAATGGAAATGTCAGATGGCGCTAGGCAGCACTTAGTGTTGCCTAGGCCAGAAATATATATAACAACCCTCGTAAATCCAAAATGTACTCCGAACCAACCTTTTTATCAAGCGTCGAACCATCCGAATAGAAGTGGGGATGGTTTCTATTACCTGGTATTCCGTCAACCCATTCACCTCTGTCTTGTGTCATAGTGATGAAGTTAATCTTGAAGGTGTATGTTGTTGGAATATAGTCCATTCGGTTGGTTACCATAGCAGTACTTTGTGATATCCTCATGTACCTTCTTGCACCTCCACAGTTTAATCTTAATGCCGCTCTGGTTGCAATTTCCCTCGCCGCAATATTATTCGGCAGTGTAAGGAGAAGGGCTTGTAGAGACCCAGTCGTTGTAGTCCTTAAAGCTCCGCTTATGCGTAGGCAGGCAGTTCTCTGAACATTTGATTGTAGGTTTGTGATGGATAGTTTATCAGTTGCCGTCCACCACACCATATTTCCGCACAACAGTATTGGACGAACTACTGCTATTTATATCCATTGAACGATATTGGAAGAGAGGCGAGAGTAAGAATTTGATTCGTAAGGCTTCGGAACACATGCTTCAGAACTAAGAATGAAAATAAAGAGAATTGTGACCTGAAATCTGAAATCTTACCTCTCATATATCTTTCAAAAGACATACAAACCTAAAGAACTTTGAGAAAGGGGACCATTATTAATTTTACGCGGGGAATATTTTTTTAGAAGGGAGCTATGGAATCTTAATGAATGCTTGAAATCTTGGCTATTAATTCAAATCTTAAGTCCCGCCCAAACCTCAAGAGATGCCACAAAATCCGAAAAATTAAGCAATTTAATTTGTTTCCAGATAAGTTCTAAAATTGTTATAAAACTGTTTATTTTGTGCTGAGTTCTATAGACAATTTTTTGCAAAGTTTTTTTAATATTATTGAATTACATTTTATTTGAATTTGTAACAAATCTTGGTGGCTTGTGTTTTCATCTAAAACTTGAATTTTGTAGAATAATACAATCATACATATCTTTAACAAATTATCCGATAGTATCGATACTATCGATAATTTTGTCCAAAACTATCGAATGTGGCGACTGTCAATAGTTTGACAGCTCTACTTTACAGCCTTCTAGCAGGAATATAAGGCGACGTTGGCCTTCTTTACACGTTCCTTTACGTTAAGTCTGAATAATAGTTTCCTATCTATAATTAATCCTTAAAACTTTGCACTTTCAGAAATGGCTAGATCTGTTCCATTTATCCATGGAGTGTATACATGTGAGACCTTATTCATCCTGGTAAAGAGAACGATTTCTGTCACGTTTGTGTTAACACCAAAACAGTTGCATCTCGCCCATCTAGCCAATTTGTTTAGAGCCACCTGTAGGATGGCTCAGAGGACGTTTTCGAATTTGCCAGTTACTGCGATTACCACGTCGTCCGCATATGCCACGACCTTGCAGCCAGAACGTTGTAAATCTAGCATGATTTCATTCACCACTAAGTTGTATATTAGTGGAGACAGAACTCCTCCTTGTGGGGTCCATCTATTTACCAACTGTATTAGAGTTGTAGGAGTTGTGGTGCCAAGACTTTCTGTTATGCTTTAAAAATACTTTCTATACTTGTTCACGAAGCAGCATCTATCGCAACTCCCCCAGAACAAAATATCTCGAATATAAGATCTACTACAGAAATAAGAAATTTGATAAAGATTAAAAGACGTTTAAGAAAACGTTGGCAGAGGACCAGACATTCAACAGACAAATCTATCTACAATAGAGCTACTAGAAATCTACAAAATCGCCTTAAAGAAATTAGAAACGAGTCTCTGGACACATATTTAAGTAATTTGACACCATCACACAATAACGATTATAACTTATGGAAAGCAACAAAATACATGAAAAGGCGACCGCAGGATAGAAATGCTCCTATAAAGGACGCCAATGGAATTTGGTGTAGATCGGACAAAACTAAAGCCGATGCATTCAAGAGTTATTTGGAAGAAGTTTTTACGCCTTTTCAATTTTGTGCGGATAACGATGAGAAAGCTGTTACTGATTTTCTAGACGTAGCTTGCCAAATGTCAAAACCAATAAAACCTTTTAGGGTAGCAGAAATAGAAAGTGAGATCAAAAAACTAAACCCTAAAAAGTCGCCTGGCTATAATAATATTGATCCAAGAGTAATTAAATCTATTCCTAAAAAAGCTACTATATATCTTACCATTATATTTAATGCTGTAATAAGATTATGCCATTTCCCAAATCTATGGAAATTTGCCAAGATAATAATGGTACTTAAACCAAACAAACCAGAAAGCAAGCTAACCTCATATCGGCCAATAAGCTTACTTCCTGTATTTTCAAAATTATTTCAAAAATTGTTTTTGAAACGGCTTATGCCAATCATTGAAAACTCGAAAATAATCCCAGAACATCAGTTTGGTTTTCGACATAGACACGGAACTCCAGAGCAATGCCACAGGGTGATTAATGAAATTCGAGATGCCTTGGAAACTAAATGTTATTGCTCAGCTGTATTTTTGGATGTAAAGCAAGCCTTTGACCGTGTATGGCATGAAGGACATTTATTTAAGCTGAAACTAAAACTCCCAGCACTTTTCTTTTTATTACTTAGGTCCTATCTTTACCAAAGACGCTTCTACGTGAACATAAATAACGATGATTCAGATTTTGGTGATATAAAGGCTGGAGTCCCACAGGGGAGTGTGTTGGGTCCGACATTATACTCACTTTTTACGGCTGATATGCCAACAGATAGCAATGTGACTATTGCAACCTATGCGGATGACACAGCAATCTTAGCTAAAAACACTTCGCATATAGAAGCATCGGTCAATGTTCAAAAACAACTAAATAAAATGCAAAACTGGTATAAAAAATGGAACATTAAAGTCAACGCCGATAAATCGAGCCATGTCACATACACGCTCAGGAAAGATGATTGTCCCCCTGTAGCCATAGACGGAGATTTAATTCCAAAATCTAGATGCGCCAAATACCTAGGTATTCAAATAGATAGGAGATTGACCTGGAAGGACCATATAAAAAGCAAACGAAAACAACTGAATGTTAAAACAAAGAAATTGTATTGGCTTCTTGGATCGAAGTCGACTATTAGTTTGCGTAATAAACTTTTAATTTACAAAACTATACTTAAGCCGGTGTGGACTTATGGTATACAACTTTGGGGCACCGCTAGTAATTCCAACATTGAAATTCTTCAGAGGTACCAGTCAAAAACACTCAGAATGATAACTAATGCACCTTGGTTTGTCAGCAACCGCAATATACATAACGACCTCAAAATTCCTACAGTTACAGATGAAATTAAGAAGTATAGCGCAAATTATCTAAATAGACTCAGTGACCATCCAAATGTATTAGCTATTACTTTACTAGATGATACCAATGAGGTTAGAAGACTTAAGAGACGTCATATTCTAGATCTCCCATTCACATAAATGTAAATTCATCTTCTGTATAGTTTACGAATAAGATAATATCTATCATATAATAAATGTATATATATAAAACGTTTTAAGTTCAATGGAACTTAAGTATATGCCACTGTATATATTTCATTAAATTTGCTTATTATTTCTTTTGTAAATAGATTGCAAATAAATATAAATAAAAAAAAAAAATGTCCAGAAATGCCACAATAGTGAATTCCTTGAATTGTACGGACGATTCGACAGTGCCCACAAGTTCGTGTAGGGCAGATTTTGTAGCATTTCCTCTATTGTAAACATGTTGGTTTCCTGACAGGAGTTTTCTATCCATGTTTTCCCTAATAAAAGAATCTAAAGTCTTTCCAGACCTTTCAATAGGGAGGAAGGTAGGCTAATTGGTCTGAAGTCTTTTGGCCTAGTGTGCGATATCTTTCCAGCGTTCGGAATGAATACCACTTTGGTATCCCTCGATCGATTGGGTATGTATGAGAGCCTGATATAGCCTTCATAAATTTTCTCCAGCCGAGGATAATGTAATTCAACATTTTTTGCATTTCTGCTTTAGTGAAGCCATCTGGTCCAGCCGATTTGAAGGGCTCAAAGCTGTTATTCTCCCTGCTTATTCTGGATGTATCGTTCAACAAGCTAGCGAATCTAGCCATCCACTCATTCTCTTGTGAGTGAGGGCATTCATCAGTCTTTTTTTTTTGCTTAAATTTTCTTATGAACAAATAACTGATCTGTTTATCATTTTCATTTGATCATTAAAAATATAGATACAATTTATTAATCTAAATGTATAAGTAGTGCTTGAGTTTATGCGCTTGACTGTTCCCTAAAAATGGACCTCTAATTTATGAAAAACCATTAATGATCAAAAACAATTTTAGCCATTCTCAATTTTCACAGTCATTATTTTTTCACCACAGAAATGTTGATCCGAAAACGACTCCCACAATAAATAATTAAACTTTTTGCATACATTCTTGGTAGTCAACGTATGTTTACATCAAAGCTGCGTATGTCTTAATACAATGACCATATGCTGTAAACTGAATGTAAGTTTATATGTGGCTTTAGATTGATGGTTGGTTACCTTGCTTACGTAGTCTTTAATTAACTCGCGCGCCAATGAAGTGTCAACAAGTCTTAATACAAGAGAATAACAAACTTCTAGGCAAAAACGACATACATTAACACCACTTGCCATCGCTGGCCATCACTGACCACCATCCACTCGTCCACTGCACCATTGACTACCACTTGTTCATTACGACGAGCGAGCATGGGACGAGTGAGTAGCAGCAGCCACAGATGACGATGATGATGACTGCTGTTGAAGCTGACAATGAGGATGACGATCAGACGAAAACGACGACGGCGGCAATGACGATGAATTTCATGAAAAATGGTGTGAGTTTTATGTTTATAAACTAAAATATATGTCCGTTCATCCGTCCGTCTGTCCATCAGTTTAAAGTGTTGCACGGCTGTTTGTTTGCCGCAACTCGGATTGTTGCTTGTTCTTCCCAAATGTGATAGTGTTGCTGGCGCAGCGTGCAACAATCGTGTATAGAATTCATAATCGATCATGTTGTTGCTGAAATTTTAGTGGCGACAATGCAGGTCCTCAGTGGTACTCGTAGTGTCACAGCCAATGCCAGAGCATAGCGAGCGAGTGAGTCGACCAACCGACCGATGTTGGTTGGCTTCTTGCACCATATACTCGTACTCGCATACAATATTGGCTGTGATGGCCATTTAGGGAAGATTTTTGCTCTTGTGAGGTGCGAAATACTTTTTGTACATTTTCGAGAGTGACCGCGTCCGCGACTGCACTTGCTTTGGATATAATCATGCAAGACTGGCAAATGTAAAAACCGCCAAGAATCAATGCAATTTTTCCCATGTTCTGAACTGAGCAAAACACTAATTTGGTCAAAATCATGGTTACCTGTAACTATGATAATGTCATAGCCAACAATGACTACGGCTATGGCTATGGCTATGTCTGTGGCCGAGGCTGTGGAAGCTATTGATACTCGTATTACACAACTGTTCACCTGAGTTAAGAACATAAATTGATGAAGTCAATTTGCTGCTGCTATTCTTGCAACTGTTGCCGATGCTCGTGCAACAATAGGAACCACAATGTTGTTGGTTGGTGGCAATGCAAGAACTTTGCGCAAAACACTTAAATGGCGTTCAATCTCATGGGAACTCTTGTTCTAATTGGCGAAAACGATGGTGATGCTGATTAAGAATAACAAATTAAAGGAAAAACACCTTTGTGATGATATACGCAACTTTTGTGTGCAGAGATTTACGACATGTAATGGATTTTTGCAATATTTTTAAATGGTCGCTTCTAAATTTGGAAATGCTATAAATTTGGATGAAAAAATAGGAAATGCAATGAATGCCATCAAATGAAAATTACAAAATGTGATTGTAGGACAACTTATTTTCTCACCATTTTGGAAATTTAAGTCCTATTGAAGTCAAACTTCGTTCAAAAATCGCTATACTCTGCATCTGCAAAATATATTTGTCTGGAGTCCAGCTCTCAACAACAGGCACCAATCGGCTACCGATCCTTTCCGCTTCGAATTTCTGACGAAAAATAAATTTCAAAATGTCACTCAGAACGAAACAAACATTAATACTTAGATTTTTCGCCTTAAGAGATACTTACAAGCAACTCTGAATTGTTTCTTAGCGCTATTTACAAAAGGACAATATTTGCAAAAGGGCAGTAGGAAATTGCTGGGGTCTGAAACCGCGTATCGATAATGCTGTACGGCATAATCGTCTGGTGAACGGCTCTGCAGAAATCCACCTTCTGCGTGATACCAAATAATTTTCAGGGAACGGTTGATATATGTATCACTAAATCTTATACTACATTTAATTCCATAAAGCAATACTCCGCATGTACTGTTATCTTTGGAACCAAGTGGTCTTTTGTGTCTGATCTAAGGAACTAAAGGTATTCATTGTAAAAAAATTGCCTGATCGCTGTAGAGTTTACCTCGAAAACTTACCAGGTAAACTCTACAGCGATTAGCTATTAACGAGGTAGCAGAATGGGTGAAAACAAGTAAGAAAGTTCAGTCGGGTAAACCGACTTATGAATCCCCTCACCTTGTTTCCCAAGAATATATTAGTAAATTTATTTATTTTTTTGTTTTAATTAAATTCATTTAAATTGCATTTAATAACTTTAAAGTATGTACTGTTATTAAAGTTAAAATCTGTTTCCTTTGGTACAAAAAGGTCCATTTGTGTGAGTGGTACCAAACGGGGCATCCCACCTAAGCATAGTGTCAACCACGTTCTCAGCTGTGAGGCTTAGACCCAGATCTTCTTCTGTTCTTGATCTCCGTGCGTGGAATCTCCCACAACAAAAGATGACATGTCCCGCTGTTTCGTCCTCATTCATACAGTTTGGGCAAGTTGGGGAGTCATCTAGTCCAAACCTATACAAATAGGCTCTGTAGCCTCCATGGCCTGTTAAGAATTGGGTAAGGTGGTAATTCACCTCCCCATGTCTCCTGTCTACCCACTTGATTATATTAGGGATAAGCTGGTATGTCCATCTTCCCTTGGTCGAGTTACTCCATCTGGTCTGCCATCTCGCCAGAGATTTCGTCCTTTCCATCTGTCTTGGGGTCTTCCTTGAAATCTCCGGGTGGCTTATCGTACTTTCATATATATTGGACATTTCTCTAACTGCTATATCTATAGGTATAACTCCAGCGACTACGCTAGCTGCGTCCAAGGATATCGTGCGGTATCCGCTGCAAATTCGGAGACAGGTTCTTCGGAATATAGAAATTACATCTTTGCTGACAAATTTTATATGTTTTCCCCAGACCGGGGCTCCATATAGAATGACCGAATTGGACACTTCGATCGTCAATCATTACGCCCTAATATTTAATCCTACCCTTTGAGCATATTTCACTTTCTCCTACACGGATTCTTAGGGTCTCCTTAATCCTTTTATTGCTAATAAGCACTGCTTCCGTTTTATGTACAGCAAGGTCTCGGTTGACTGATTCAAGCCATAGCTTTATTTTTCTTATTGCTTCGTTTGCATATAGGTGTACGTCCTCTAATTCTCTCGCCCTGACGACAACAGTGACGTCATCGGCGAATCCCACAATTGTCGCTTCCTCCGGTACGTCGAGCCTGAACACGTCATCATACATTGTGTTCCACAGTAAGGGTCCCAGGACTGATCCTTGCGGGACTCCAGCTGTGACTCTATAAGTTCCCGTGTCATTATCTGTGTCATACCATAGGGTCCTATCCGATAGGTAGTCATTTACGATCCGTACTAAGTATTCTGGCACATGTAGTTTCCGTAGTGATGCCATGATATGATTCCACCTAGCTGAATTAAAAGCATTCCTAATATCCAGTGTTATTATCGCGCAATACTCCCATGCTGATCTCTTTCCTTGAATGGCCTCTCTTGCCATGTTCGTCACATAGTTTATGAAATCGACAGTTGACTTCGCTTTTCTGAATCCGAATTGTGTTTTCGACAGTCCTTCGGCTTCCTCTATGGCTGCCAGCAATCTATTATATATAATTCTCTCCAAGCATTTACCCATGGTATCGAGTAAACATATTGGTCTATACGACTCTGGTTCTCCGAGCTGTTTCCCTGGCTTGGGTATCAGGATAAGCCTTTGTCTTTTCCATATTTTCGGGAATACTCCATTTTTTAAGATTTCATTGAATAGATCGGCGATAAGTTGAGGTCTCGTATTTAGAGCAAGCTTAAGAGCTCTGTTTGGGATAAGGTCTAATCCCGGCAATTTGTTTGCGCCTATTTTAGAGACCATCTCCAATATTTCGCCTACGGTAACCTCCGGCGGATTACGAATGAACTGGTGTATTGGTTCCACTGTAGAGGGATCCCCTTGGGGTAGAGGGATCCCTGTTAATAAGCTCCGGACACGTAACTTGGGGCGTCCTCTTCCCCTTTATACGGGACATTACGACGCGATAGGCGTTACCCCAGGGATTAGAGTCAGCCTCGTTGCACAACCGTTTAAAACTATCTGCTTTGCTCTTATTTATGGCCTTTTGGAGCGAGCTTCTCGCCTTGTGATAGTTTTCCCTTTTGATAAGGAAATCTGGTCTTCCCCTGCCGCGTTGGTGTAGCCTCCTAGTTTTCAAGCATACTCTCCTTAGTTCGGCTATGTGCCTATTCCACCAGAAGTTTTCCTTCTTTCTGTGGCTTTGTCTCCTTCTAGGCATTGACGCGTCACATGCAGTTTTCATTGCATCCGTAACAGTCTCAGCTGAGATCTCGCTTAACTGCTGTTTAGAGAAGACTTCTACGAAGGTTTCCGTATCCAGCTTATCTTTCGCCCAGCCACAGAATGCGGATTTCCCAATCTTACCCGCCTTTGGCCTTGTTTTATTCGCCTCATTATAATAGCCTGATGGTCGCTATGGGTGTTGTATTCGCTAACTTGCCATTCCAGGTTTCTGGCTAAGCTGGAGCTTACAAAGGTGAGGTCGACAATTGATCCATAACCTGCTCTCCTAAATGTATGGGCATTCCCTTTGTTTGCTAACACCACGTCTAACTGTGAGAAGGCCTCCAAGAGTGATCTTCCTCTCTCGTTGGTTTTGTGACATCCCCATTCTACTGCCGATGCATTAAAGTCACTCCCAATGACCGTAGGTGAGTGTTGCATTGCGTCCCTGGTGAGTGTATCCGTTATCCTTCTGAACTCATCTATGCTTATGTTTGGTGATGTGCATACGCTGTATACGTAGATCCCACCGATTTTTGCCCGAGCAAATCCTTCTTGATTTTGTTTCATTCCATCTTCTATGGCCAACTGACCGGGCGCCCACACGGCAGCTCTGTTTGTCGAATCCATCTCCCACTCCGTTTTACCACGGCTTCTGTATGGTTCGCTTAATATTGCCACATCTATGTTTTGCTCGCATATAGTTTGCGTTAGGAGGTCCTGCGCTGCAGCACAGTGGTTCAAATTCAGTTGCATAATTCTCATTTGGATTTGACGCTCAACGCCTTTTTGAAAATAGGACACCTGTAGCTTCCTGCTATGTGATTTAGATCGACCCCGCCGCTGGACTTGCACAGCATACAGTTGTCTTCTCCACTGCATTCCTTCGAGATGTGTCCTGCTTCTCCGCATTTGCGCCATAGATTCGATCTATCCGTCGCCGCCTTGCAATTCCTTGCAAGGTGCCCGAACTCTAGGCATCTGAAGCACTTTGTCGCCGTGGCAGTCTCTCTTAGTCGGCAAACTGACCAGCCAATTTTTATCTTCCTCATTTCCAGCACCTTCTGTGCGGCTTCGGCGGGTAGACTGACCTTTGCCGTTTGAGTGCCGCGGTACGCCTTTCTTATTGATTTTACTATCGTTTCGTCTAGACCTGGTAGGTCCAAGACTTTAGCGAAAGCATTGCATATCTCCAGTTACGTTGTGATATCATCCATATCTTTGCATTCTATCACCGTTACACTAATGCGCGTGTTCACTTTAGCGGATCCTTCTAGAGAAGTTTCTATCTTCTTATTGAAATCTTCCCTCAGGGAGCTGCTACCGGTTTTTAGCTCAAGGACTAAGTCTCCTTTATGAGTTCTCCTAATTTTGTTTACTTCTTCCCCGATTTCCACTAGTTGTGGGTCTGTTTTCAGCCTGCGCAGAATGTCTGCGTATGTTGTACTCCCGTTGGCTGATATAACCACAGTATCCGGTTTAGGCTTCCGTATTCTCCTCCTCATTTTTTCACTGTTTCCCATTTGCTGGTCGGTATCGACACTTCAGGGGGTATGGGTGTTTCGATTGTCTTCTTCGTATCCGTCGCCATTTTTGGTTTTCCATTTTCGACCCTATTTTTTTGCCTTCTAGGTGTTCCCTTATTTGGTGACGCCTCTCCTTTATCTCGCCCCCTTTTATTTTCACGTATTAAGGGTCTTGTTTTTGGAGTTGTCTGCGTGCTCCCCTCGGTTATTTGGCGCTCCTGTTTCCGTTTATCCACGTCCCTTTCGTCTCGCACTTTGTTGTATGCGACTCTTATTGCCCTCACCTGATCTTTGATGGCGTGATGGACGTTATTTCGGATCTTGACGTAATCCATTAGACCAACTATCAAGTTTCCTAACTCAGTGAAACTCTCTTTCACGATATGAGTGTTATCTTGCTCAGTTCCAATTTGCTCCTGAGATTGAGTTGTTTCGGCTGTTGCGCTATCCGCTAATCTAACGGCGGGGCTGTTTGCCTGGTCAACACAGGTGGGCATGATATTGCCCGGCGTACCATAGACCTCCTCGTTTCCGGACGGGTCACTTCCTTCTCCTTCTCCTTCTTCATTTTTATTTTCATTATCTTTTTTTTTTTGGTTTTTTTCGATCTTGTTATGAGTGTTGAATGTGTTATGTGCGTTAAGACTCATTTCTTCACTGGGTCCCAACTCAATGCCGCTATCTCCATTCGCTGTGTAGCTACGTTTGTGTGATCCCATGGTTATCTATGCAGGCAGGGAGGCCTTGCGAGGGTTTACGTATGATCCTTATGGGACCATGTTCAGAGCCGGATCCGTATTAATCAGGACAATGTCAACTGGAAAACTACACCACCAACTTAATGGCGTCGAATTTCGAGCGCTCTTTGAGGCCTGCCAGGTTTTAGCGGGACGGAGGCGGATGTTGTATTAGCCTAGAAGCCATTTCAGCAGGATTTCACTCCAACGTACTCAGGTTGTAGATTACAACATTCGTCAGCCAATTTATCGTCTGATCCAATTCGTATTTTCCAGTATGCCGTAATTAAGATCTTACTGGTCTCAATCTTAATGCCGAGGCTTTTTTTGATTAGGGGTTCCACGGAGGCATCACTCTCCTAATATCTAATCTCTTGATAGCACCCCTTGTGGGGGATACTTAGTTACTGGCGGTATCTGGTCGCCATGACGCAGAGTCTTCGTCGGACATATGTACATTTTTGTAGTACATCCTCGGAATCTGTCGTTCTTGGTCGGGGACTGCTTATTCCTCGCAGCTAACCTACATATCTGTAGGTCGTTCAGCTATCCGCCACCTGCTGACCCCGATAGTAGCCTGAACTCAGCCCTATTTGACTGTATTGTAGGTACTATTAAACGATTACACTGTCCAAAAGTTTAAGTCTTTGTATGCACTGGTAATAAAGTTTTAAGCTATTAACTTTTGGTTCAAAATTGTACATTTGTGTGGGCGGTACCAAAAGGGGCGTGGCAACTTCGCCCATTTTTCTCGAGGTAATAGTGACTAATAAACTAATAGAATTTCAGAGGATTCAAATACGTAGTAAAGAAGCTATTAAATAATCAATATTTCACTAAATGTTAACCTTTTGTTAACATTTAGCCGATCTTCGAACTTAGCCGGAGATAGAAGAAAATATTACCACAAACCAAATTTGAAGTCAATCGGTTACTCCTTGCGAGAGTTATCGTGCGCACCAGCTAGCAGACAGACAGATACACAGACTGACGGACATTGCTCATTCGACTTACAATGACCCAAAACGGATATCCGCCGAACACACTTAGGATATTAGGCCACTCCTTCGATGTGTAACACTTTTGGCTCGTAGCAAATGATATATACCCTCCTCTCTAAGATGAAGGGATAAATAATGTGTTGACTAAAGTCGGTATTAATATTTCTCTGATAGTCATGCTGCCTTAAAATCTCTGGAAACTGTATTCCGATAAACGAGATGGTTGAACAATTCAATATTCACCCGATTTCCTTCCTAAACTCCAAACGCACAGTGGGATTTTGCTGTCAATAAGCCTATTTTTCGACCCCACCATTTTAATCGAATGATGCAGTTTTGTAGAGAAATGTTAAAATATGAAATGTGCATTTATTTGTTAGAAAAATTATTTTATTTTTGAAAAATGGACATAAAGTCTTTGCAAGGGTGCTAAGCTAAATATGACTTATATTTTCATGCAATTCAGTGGTCCATAATGTATAATTTTTTGAAAATACCATTTGAAGATATTTTAAAAACAGCATTTATCCACAAATATAAAAAAAATTATAGCTCCACTTTCCTCCAAACTGTTCATTTAATAAAATGAAAGGTGGGAATGTCTTCTTTCGATTAAAACAAAAAATTCTATTTCTTGGTGATTTTTTAAAGAGCTTTGTTTAATAAGGAAGATTGTAAGCAAAAAAAAATCGATTTATATTGTATGGGCGGTGGGAGTGGCCGATTTTGAAGAATGTATATGTACTAAATTTTATGACATTTGTTTACAAATTTATTTATTTAAATAATATTGCCAGTTCTACCTTAGTGTTTCGTCCATAACTTTTACAAATATTGAAGGCGTACCAATTTTTTTATTTAATTTTTTAAAAAAATATTTCGAAAAATTAAATTTTACAAATTAAAAAAATGGCCCGTTATGTTCTCTTTCAAACGACTTAAACTTTGTAAAATTCGGTTCAGCCGTTCAAGAGCAATTACAACTTTCGTAAAAGTCAAAAATTATTTTTTCTCAATTTTTAAAATTTCAGATCTCCATAGAATTATATAATTTTTTTTAAATGGAATGATAGCTATATCTTTTTTCCATTTAGCAACTTTTTATAAAGTTTTTAGGCAAAAATAAATTTCATAGGTAAATAATAATGAATTTCAGAAAAATTAAAAAAATTAAAAATGTTGACCATAAAACTGTTTCATATACATACATTGAAAAGTGGCTCAGCCTTCATCAGAAAAGAAAAAGGGCGTAACAACAAGAAAAATTTAAAGTAAGTTTTTAATGGATTTCGGTGCGCTGCATCAAAATACACATCCTGACAAATTTTTAGTGACCTCTTATCAAAAATGGCGAATTTATTAACGAAATTTAAAAGGGCCTCACAACAAATTATTTTTTTTGATAGTTAAAAATTGCTATTTCACGCAATTTTCACAAACAGGCTCTTTATCGTTTCTGATGACAATATTTAAAGGACTTAAGGCACAAATCCACAAACACTATAAGGTTTTAAACAAAAGACTTAAGACACAAACTTAGAAGTTTGTAAGGTTTTTAATTACAATCAGAATATAAACATTAAGGTTAGCTTGAAATTGTCAAAAGTTAAAGATGGTATATTACACCGTGCAACAAAATTGAACAGAATGATTGGAATAGAACAGCGACCCTATTATTCTGAAAGGGCATGTCGAGTAGATAATTTTTGTAGAATAAACTTATGGTTCAGCCGGTCTGAGTTTTTTTACATTGGGTCAAAGATTTCATTTTATCGTCAGAGTTATATAATGGAATTTTATGAGGATCATTTTTGTGGAAGATCTGAACCCTCTACCCCCCCCTCTTAATGGGTCGATTTGGCCCTTTTTTCGAAAAAAGTCAAGAAAGTTCTTTCAAAAAGGACATTTAAGGATTAAAATATTCTACGAAAATGTTTGCCGGAAAATTTCAGTGGGGGTCGCCAGAGACACCAAAGTATATTTTTTTACTCATAATTAGCAAAATTACAGGCAAACTTATAAATAAATAATATAATGTAAATTTAAAATCGCGATAAATTAAAATAGAAACATCGGCAAAATATATTTTTTTCAAAATTTTCTACCATGGATCTTGAAGGATAATGAAGGACTAAAATTTAAATTTGAAAGTCCATTTTTGCAACTTTTTAGTTCCACTTTCTAAAAACAAAAATATTATTTAGATAGCCCAAAATGAGCCCTTTTATTTGACACCCATATCGTCTTACTAGGACTTTCAGAAAAATAATTTTGTTTTTAATAATTATATCCTTAAAAAATGTGATGTCCTTTTACACGCGAACTGGACCGGAAAATAAAAAAGCTGAGTATACAGTTTTGTTTTATGTCAGCTTTCAGAATTATGTATAGATTTTCATGACCAAAAATTGGTGCCGCGTGGTGTTATTCACTATACGTATATTAGAGGAAAAGCAAAAGAATAAATAATCACCTTATGTCCCAATCTAAGGTGTAAAGTTTATTTTCCCCGAAAAATGTCTTTAAATAATTATCCTTCAAATAATCTCAATAAGGTACAACTGTGCCAAGCTATCATCATTGCCCACGGAAAAAATTCGATAACCATCATTTCGTTAAATCAAATTTTATTTGGACAATTTGAGGAAACAAAAAATTTGAAATATTTAAGATCGCGTTAAATATTCGAAACTCGTATATTTCGCAGCTACGCAGATTTAAACGGAAGCAAAGTCACAAAAACCAGCGGCAGACAAAAACAAACACCAAAATTCAGCCAACGCCACCGCCGCCATCCTCATGAGAATCCTGATCACCAGACAGTCTGGGAGTAGAGGCGAATAGAGAGAAATTAAGAAATGTGAAATTAGCAAAAACATTGCCATAATTGTATCACGTGCAACCATGCAACCATCCATCCATACATCCATCTATCTTCTTGTCCACACACAACAACTGGGGCTAAAGTTTTAGGCCAACCCAGCTTGCCAGCCAACCCGTCAGCCAGCCATCCTTCAGCCCAATCAAACGATTCATCATCTCTTCTTTAATGCAGTTTTACAGTTCATAAACATCAACAAGTGATGCGATAGTCAAGAAAAAAAACGTCCACAAAGAAACAAAAAACCCAAAATCAAATTCGACTTTGGCAGCGTCTTCGACCGCGTCAATATCGTCATCGTCATCTAGATGATGTTCATCAGCACAGCAGCAGCATCAACCTCGTCGACATCAAGATCGACATCAACATCAGAGCACTGTGTGATCGATCCTTCGCCTTTGGAAATGTATGCCATGGGTGAGCGCGATCGCTTCGGCTGTTGACTTGATGGAATGATGGGACGCTGCGATGTGTAGAGCAATGCGTTGCGAAAACAAAATTCCATGACGACTGGACAGTATTAAACATTTCTCGCTTCAAATCTTTCTTTATTGCTCCAACAAAACGCTTAGACAAAAACCAGAAATCTGCCCAGGCAGAGAAGCGACGTGAGGCGAGCAAAAAATCGTTGCCTCTGTCTGCGTCTGACCGTTCGTTGCTTGTGCCTTCGGTATCAACACCGATCGATGATCACTCCACACAGCTCGCTCTCCTCAACCAATCGATGTCCTCCGCTGTTAGCTATTTCAAGATCATTTCACTTTGAGGTGATACTTCTGGTGCATCGTTCAATAGTTTCTTTTGAATGATGTGCCATGAAAAAAATATAACGACAACGATATCTGTAAAACTAAATGAAGAAAAACGTAAGGCATAGTCGAACACTATGTGCCCTATAGGAAATCAACCATTTTAGTTAAACTTCCAGAAATAGTTAAGGAATTTTTGAGACCCAAAAATCTTTTGGTATAAAGCATGATTATCAACACTTCCAATCGATGTCTAGCAGTACGAACTTATGGGAAATTTTTTAAGCGTTTGGTTTTTGAAAATTTGAGAAAACATACAAAATGTGGACAATAATATGAAATATTATTTGGACCAATTGCCATTTACTTTTTAAAGAATACTTCATGTAACCATTTGACCATTTTTGGCACACTTTATCTAACATTTCTGACGTTATCTCAGGTCTCCTCCATGTCTAGGAAAGCAACCTTAGTACGAGGGCGGTCCCATAATTAGCCGAACTGACATACGAGTATAGATGGCGGTAGAAGTTTGAATTATTAATTACTTTAAGTGGCAACCTCCTAAAACATATGTATGTTTTAAGTTTCAAGGCGCCACCACGTTATTTAGTTTTTTTGAGCACTCAAAAGTAAACGATCTCGGAGAATTTGTAAACATGGAAGCAATTGGTCACTGATATGTAATACATTTGAAAGGACTCAGTCCAACCAATATTAAAACCGATCTAGATTCTACTTTGGGGGAGTCTGCTCCTTCGTTTAGAACTAGAAAATATTGGGTGGCCGAGATTGAACGGGGTCGACCAATACATAGAGGTGTCCACACCACAAATGGTTAAAAATCCACAATATTGTATTGGATGACGGTCGGTTGAAGGTCGGTGACCGTCGCATATTGACGGGAAATTTTATGATGAGAAAGTTATGCGCAAGATGGGTGCCGCGTTTGCCCACAATCAAGACAATACACCAGTTCGCACATCCACTATTACGATGCCCAAAATCAACGAAAATCTTTAGCTCCGGCCGGAAATCTTTAGCTCCAGTATGGGACGTCTTTCCCACTTTTGGAATGAAAACTACCTTGGTTTATATCCATTTTGTTGGTATTTTTTCTTCATTTCTCAACATAATATCCTTTTAGCTCGATGCACTTTTTCCAGTGATTTCAATAGCTTTGATATCCCGTTTATACTAAGAACCGCATACCTCATGAAAATAGCCATCTACCGCAACCACTACCTCTTCGTTGCGGGCAAATCGTTTTCCGCCGAGCCATTGTGCATTGATGTGTACACACACATCTGCATATTTTGTGTTGTGTACACGCCATGTGCACACATTTTCCAACATATAAAAAATAAAAAATGTATAAAACCGAACCAGCGTTGCCGTTTTGGTCATTTCCGACCAAATTTGGTCGGATGGATTTGAAATTTTTATATTTGGTCGGATGGTCGGACCAATTCCATTTTGGTCGGTTTTATCCTACAATATTCAATTTGTATTATAATCAGTGTTGCCACTACAATAATTTTTTTTTCTACCAAAATTGTCTAAAATTTCTACCAAAATCGTTTGAAATCTTCAATTTTTTATTTTACGAAAAACATATGCATAAATTGTTATTGTAAGGTGTTATTTATATTTAAATCTTTCATTTGGTTTCCTTTTCTACTAATCAATTAAATAAGGTTTTTTATTTTCTGATTCTGATTGCTCTTTTAATGAGGTTATTATAATTTTTTTTTGGTCCAGATGTTTGTAACGCATTAAAATACTAGACCCAGAGCTAGAAACACCTTAAAGTATACGGATAGACTCAAAATCACCATGTAAACTTTTTAATCAATGTGCAGGTCGCAATTCTGTACAAAATCCTGAAGAATTTTGGCACGGACAATATTTTCGCAACGAGGAAAACGGTATAGAATTTGGAGACAATAGGTTCAGACTTAGATATAGCACCCATATATTTGACATCAGAGCGCGATAGAACTATTATTTTACTAGTACATTACTATATTTGGCACAAAAGAACCGGGAATGAACATTGTTAAATTTGAACGAAATTGGTTCTGAATTAGATATAGCCCCAATATAGACATTCCTCCCGATTTGGTATCAATGTGCTATATATACTTTATTTAAACATTGAATCACCATGAACTTTGGCAGAGAAGAGTTTCTTTCAGATTTATTAATAGCCTTACATATATATTTGTTTCTTCAAAGTGCTAAAGAAACTTTATTTAACATCCGACAGTTAAGCATTTTGGCATGGAAGTTTCGTGCTACAGAAACGAACTTTGACAAGTTTGAAGAAAATCGGTTCAGATTTATACATATCCCCCATATACCCGTATATGTTCTTCCAATTCGGTATTAATGAGCTTAGAAGCTTTCTTTAACATCTGATCGTTATGAAATTAAGTAGAGAAGATTCAGAATCACAATTTGTTTGCTTATTCTGCTCGAACAAAAGGGGTCATATAGTCGGCTCAACCCGACTTTAGCCTTTTACAATCTTACATCTCCATTACGTTCAATTCACATTTCTTAAAGTTTTTATATTAAATTTGTTTGACATTCTACAAAAGAATTGGGACAAATAGATCGTCAACAGTCAGCAATATTGCTTTTTATTTGTATGGGGTAATTGTTGCAAAACCCAAGAAATTTAATACATGATTTTTATTAAAACTTTTATCCATTCTACCAGACTAAAAAAATTCTACCAATTTTGGTAGAAAACCCCAAAAACGGCAACACTGATTATAATACAGAATAATTTAAAGTCTAATATCAAAGTAAATTACTGAAAGTTAAAGCCATTCACCGTTTGGAATACTCTCAAATGTCGATTGTGAATCCCAAATTTTTTGATCGTGGGAAGCAGTATCGATTGAAATTGTAGACGAATATATTTTAATAAAAATTAGTTTGAAAATATTTATTTCAGGTTCGACAATTGTTGTTTGTAGTTGTCTAAAATATCGGCCCTGGGAAAAGAATTGTCGCTTTCACTCCTGTTCTGTATTCCCATATCGGATTTAAACCGAAATTTTGGTTGATAAATCTCACCATAATTGCGGAATTTGATTTATTTGCCGTAAGCTAATAGTAAATATTACTCGTAGATTAATAAGGAACAAAAGCAATTGACAAGTGTTGATGTGTAAAGTATGGCTCATCCGCATATGCGAACGCGAATTATTCGCATCATTTTAAAATTCGCTTTCGCATTCGCAAAAACCATTTTTTGATTATTCGCTTTCGCATTCGCTTTCGCAAAAATATATTTCAGTATTCGCTTCCATTTATTAAAGTGTTAAATCTCCTTATTCCCTTCACACAATGTGAAGATATGTGTGTGCTTGTGGTAACAGGAGGTAAAACTATGGAAAACAGTGTTAATACTTGAATATCCTGGAAAAGTATCAATTCAGTTCCTTAAATTTGTTGGTACTAAAGGCTCTAACTATTATTCGCATTCGCTTTCGCAAAAATGCATATTTCACTATTCGCTTTCGCATTCGCATTCGCAAGAAATATATTTCAATATTCGCTTTCGCTAAAGCTACTTTCGTTACATCCCTAGTTGTTTTAGAATACTTTTTAGTATTTTTATATCTTGTTTACATATTTTCTATTAGAATGAGCATATTTTTATGTCAATTAATCTGAAAATGTTGTCACCAAACTTTACAAGATAACAACTACTTTAATTTTATAAATTTGGTCGGCTACAAGGAATTTTGGTCGGTTTTAGAGAAAATGTTGGTCGGAAAAAATGTTTTGCAGTGGCAATACTGAACCGAACACTCACAAAATGAGAACAAGTTAAGCTCTTCGTTCTCTCAACTCTCTTTAAAATATTCGATCATGTTTTAATACAATATGTTTCCGTAAACGTTTTTCGTTTACCATAAACATTAATTATGAACATTTTGGAATGAAGAATGTCGTTAACAGATAGGGAAACTACGTTTACGATAAACGTTTTCATTCACTAGAAATATTTCAACGTTTACGGGAAAATTAGAGACAAAGAACCATGTTTGCGATAAGAAATTAAATATGTGGCGGCTTATCTATAGAAGCCCGATCATTGCCGCCTCGTGTCCGATAGAAGCTCATCTTCACAGGATTCTTCCGATCCCGTAATAAAGAGCTTTTTCACGCATCCAAGCACATAAAAACTAATAACGCGAACGATAAAATGTCTTTTATTTTTCAAAAAGAATATTTTTACACGGTCGCTCTTAAAATATGAATGAGCTGCAACTGCGTTTTTTCGGGATTTTTATCAACGTTCTCTCCAGATGCAGCTATGACACTTGCAAAGAGGGAGATTCATCTTTAGATGCTACATCCCCGTTATCTGGTAGATTATTTTTCGAATCCTCTCCCTTATTGATTTTGTCCAGTTGCCAGTTGGAAGCCCGGTATGTCTTCAGCATCTTAGTGGTGGATTTCACATCGGCTGCTATAGCCAGAATCCATCCATGTGGCCTGTGCCGAGACCGGACAACATCCAGTGCGGCGCCCAGCCAGATTTCACTAATCTTCTTTAAAGTGCAGCGATAACACTCAACATAACGCTTATTACTAAACCGTATTAGTTTTATGCGGTACTGATACCAGCATGGGTCGACACCCGGCAGCTCCTCAAGATCGAATAATATATTTCTCCATCTCGCTCGAAGGTTCATCTGAAGAGCATAGCCTTTTAATAGGCCACTTTATGGATGTTTGGTGAGTCTGTATCCTTTTTTTCAGAAATTCTCCGTACCCATTTTAGAGATTCTCTCTGTTTGTTGGTCAGAGATGCAGGGTTTAACAATAACTTACGTTCATTCATTGAAAATTCGCCGCGTAACAAACCGCTTAATCAAGATAGTAGACAATTTGCTTTCTGGTAGAGGATATGGAAACATAAAAACGAATAACGCGAATGACAAAATGTCTTTTATTTTTCAAACAGAATATTTTTACACGGTCGCGCTTAAAATATCAATGAGCTTCAACGGCGTTTTTTCGGGATTTTTACCAAGGGATCGTCGGATGTGATGGAATCGCATCGAAGTGGTGTGTTGTGCTGTGGTGTGGTGTCGAGATGGTTGCGTTTTGTTTTGTTGCGATGTTCTCAATAAATGTCACAAAAACGCTTTTGGGTCTCTCGCTTATTCGCGTTCTCTCACATTTTCCTTGTATCCCTCGGCTTTTTGCCTCACTGGGCTTTTGGAATTTTTATTTTGGATTTCGCGTTTTTTGTCTATGCTCTGTTTGTATGATTTGCTGCTGTGATATTTGCTTCGCCGTCGCTACTTGCTGCTACTGTTCGTAGTGACTGCATCACCTCAGCATCTGAGGCTGCTACTGTGTCCCCACACGCATTGCGCATGCGTGGTGATGTGGTTTGTAGGAACCTAGTACAGAGTATATTCGTTGCACTGTGCGCGTTTGTTTGATTTGTGTTGTATTCTGTGTTCGAATGATGTTGGTCGGAATAAATCAAATCGCACATCGCGCATCACAATCAATATGCGCATCGTTACACATGAATTTGCAACAACAAAAACGATGTGGCAACAAAGAAGAGAAAAAACAAAACAAAAACACACACTCGCACAACAAACGAACGCAAACCCTTGAAATTATTTAGTTTTTATTAACCAAGTGCATACACTGGGAGAAATTTAAATGTATACCCTTTCCCATTTATTCTATCAAACCATCTTCATGAATTTTCATATAAAATTTTTCAAATTAATTAAGCTTCGTCTGCTCAATTCACAGCGAAGAAATTTGACCATTTCAATCATATTCGAAGAACAACATTTATTTGCTGTTACCAACAATAATCACCTTTCTACAAAATGTTCACTGGTCGTTTCTAGCTCAGTTTAAGAACCTATTTTAAGTGCTGCTCTTCTCTGCTCTTTTCCTGAAAAAATCTAAAATTTGACATAGAGTGAATTGCTGATAAAAAATTAAATATTATATATAAAATTCTCAAGTATTAACTGCCAACTCGTATACTTATGTATTAATCTTAAAATGTTTAGAGGATCGTTTGAGTTCGTGTCTTAAGTCATTTGTTTCAACAAATAATAGTTTAACTTATAGACAATTACGAAGCATCGACTATTTACACTAGTTTACAAAGTTGTTTAAATATATCGGAAAATTTATTTCCAAATTTGAGCTCCTTTCGGCAACTTTTTTCGTCAATTCGTTTCAGTCGCGGATACCATTTATGCCAGATATTATTATCCCCCCCTCTCTCTGAGGGTATGTATAATTTGCTACGAGCCAAAAGTGTAACACATTGCACTGAAAAAAATGGCATAAAATTAAAGAATGGCTCCAAAGACGTCATACGTTATTAAAATACGTACATTTTGTACTTAAAATATAGATAATTTCTTTAATATTAAGTAATTTACTTAATTTAAAGTACATTTTCTTAATTTTAAGTACAAAATGTACTTATTTTGAAGACTAAGGACGTCTTTGAAGCAATTCTTTAATTTTATGACAATTTTTTTCAGTGTGAAGAAGTGACCTAAGACCCCTTTTTTGCCACGCCCCTTTTGGTACCTCCCATACAAAGGGACCATTTTGTACAGTGTAATTCTTTTATAATACCTAGAGTCCAGTGAAAAGTACTTCTGGTACTTCCCACACAAATGAACTATTTTACAACAACAGTTAAGAGCTTATAACTTTAATACTAGTGCATACTTTAAAGTTATTAAATGCAATTTAAATTGATAATAATTTAGTTTAAACAAACAAATAAATAAATGTACGAATATTTTTGGGATTAAAGGTGGGGGAATTTGTTATTCTATTTACCCGACTGAAGCTTCTTACATGTTTAAATATATTTTCTAATAATCAATATTTAATTCGATGAGGATAGTTTCATATGTAAATATACATATCTATATCTCTGCTTAGCTATAGCCCCTATATAAAATAAACCCCAGTATCATTTTAGATTTTAAAATATCCCTACTTATGTACCCCCTAATTTGACTTATACTATCTATAGGAGTAAACAATTCTTTCGCATTTTTAGTAAATTTGTTAAACGGATCTTTTCTGACCTATAACTGTAGCTATGAATCACATTTACATATATCCCTGCAAAGCTGAAATCTTTATCAAATTTGGAAAGGGATTGGCTTGACTTACAATTTATTTAGTACATTGTCTCAAAAAGATTCGACAGATAAACTATTTTTATACCCTCCACCATAGGGAGGTATACTCATTTTGTCACTCCGTTTGTAACACCTCTAAATATTGATCTGAGACCCCATAAAGTATATATATTCTTAATCGACTTAAAATTCTAGGACGATTTTACCATGTCCGTCCGTCTGTTGTAATCACGCTACAATCTACAATACTTGAGCTGCAGGTAATTGGGATTGAAAATGGTCGATATCGGTCCATATTTAGATATAGCTCCCATATATAGCATCTAACTTGTTGATTCCTACTGTTCTCTATTTTTTGTGTTTTTCGGTGTTATTTTCTTTAGGTTTGAGTTATTTTGTGTGGTCACATGCTATCCATGGTGCAGGGTATATAAGATTCGGCATGTCCGAAAGGCCCTCTGTTATAAAGGCCCTATAAAACAACAATTTTTGAGTCCGAAACTAAAACAAAAAATGATTTCATGGTAACTTTTTCGAAAATTAAAATTTTCATGAAAGTTACCTCGATTAAGCCGGTATTCCGTTTAAATTAAAGGAAATTATGAGGGCTTGAAATAATGAAAACGTCACTTTCATGTAGGATGTAACTGTCGTTAATTACACATTTAACACGCAGCAACTGATATATACCCTCGTTCCAAATAGTGGGGATATAGAACGTGATTTTGTTGAAATTATCTTACTTATACCAAAAGGGATATAATTTTTACATTTATCCATTTACCCATTTTTTTCAATTAAGCATTGTTTTCTTCGTTAGGACGCTAGCTTTAAAAAAATGAAACATTGCTACGCCTACTTTTGCCACACCCACTTACCCGATTCCGTCCATTTTTATAGAAGTTTTATATAATAGCTCGAATAACGCATGTACCAAATTTAGTTCTTCTATGAACAATACTTTCTGAGATATTCAAATTTCAAATAATGCCACGCCCACTTTTGACCCCGCCCACTTTTTTATTTTTAAGAAGCATCTATGGCCAAGAAGCTTTCATACGTGACGACGTTACAAAGAATTTTTCTACGTTTTTATCCCTTCACCTTAGAGAGGAGGGTATATATCATTTGCTACGAGCCAAAAGTGTAACACATCGAAGGAGTGAACTAAGACCCTAAGCATGTTCGGCGGATATCCGTTTTAGGTCGTCTTCAGTCGAATGAGAAATGTCCGTCCGTCCGTCCGTCCGTCTGGCTGTCTGTCTGCTAGCTGGTGCGCACTATAACTCTCGAACGGAGTAACCGATTGACTTCAAATTTGGTATGTGATAATATTTTCTTCTATATCCGGTTCGAAGATGGTCCATATTGGTCCACTACTTCTAGTAAATCCCCCACAAAGGGTTAACATTTAGTGAAAGATTGATTATTTAATAACTTCTATGCTACTTATTTGAATCCTCTGAAATTCTACACATAGTATTAGTTTATTAGTCACTATTACCCCGAGAAAAATAGGCGAAGTGGCCACGCTCCTTTTAGTACCTCCCACACAAATGGACCATTTCACACCAAAAGTTAACAGCTTATAACTTTAATACCAGTACATAGAAATGCTGTTATTGGCACCCGCCATTTGGTACCTCCTACACAAATGGACCATTTTGTACCAAATGTAAACAGGTTTTAACTTTACTACCAGAACATACTTTAAAGTTATTAAATGCAATTTAAATTGATAATAATTTAATTAAAACAAAAAAAATAATTTACGAATATTTTTTGGGACTCAAGGTGAAGGGATTTATAAGTCAGTTTACCCGACTGAAATTTCATACTTGTTATACCCTTACTTTAGTGTGACGAGTGTATATATCATTTGCTACGGAAAAAAGTGTAACACATCGAAGGAGTGACCTAAGATGTTCGGCGGAAATCCGTTTTGGTTCATTTTAAGTCGAATGAGCAATGTCCGTCCGTCTGTCTGTCTGTCTGTCTGCTGGCTGGTGCGCACGATAACTCTTGAAAGGAGTAACCGATTGACTTCAAATTTCGTATGTGGTAATATTTTTTCTATCCCCGGCTAAGTTTGAAGATGGGACATATTGGTTCCCTCCTTTTGGTACCTCCCCCACAAAGGGTTAAAATGTTGTGAGATATTGATTCTTTAACAACTGCTATTATACGTATTCGAATCTTCTGAAATTCCACACATAGTATTAGTTTGTTAGTCGCTATCAACTCGAGGAAAATGGGTGAAATTTCCACGCCCCTTTTGGTACCTCCCACACAAATGCACCATTTTGCACCAAAAGTTAACAGCTTATAACATTAATACCAGTGTATAAAAATACTTGAAATTTTGTACAGCGTAATGCTTTTATAGTGCCGACAGTCCATTGAAAAATGGGCGTTATTGTCACGCCCCTTTTTGTACCTCCCACACAAAATGGCCAAATTATACCACAATTTAATATCTCAACGTTAATATACCAGTCCATATAAACGGTTACAATTCGGCACAGTGCAATGTATTTAAAGTATCTACTGTTCAGCGAATGTATTTAAAGTATCTACTGTTCAGCGAAATATAGGTGTATTTCTTAAACCCCTTCTGGTACCTCCCACAAAAATTTACAGAATAATTTGTGTAATATTCAATATTTCATTACTCACAAAGTGAGGGTATACCTTAGTCGGTTTACCCGACTGAAACTTTCTTACTTGTTATATATATAAGTATATATAGAGTAGAGATAATTTAACAATATATATTAAATTCTATCGCATTTCCTCCCTTCTTTTTTCGTAAAAAATAGAATGTGATTTATTGATAAAAATTAAATATTCTCTGCCAACTTCAAAATTAAAATCTTCAAATCATTCTCAAGAGCGCTATTAGTCTAAGGCTTATTGCGATTTACTCGGAATGTTTGTGCCTTAAGTCTTTTGTTTGCACAAATAATACATAGTACATATCTCCGATAGAAGACAATATAAAAATTTCTTGTTTTTTCAGTGTATTTTGTCTGACAATGCTAAACTTGTCCTTTATGTTTTTGTTGGCGAGTATTGAAAATTTATATATATTTTTATAGTTTTTGTGCACAGATGTCCATTCTTGGCTTTAAGTCGGACAGATATCATGGCAGAAAATTTATTTTATGGCGGTAATGGTGTTATGTTTTACGCGATTAGCAAGACCAATGTTTTGACATTGCTAAACAAAATGTATAACGAAATGTTTGTTCGGTTGAGTGGTGTTTGTGTATTTGTGTGTTTCTGTGTCTGTTCTGCTGCAACAAGCAACAACATCGGCGGCATCAGCAACATTGGGGCAACAACAGTGAAGAAAAAAAACTCCGATCGTCGTCGTCATGATCATGATCATCATTTAGCCATTTCGATATTGGCTATGTGATATGGGATCGATCGATCGGGAGTAGAACCAAGAACCAGCTAAAGAAGTGCACATTGCACAAAATCGTTAAAAGGCAATCAATGTTTATTTGCAGTACATTACTGTACAACAATGAAACGAAAGGTATGCATCCATCAAACAAACTAAAAAAATGATTATATATATAAAAAGAAAATGAAGAAAAAGAAAGAAAACTCTAAATCGATCAACGGTTACTCTTGTATTTTGGAGAAATGTACAGAGAATCATTTGACATCTTGGTATGGCTCATTAAATTAGTTGGGGAGACCTAAATTAAATTTACAAAAATTGCTTTAAATCAAAAAGGGATAAATGGATGGATGGGCTGGCGGATGAATCAGTTTCGAGTGTTACTTTTTTTCTTTTTTGAAGATGATGACTGCTGCCTCAGGTGGATATGGTGACCTATTGCCTAAAAGGGTTCACTCTACCGTTTGTCGGATGCTAAAGATGTCTTAATTGTACCGCTAATTCGGCTTTGAATTTAATTTCGTTGGAAACACTTTTACGACTTTTACGAGTGTTGGTCGGTAGGGTTAAGAAAAAGAAAAAAAAAACAAACCCAGAAAAAGAAAATGCCTTAAATTAAGCAATTTTTTATGGTTTATTTACTAAACTAAAGACACATTAACCAAACAACCATTTAACCATTGCACTTGTCACTGGAGTGGTGCTGTTGTTGGTGGTGTTGTTGATGCTGATGTTGTTGCTACCAGAGCGGCTTACTTGAGATTGATTTCTTTGCTCGCTTTCATCATCACCTCCACTCCATCTTCATCTCCGTTGCCATTGCCATCATTATCATCATCATCATAATAACGTTGAAAGCGAAAAGGTTAATTGGTATCTCAGTTATGTTCTAATTTAGATTAAGAGCCTCTCGGCTGCTGGATGACTCCGGATGACTCCTTTGCCGCTTGTTCCGAAGGCGGCTCACTAATAAAAATGTTTTCTCGAGGTTTATGGCCCATATTTCTTTTGATTTGATGGCATTTATGTGGCACATTTATTGCAGTTACTGTCATGGAATGTACTCGTCTGTATATGTTGAGGTTTCTGTTTCGGCTTTTCTTCTGGGGCGCTTGGGTCTCTAGCTGTGTTCGGCCGACTGATGTCTTTTGAGGGAGAGGGTTCCATGTGTGTTGTGCTTTTCTTCTTCTTTAAGATTAACTACAGATCCACAGTTCCAAGAGAGTTTGTTTCTGCTTCTGTGTGATTTAACGGTAGCTTTGTATGAATTTTTAATTGTTTACTTTTCGAATTTATCGATAAATAATTTTCGTTTCGTTTTTTATAAGTCTTAAAATTTGGAAATTTGCATAATTGATTTTTATTGTACATTGTACAATACTCGTAGCATAAAACTCTATTTATAACTAAATCTATATCGTTGTATGATGGAAGTCTTTTTTTTTTCTGAATTTATTGAAAAGTTCCCATGATTTTCAGCTCGTTTTTTGATTTGAGAATAATTTATAAGTTATTGTTGCTTTGACCACAATATGCTTTATTACCATTTCCAAAAAAAAATCAAATGAGAAAACGGAAATGTTGTTTATTGATTTCATAAAAAAACCAAATCAGACCTTAGGCATCAGATATCGGAATATTGTCGTTTCAATGAATGAATGAATGGCTTGATTGAATATGTTATCCACTTAATTGCATTTGAGATATTTGATACATGGGAGAGATACAGAATGGTCTCATTTTTTAACACATGTGTCTTAAGTCTTTAGTTTCATTGTCATAACTTTTTTATGGAACCGAATTCAAACATCATAATGTAAAGTAATAACCCTGCGGGAAGAAAGTTTCAATTTACTTTAGAGTACTGATCCCAATACGGGTGAAATCAGGGTTTGTATATTAATTACACAATTTGTATACCCTATAAAACACTGTGGTACAGGGTATTATTATGTATTATGTATTTGTTTGTAACACCCAAAAGGAGAAGAAATAGACCCATCGTTTATTATACCGATCGACTTAGAATCACTTAGAATCGACTTAGAATCATTAAACGTACTCAGAACGTTTTGACGTACGACCATCATTTGTGTTGTTTACAGTGTCTTGAAAAAATCAATTTGGCAAAAAAAAGTGAATTAACTCGTAAACATTTTCATGCGATAATTTTTGCACAACTTTCGATGTGGATTATCACGACAAGAGTGCATCGATGAAGTTAAATCTTTGCATGGAAATGAAGCACCATCGTATAGCACTGTGAAAACTGGCTTCATGAATTCAATCGTGGCCGACGCTCGCTCAAAGACGAAGGTCGTGAAGGTCGTCCAAAAGCGGCCGTTGTGCCTGAGAACATTGATGCCGTGCGTGAACTGATAATGCAAGATCGTCATGTGACATACCATGAGATAGAGGCATTCTTGGGCAATTTGACAATCGCTCAAAAAAAGGCTCGTGTCGATTGGTGCAAAGAAATTTTGAAAAAATAATCACAGGTGACGAATCTTGGATCTATGCATATGAGCCCGAAACAAAACAGCAATCGACCGTGTGGGTCTTCGAAGACGAGCCAAATCCAACGAAAGTTGTTCGCGGAAGAAGCACTTCGAAGCAAATGGTCGCCTGTTTCTTTTGCAAAGCTGGTCATGTTGCGACTGCTCCGGTTGAGCAACGTACGACGGTCAATTCTGAGTGGTACAACACAATTTGTTTGCCTGAAGTCTTCGGAGAAATTCGAAAAACGAACAAGAGAAGACGAATCATTGTGCACCGTGGCAATGCGAGCTCTCACACATCGGCTCAAACCAGCGCCTTTTTGACCGGCCACAACGTCGAATTGATGGATCATCCGCCGTACAGCCCTGATTTGACACCCAATGACTTATTCTTATTCACTCACATCAAGAAAAAACAGCTTGGTCAACGTTTTTCGACGCCTGACGCAGCTGTCGAAGCGTTCAAAAACCATGTTTTGGAGGTGAATTTTCAACACACTGTAGCCAAAACAATTCGCGCTCAAATGACAAAATGGTCTGAGTGAAGTTATGCTAAACAATTTCAAACTTTCCAATGGAAATGTCAGATGGCGCCAGGCAACACTTAGTATTGCCTAGGCCAAAAATATATATAACAACCCTCGTAATTTATTATTGTGATCAACTTCTTTAAGTCCTCCTTTGAATATGCCTTAATGAGGAGGTGGAGCTAAGTACTTTGTTAACTGAAACATAACAAATTATTCCAATTTATATTCGCAATGCCCCTTTGCGCATTGTTAAGGAGGTTTAGATATTATACAGTCGGCCCTAAGGACTTTCTTTGTTTCCTTACTGGTTAAAAATATGACCTTTTTTCCAACATGGACAGATGAGAACAATTCTCAGTGTTAATATACTCGACGAATCTTAAATGCATTTGATTTCTTAATATTGGTTTTCTATAGGTTTTTCAGCATATGTTCTTCACAGTGCGACGTTTGGTACCTGATTGACTGCAAAAATCACAGATCGGAATCGATCAAGACCTCTTAGAATTTGAATTTCTGCAGAGTGTGCAGTTATACTTGCTCAGTGAAGCTTCCATTTGTCCGCATAGAGGAGACTGTGAATGCTCACAGATAAAAAAAACTATTTGGTACAAATGCTTCTTATAAAGGGTGGTTAAATTGTAAGGGCCGATGTTGAATGTGAACCACACCTAAACGTCAAATTTTTTTCTGCATTTCATTTGACATTTCTGAATTTCAGACTAACTCAATTTGAACCATAGAAAGATACACAATCGAGCAACGCGTTAAAGTTTTTAAAGCCTTTTACGAAAATGGGCGGGTCTGTAGGAGATGTGAAAACACCTGTGCATGCTCGCCCAGTTCGTTTGGTGCGGCTTATGGGCTGGCGACGTCATCGGGCCATACTTCTTCGAAAATGAGGCCGGTCAGGCAGTTACTGTGAATGGTGTTCGCTATCGTGAGATGATAACGAACTTTTTATGGCCCGAATTGGAAGATATGGATGTGGACAATATGTGGTTTCAACAGGACGGTGCCACTTGCCACACTGCTAACGAAACAATGGCTCTTTTGCGCAACAAATTCAATGGCCGTGTTATCTGACGTCGTGGCGATGTCATGTGATTTGACACCGTTGGACTTCTTTCTTTGGGGTTATTTGAAAGAAAAGGTGTACGTCGATAAGCCAGCAACAATTCAAGAGCTAAAGGATGAGATAATTCGGCACATTAACGGCATAGAACCTCAATTATGCCTCAGCGTCATCGAAAATTGGACCATCGGATGGAGTTGTGCCGTCGAGGTCGCGGCGGCCATTTGGCCAATATTTTGTTCCATACATAATTGAACCATACCAATATTATCAAAATAAAATGAAATAACAATAATTTGTGTTTTATCCAATCAACATCAGTACTAAAATTTAACCAAACTTTAGTTGCAGCTCACTTGCGATTGAAAAATTTGACATACGCCCATGTGATGAATATGGCGTGAGTTGCAAATCACAAAACGCCAAAATTATTCCTTCTATGTAATAATTGATTCCTATATTTCCATCATTCCAAAATACCTTTTAGTTTTCGTTTGTCAAGAAATGATGCACTGTGAAAGGGTTTAGTTTTGTTTTGTAAAAAATGTAACTAATGGATTTCTATAATGGCCATAAAGGAAATTTTACTTTTGAATTTTGGACACATTTTTGTATAAATCGGACTATATCATTTGCTACGGCCCAAAAGTGTAACACATCGAAGGAGTTAACTTAGACCCTAAGTATGTTCGGCTGATATCCGTTTTGGATCATTTCAAGTCGAATGAGCAATGTCCGTCCGTCTGTCTGTCTGGTGCGCACGATAACTCTCGAAAGAAGTTACCAATTGACTTCAAATTTGGTATGTGCTATTATTTGTTTCTATCTCCGGCTAAGCTCGAAGATGGACCATATTGGACCCCTCCTTCTAGTACCTCCCCCACAAAGGTTTAAAATGTTGTAAAATATTGATTCTTTAATAACTTCTATGTCACTTATTCGAATCTTCTGAAATTCCATACATAGTATTTGTTTATTATTATTAGTCCCTATGACTTCAAGAAAAATGGGCGAAATTTGGCGAAATCGCCCCTTTTGGTACCTTCCACACAAATTCACCATTTTGCACCAAAAGTTAACATTAATACCCATGTATAAAAATACTTGAAATTTTGCACAGGTTAATGCTTTTATAGCGCCTACAGTCCAGTGAAAAATATTCCATATTACATTACTCACAACGTGAGGGTATACCTTAGTCGGTTTACCCCACTGAAACTTTCTTACTTGTTTTTCTATAGTCATGTTCAAATATATAGAGAAATCCTTCTACATATTTTTTATAAAATGTTTTTCTCAAAACCAGAGTTAATTCAATGAAATGTACTTATAGATTGAGAACTTATTTATCCTACGTTATAAGAGATTCCCTTGAGAAGAAACTTTATTGTTCAGCCGTGTTTTTAGATGTGAAACAAGCATTTGATAGAGTCTGGCACTTGGGGCTACTTTTTAAGTTGAAAAAGTTATTACCAACTCCTTTTTATCTACTTTTTAAATCATACCTTAAATTAAGACAGTTTTTTTTTATAAATATAGAAGATTTCAACTCAGAGTTTGGCTCAATGAAATCTGGAGTTCCACAGGGAAGCGTTTTGGGACCGATCTTGTATACCATTTTCACATCTGATATGCCATCTAATAATGACGTAACAATTGCTACTTATGCCGATGATACCGCAATTCTAGCCTGCAATGAATCGCACACAATGGCCTCTACTCTTGTTCAAAGTGAGCTTAATTTACTACAGAATTGGTGTAACAGGTGGAACATAAAAGTGAATACTGATAAATCGGCTCATGTTACTTTCACGTTAAGAAAGGAAGGCTGCCCGGATGTGTTTCTACATGGAAATAATATTCCGAAATCAAATACTGTGAAATATTTAGGAATTCACCTTGACAGAAGGTTAACATGGAAAAATCATGTAATAGCTAAGCGAAAGCATTTGGATCTAAAGTTGAAAAAGATGTACTGGCTATTGGGACCAAAATCTCAACTTTCATTGGAAAATAAGATTATTTTGTATAAAATAGTTTTGAAACCAGTATGGACGTATGGGATCCAAATTTTGGGAACAACTAGTAATTCAAACATCAAGATTCTTCAGAGATATCAATCATAAACCTTAAGATTACTAGTCAATGCTCCATGCACTAAAAAAAAAGCGTACTGAAAATCAATGAATTTTTCGTAAAGTTTAAGATTTCGGCAATGATTTCGAGCCAAAGACAATCGCTATAAAAATAAGAAGGTTTTATAGTTAATTTAAAGACGTGAATAGTACTTGTTTTGAGGATGCATTTCATAGAATTAAGAATTTTGGGTAATAAAAATAATTATGTTTGGTCTTAAAATAAGCAAATTTTTGCGTAAATTTAAGTATGTCGCGTGCTTATTTTTAGTAAAATATCATATAATTTAAAACATTATCGTAATAAAATTTAAAATGTTTGTCCTTGATATAAGAATATACTGGTAATTAATTTAAGGCATACATGAATTTAAATACAGTTTTTTAAATATGTATGGAAAATTCGTTACATTATATTGATTATAATGTTACTCTTTTAAATGAATCATTTTCTTTGAAATCATTTAATATTCATAGAAAATTCAATAACACAACACTTTATCTTTCTAAATATATATTTTATTTGTTATATTTTATGTTGTATTATATTTTTATACAAAAAAATATAATAGATATTACGGATAACCTTGAACATTTTATAATTTAAAACAAAATGTAATTGTATAAAGACAAATCGGCCAACACACTATGAAGTTTGACTTTTATTCGAATATTGTATTGTTATGTATCGATTCTATAGCGGGATTCGTTTCTCTATTTGTTGTCCATGAAAAATTTTTATCGGAACCGACCTTAATGATTTTTAACCTAGAATTTGGCTGGAATTTAAATAGAAATTATATAAAACAAATATTATATTATTATATCATATACATAGTTTGTATGCTCACTCATTTCCTGCAATTTGTAAATTTTTAATTCCCCACCGCATTTTTCATATATTCAAATAAAGTTCAATTGCGCGAACTGAAATGAAAATAATTTGAATATAAGTCAAACAGAATGATTTATATACGATAAAGTATTAAAATAAATTTTATCATAAAACTGTCACAAAATGTTGAAAAATAAGAGATATATTAAAATCTTTGGAATATACTTACTTACACTGAAATATTTAGTCACTCTTCTACGACACAAATTCTCATAATAGATCCATACAAAATTTGCTGTACTAAAAGTTAAAAAAAATATTTATGTAAGATATTATTAATAATAGAAACTGATTGTTTTGAAAGTGGCGAAAGTGACATTTTTCATATAAATTAAGTTATCAAAAATAATTTTCTCAAAAAAATCAATCGTGACTTAGATTTTAAAACCTTAAGTTTTGTTAGCAAACAAAACTACAAAAACTTATTAAAAATTACTTCTGTAAAACAAAAGCTAATGCTGCTTATGGCATTCTTAACCCTGGTGTTAGATTAGCAAATCTGTACGAATCCTAGATTAATATTAATAATGGACTCCATTTGGTCAACATTACATTTTTCATATAAAATGAATATGGAAGACTATATTTTATATTTATTTTTATTCAATACTTCGTGAAAAGAAAGCAGCTTATTTACAATTATTTTTGAGCAAAAACGCTCATTATTTTGATTTTAGTAAAACAAAAATATCCCTTGGACCAAATTATAAGGCAATATTTATACATACATATATTACCGTTTATAAAGGAAACGATACAAAAATTAGACCAAACGGGCGTAATCTAACAGCAGGTTTAATTATGAAGTACTTATGAAGCAATTATGAACACGAAATCAAGGAAAAATTTAAACTAAAATTCAAAAAAGGAAAACATCTTTTTAAATAAATTATATTTGGAAAACTTTTTAACAATAACTTTGTTTGTGTGAAAACACGTATTTTATATGTGAACGTCAGTTCGCAAATATATTTTGTTCCAATACATTAATATGTATATGCGTTCCGAATTAAATTTCTTGATTTTCAAATAAAATATATTTGTTCAGAAATACATAATATGTACTTACAAATATTGTTTCCAAATCTATTGTTTCCAAATCTCACTTATTTGTTGTAATTTATAAATGGCATTCAGCACTGCATTTTTCATATATCCATCACATTTATCTTCAAATATTGCGTGATCTAAAATTAAAATAATTAAATTTTTTCTGAAAATAAATCAAATAAAATTATCTATAAACTAAAAAAAATGCAAATAAATTTTATCATATCACAATTGGAAAACGCTGAAAACTAAGAGAAATATAATATATAATATAATACTTACGTTGAAATATTTTGTAAAATTTGCCATTCTTCTCACAAAAGACCCATTCTAAAATTATTTTACTAAAAAAATTAAAAAAGATAGTTATATGTATAACATATTATTAATAATAAATTTCTATATTGCCACAAATAATTTTACATTTCTGCATTATGCGCTGGTATTTTTAATAAATAAATACTTTCAATTAAAATGTGTTTTGTTAATTTTGTAATTGCCAATACGATGTTTATTTCAGAATAATAATATTATTTTTCACGTACGTAAACATTTTCCCATTGTCTCTTTCAGTATTACAAAATCTATTACTCACATTTTTATCATCCATTTGGCACAAATCTCTTCACAGGACTTACAAACAAGATCTCCTTCAAAAACGCATGTACATCGCCATAAATAAAATACAGCAAAAATAACTATGACACACGCACTCCCTTATCACAGAGATCGATGGTGACGCCGACGGCATAACCACATGCATACACACATGTACACGACGGTTTCATTTGTTGTTGTTGCTATGCTTTAGCAAAAATAACTATTAACAGCCCATATTAAAATTATTTTAGGTGCAATACGCACGTATGTATGCACGTATACTTACATATTCACAGCAACCAAATTTTTTCACAATCCGCGTCCGATTTAAAAGAAAACGAACAGAACTGTTCTTTATTTTCTCTTCTAGCATTCCATAACAATTATTGATTCACACATTACCAAACAAAACTGATTCTCCGAGCGAGAGGGGTAGGGAGAGATTGTATAATTCTCTCGTATGTATTCTTAAAAATAATGACAATAGTCATAAAATTTATTACCAAGACAGTCTTTCCTTTAAGGGGAGCATAGCCTTAAATTTATTACTCAAATATCTCATACTGTTAATTAAGTCCGATTCGGCATTAAAACTATGACATGTCTACGTCATAGTGTTAATGTAAAAAATCCTTAAAAGTATTGAAATATTACTTAAAATAATGCGGATTGGCACAAAAATAATAATTTTTTTCTTTAATTTAAATGCGTACATTTAAAGAAGCGCGTACACAAAACTAATGATTAGATAGTCATTAATTCAAATTCAAAAAACATTATATTAAGGAAAATTTCGTAAAAAACGTGTAAATTTTCATTATTTTAATGAAAATTTTCATTGAATTGATGCCGAGGTAGCATACTTAATATAAGAATGTGTCATCATTAGTTTTATTACTATTTTTTTTTCAGTGTGGTTAGTAAACAACAACAACATTCACAAGGACCTTGGTATTGCCTTAGTCAAAGACGAAATTTCTCGATTCAGTTCTAGATATTTAAACCGACTCCGTAACCATTGTAATGTACTGGCCATATTCCTGCTGGATGACAGTGAAGAAGTACGAAGATTGAAAAGGCCACATATACTCGATTTACCATTTAATCACTAAACTTAATATTTTGAAATCAATTTTGTAGTTTATCAAATATTTAAAATATTTTATAGTTGAGTTTGCTGGAACTTGACATTCCGTCATTTATCAATAGTTATAAGATTTGCTTATTGTTTTATTAAAAAATAGAAATAAAGAGTACAATACAAAAAAAATTATCCTACAAGAGTACATTTAAATTGAAGAAAATATGCCGTAGCAAAAACCTTTTTTGTCGCCTTGTGTTATTGATGATCCCATGCGCAATTTGAATACTCTTATTGGTCCCATGTACATTCGGTTTTGCGAATTTGATTGGTGTCGGAACAATCCACAACTATTGGACGTTTTCTTAAAATAAGCGGAAAGAAAGTCCTCTTATTGATTATAATGATTCGATTGAAGAGAAAATACAACCAAAGTGTTCAACACAAAATATAAGGTTGCCTAATTTGACTATAGTGTCATGTTTGCGAAAATGTCAAGTTGCAAACATTAGTTTGACGACGTTATACATATACGTATGTCGAATACGTCTCAAACGTACGTCATAATTGTCACGGTTTACGGCGGACATCTCTGGTCTTGCTAATTTTTTTTAAATAAACTGTTCACAAGTTGAGTTGAATTCAATTTCTTGCATCAATGTTTAGAATATTTTTTTTAAATTTATTTTGTGTTTCATCATCTCTTTAGTGTGATGAGGGTATTTATCATTTGCTACGTTCCAAAAGTGTAACACATCAAAGGAGTGACCTAAGACCCCAAGTACAGGGTGGATCGCGGTAATTTGCTTAATTGGGAATGAAATAAAAAAATTATGAACCTTAGAAAAATTTATTTTATATTTTAATATATTGAACAGTAAGGAAGTTTATAAATTACATGGTTTTAAATAGTTTATCTGGCAAATGTCAATGGAAATCCGTTTTGGGTAATTTTAAGTCAAATGAACAATGTCCATCTGACTGTCCGGCTGGAACGCACGATAACTCTCAAAAGGAGTGACGGATAGAATTCAAATTCGGTATGTGATAACAATTTTGTCTATTTCAGGCTTTGTTTCCTGTACAGGCGATAGGTGCAAATACGATTACTTGTGGATGTGGTTTTTCTAGTTGAAATAACAGTAGTGAGGAATAATTCTTAATCGATTCGAAGAAGCTATGCTTCTTAGCCCTTGATTTTTGACCCCATAAACAACAGCTAAACCTCGTTGAATGATCGGAGTAGCATCCGCGAAATAGCTATAGGAGCTGAGGTGTCAAGTAATTGTATTTGCTTCACCGTTTTTGAAAAACTTAGCATTCTATAATATATAATAGAGGCAAATATGGTCTAAAGCCAGGAGAATATCTTAGTGGCACACCAATAACAATTTAAAGACCGAAATAAAAACAAACGAAAATACAATATTGTGAAACATTGATTCTCTAATCACGTCTATACTACTTCCTAATCTTCTTCCACACATAGTAATAGTTTATCTGTCGCTATCAGCTTTAGAAAAATGGGCGAAGGTGCCCCGCAGTTTTTGGTTCCTCCCACACAAAACGGCCATTTTGTACAAAAAGTTAACTGCTAATAACTTTAATACCACTACATATACAGGGTGGCTGATATGTAATGCAACAAAGTAAAGCGCTATATTTTTTTTTTTTAAATTTTGTTGTTCAAAAGCAAAAAATGTCGGAAATAACATAAAATTTTAGAAACAGTTTAGATTTGTTCGAATTGGCCACCTTTGGCACGAATTATAGCCTTCAAACGGCCGACAAAGCCATCACACGCTGCACGAAAGTGGCTCTGCGGTATTTTGGCCCATTCCCGGCGAAGCGCCGTCTTGAGATGATCGAGGAAAATAATTGGTTGGAATTCGATTTTAACAATAAAAAACTAGTACTAGCAACAAAAATTATATTGCATACACCGTGTCCCGGTTGTATTTATATATAAATAGTTGAAACAACAATAATAACATGGATACGATCAAATAAAAATGCTTGCAACTAAATCGATAGTTATATCAATCGAATTAAGATTGTTTTTTTCACTAGGTTAGTTGTGGTAACTACTTTTAAACTTTCATTATAGTACCATATGATCGATATTTGGTTGTGAGAACCAATGTTTTATTCTTGATAACAGAAATTGTATCAATAGACCAACGATTTTTATTGCAACGAATAATTGATTACTACAACAGAATAAAATCCCAATAATTTCCCAAATTTTTAATAATTAAATGTATTTTGGGAAATACAACCGAAAGATTGGTTGCTGTTGCTGATACATGACAAACAAAAAATAAAATTAGTTGACATAAATAAATCTTCAACATTTTGTTCAAGAACGGTATATGTATAATAATGTGTGGAATGCAGAATATGTTGTGCAAAATGTTTTACATAAATTAAAGCAACATTCGTGCAATTGAAAGCACAGGGTTAAGCGATATTTGCATAAAAGTTTTGTGTTTTTTTTTCGTGTACTAAAATTTGTGTCAAATATTTCCACATCTCATAATAGTGATGGATTTGTAATATGGGATTTTTAATTTTGTTATGCATTGTTTAGTTTTTGTTCAATAAATAATATAAAAATTAATGAAAAATGGTTTTAATTAATTGTCGGTAGTATACGACTGACAAATTGTCAGAACAACCAATTTTTATAAACAGTTGGTTGTGGCAACATACAACAGATAATGTTAGCAACCATTTTCGCAGTTGGCGCAACCAAATATGATTGTTGTTAACGTGGAAGCAGAAGTATACCACAACCAAAATGTTGGTTTTCCTGATGGATTCGCATGATAATAGTAGACAGAACTACCAAAATTCGGTTGGCAAATAATTCGGTTGAGGCAACCAAACTGTATTCTGTGTGCATTTCTGGAACCGGCCAAACAAATTGACAGATTCATTCAAGCACAACATGCTCAACATACTTCTGCAGCAATCATCTAAATGTCTTCATACTCTGACAATTAATGAAAAATTTTTGTGCATTGTAGACATTTCCCAGCCGATTTACCATATTACATAATACGACTGTAATTGTCTTACTTGTTTTTTTATGTTTATAAAAAAATGGATAAAACTTTCACAGGATTTGTGGAATACAATTTTTCAATAAACAATATGAATATTTATTTAAACAAAATTAATATATTTATAAAAGAACATGAGTTGAGGTGAATAGAGTATTCGCTTTTAAGTAAAAATACACTATCTTTAAAATTCCGTAAAAATAGTTTGGAAAATTTTTATAACATATACATGTAAAATCCAAATTGAAATATTTGTTCAATATGGAACTACAAGGTGGCGCAAAAGTAATCCTCCTATCAGAAAATGCTATAAATGGCGCAAAAGAAATCCTCCTATCGAAAAATGCTATAAATTTTGCGATTGGCCCCTAATGTCAGTTCTGTTTTGACATTTGTGTAGTAAACACATGCGAAATGCACGTTAATAAACACTGCTCCAGAACGCGGAATATTGCTGACTATTTATTTGACCAATAATCGGTCGGTGACTTTGGCACAAAACATCGAAAGGTTACTTTTGCGCCACCTTGTATATATATCTGTACGAATTCGGAAGAACAGATATAAAATAATAAGTTATTTTCGGAATTCCAACATTTAAAGTAGGAATACGCTGAATGTTAGGAAAGAAATGTTGAGGTTGTAAACGTAAGTATGACGTTAAGTGGTCAGACCGAATTTTTGTTCGTATGAATGATTCGGATTATAAATAATTTATAATTGCAAATATCTTTGGAGATATGAAGCCAAATCGGGGAGGTGCTTTATACGGGGGCTATATCAAAAAGTTGATTGATATTGTTAATTTTCAATTCCAAGATACCTTGAGAAATAAGAGATTTTAGTAGCAAGTTTCAGTCATCTAGCTCAATTGTTTTAGATTGTAGCGTGATTACAGCAGACGGACGGACGTAGCAAAATAGTCTTAGAATTTATATCCTGCTATGGATATAAGGATATAAAAGCACACCAAAAGGGCAACAATATATGTGAAAAATAAAAATTAAATATATCAAAATGTGCATCATTCTATCATCAGACTCCTAGAGTTTGATGTATACGGTATTTCCATTCGTTTTTAAGGCTTGTGTGTATTCAACATTAATTCAGGTTTGTGTCTTAAGTCTTTTGTTTCCAAAGCAAATCTCAGTGTTTACATTGCATCTATCTGATTATTCTGATTGTTATCGGAGGAAAAAAGCAATAACATTTATTGATTTTCATGGAATGCTTAAAACTTGCTGTTCAGGCACCAACAACAACAAGAACAATATCGATGGATTAACAATAACGTATATACTTATGTATATGTAGGTATATACGAGTATGTTTCCAGGAGGGAGACATCTATGTATTATCTGCATCTAATAAAGTCGTTAAATTGTTGAAAATTCGTTAAAACGTACATTTAAGTTATCGTAATGTGTTTTAAGAGAAATTCTTCTTTATAGCTCTCTGTAACAAAGACGGCAGTCTATGGCTATGTCTAACCATCGCATCATCCATATAACCATCCATCCGCGCATCGGTGCATCCGCCTGCCGGTTTTGTTCGTGTTTTTTATGAAGCCATTAGATAAGATGCCATAACAAAAAGAACATCAATTAACGCTATAAAATGATACCCTTTATCCACAAATTAAACAGACCAACTGAACGCTTGACAAGAATGTAATGTTTTCAAACTTAAAAAATAAAACCAAATACTATTGTCCCCCCCATGACTAACTGCCCGACTGACTGACAGACTGGACTGCCTTTCGCTTGTACGTTCGAGTATGTAAGCCATACCACATTATTCATCTAAAGGGGCAGTTAATGGTGCTGGTTAGAGGTGGGACCAGTGATTTTTTTACTGGCACTTCGGTGGACTATGGCCACAGATTACAAGGGGCTAACTAAGTACGTTAAAGCCTTACGAGAACTTATTTACTCGGACGATTCTTGGGTTGCTCCGGTGTTCGTATGTAAAGTGTTATCGTTAACAGATCATTGAGCCATTTCGGTGTCTCCTACTGCCTACTGCCAGATTTATTTGCTGTCGGCCATTGGTCCGTTGATCAATTCGCGTCTGTAAGAGAAGCACAAGTATTCTGATCATTCGTTCATCATTAAATGTGTTTTATGGCTATACAGTCGCCTTGTGCAGACCCACTCGTATAGACAGATGAACGAACGGTCAGCGATGACGGTGATGGTGCATCATCACCAGTCACAACATCCCATTAATGTCCCGTGTCTCTCACATTCCGAACAGAGCACAGGGTATTTCGCCTCGCTGGGAGCGTTGGTGTTGTACAGAAGCTGAACTTTGTTTTACGCATACGATAAAGCGAAATGAAAGTCGTCGACTGCGACTGCGACTACGTCGTCGTATCGTAGTCAAAATTGATTTAAATGACAATAAAAATCACGAAAGGAGTTATTTCATGATTTTTATGATGACGATGACGACGACAACGTCAACACTAACAACGACCGCATTGACTGATCATGTGGAGAACAAAACAAAAAGAACATTTAACTGACGAAATGCGACTACTTAACGTGGCAATAGAACTTTTAACAATCTAACACTGTTCGGGAGAACAACTTGGTGGTCCACAACGAACGAAATACTTTACTTACTGCGTCCGCTTAAGGCCATAATCAAAATATTTATTGTTAAACGAGATTTATTGGGAAATAAGCAGCAACGTCTTTCATTAAAATTAATGGGACTTGGTTGTCTCATTAGTTCCAAGATGAACTGAAAGAATCAAACAAGTCTACAGAACAGTAGACCTCTAGATAAGTGATTAGAAAAATTTAGAAAATAAAAAATACAAATATTTCAATTCTAATATAACTTTGAAATTCTAAAACATATAGACGAATTATAAAGGGTGTTTTGTGCACGATTTGCAAACGTTGTTCCGGAGTAAGTCTATTCATTATGAAATGGCAAACCAAACTGATCATAAATCAAGTGACAGCTGTCAAAAAGACCAACGACGAAAAAGTATTGCCAGATTGAAAACCACACGTCTAAAAAAAACACCCTGTATAAATTGATAATATTACCACCATTTCGATTAGAAAAGCTTGGAATCGATATATTTGATATCTAAAATTATCAATGTTCTATTAATCCAATCGAAAAAGAATAATAATGTTAATATACTCGAATGGAGTAAACATAATAGTACGAGTATAAGTATATTGGGGATTCAAAAATTATGACTAAAGGGATAACAAAATCGGAAACTGCAGTACCTTCAAGATACTCCAGTATTACTTTACTCTCCACCCCAGATGTATGATGTTCTGATTTGATACCTTATCTTTATTTATCAAATTCTTTGTGCGTTTGTTTGTAAAGCATGATAGAAATTTCAAAATATGTTAAGTTCGGTGCCATCTGTGGGCCAACTCTTTTACAGTATATTTTTCGACCAGGTCCGAAACTCTACGATACTTGGATATTTTTGAAAAACTTTTTCATCGTTTTAGGGTTTCCTTTTCGTTACTCCCACATGAATTACAGAAGATTTTGTTGGCTCCCGTAAGGATTTTTTAGATATGTCCATAGGTGTTGAATTAGAAATGACGAAACTAGGTTCCTATTAAAGAACATTTAATACGAGTATATAACTGTCTTCCTGAGAAGCTGATGACAACATACATTATCAATTTTTGTTCCTTCTACACTCGCAATAATGCATCATCATCGTTGTGGAATAGCCGTTCATTGTTCTTAACATATCAACATCAAGGACCATTTAGCAACAAACGAAGTACTCTCTATGAACTAATATTTGACAGATGTTTTAAAAATAAACATACAAATGTATAGGCTTTACAATTGGAACTAAGTTGTTTTAACATAGATTCCAAAAATATGAAGTTATTTATAATTAATTTGGAATATTTTCAAAGCTATACTACTTTTTCGTAATTTTATGCGCGAATAATTCGAACTTTTATATTTTATGTTTAAAGAAATAATACTTTTTGGTGGAAAAAAATTTGACATCTTTAAGATTTTTTTTCCCGATGCCAAAAATTTTTTTTTATTTTCGACATAAAAAGCACTATTTAAATTTTTTTTACAAATATTTTGTAAATATGAATTTTTGTATTTTAAAAAATTCTGTCAGCTATCTGGCGCAAAACAATATTATGGGTTTGGTTTACACGTTATGCGTTGGCGACTTTTTTGGAATACGCCTACAAATTATATTTGAAAATCACGTTTTTACCCCCAATTTCACTACCTCCGGTTAGAGCTAACTCACTGTTAAAAAATAACAATTTCATACAATTTGACAGCTATAACTGTAGGTTAGTGCAAACTGCAGGATAACTGGAGATAGTGGAATTGGCCGTTAGACATCAAAATAAATTTAAAGTTTGTGCGGACATTTTTTATGGTTTTTATTTAATGGTAACCCTACAAATACTGTTTTTAAAAAATAAAATTTTATTGTTCTCTTCCAAACTTATTTTCCCCAATCCAATTAAAATTGGTACCTTTTTGTAATTAACAAAAAAATTAAGGAACAAAAATTACGAATCTTCCTTTAGAATTTTGAATAGTATGCAGGTAATTTTCTGCTGACTTCTCATTTTTGTATTCCACCATTCAATTTGAATTTTCTGTTTTTTCTTTAAAAAAGTAGGGAACCTCGAAATGGATCACCCTTTATGTATATATTCTTGATTGTCGTAAAACTCTAAAACTCTGTTTATTGAAATCACACAACAGACCCTAATAATCGAGCTACATAGATGGAAACATTTGTCAGAAATATTTTTTGAGGACGCAGGTCGTTTAAGACTGAAAATGTGCTGTTAATAAACTTCCCTGTAGAGATCGCTTCCATATACGCGGTATGTTCAATAGAAAAGGTGAATTTGAAATTTCTCGGGCTACGATCATTCGACTAGCGTTTTCTTGTTTTTTTATGTTGGCACACTTCTTTCAAACATACACTGAAGAAAAAAGTAATAAAACTAATGATGACAATTCTTATATTAAGTATGCTACCTCGGCATCAATTCAATGACAATTTTCATTAAAATAATGACAATTTACACGTTTTTTACGAAATTTTCCTTAATATAAAGTTTTTTGAATTTGAATTAATGTCTATCTAATCATTAGTTTTGTGTACGCGCTTCTTTAAATGTACGCATTTAAATTAAAGAAAAAAATCATTATTTTTGTGACAATCCGCATTATTTTAAGTAATATTTCAATACTTTTAAGGATTTTCTACATTAACACTACGACGTAGACATGTCATAGTTTTAATGCCGAATCGGACTTAATTAACAGTATGAGATATTTGAGTAATAAATTTAAGGCTATGCTCCTCTTAAAGGAAAGGCTGTCTTGGTAATAAATTTTATGACTATTGTCATTATTTTTAAGAATACATACGAGAGAATTATACAATCTCTCCCTCCCTCTCTCGCTAGGAGAATCAGTTTTGTTTGGTAATGTGTGAATCAATAATTGCTATGGAATGCTAGAAGAGAAAATAGAGAACAGTTCTGTTGTTCGTTTTCTTTTAAATCGTCAGTTATTTACAAGCGATGGAAGGAAACGGTTGTCTGTTTTCGGGACGCGGATTATGAAAAAATTTGATTGCTGTGAATATGTAAGTATACGTGCATACATACGTGCATATTGCACCGAAAATAATTTTAATATGGGCTGTTAACAGTTATTTTTGCTAAAGCATAGCAACAAATGAAACCGTCGTGTACATGTGTGTATGCATGTGGTAATGCCGTCGGCGTCACCATCGATCTCTGTGATAAGGGAGTGCGTGTGTCATAGTTATTTTTGCTGTATGTTATTTATGGCGATGTACATGCGTTTTTGAAGGAGATCTTGTTGTAAGTCCTGTGAAGAGATTTATGCCAAATGGATGACAAAAATGTGAGTAATAGATTTTGTAATACTGAAAGAGACAATGGGAAAATGTTTAGGTACGTGAAAAATAATATTATTATCCTGAAATAAACATCTTATTGGCAATTACAAAATTAACAAAACACATTTTAATTGAAAGTATTTATTTATTAAAAATACCAGCGCATAATGCAGAAATGTAAAATTATTTGTGGCAATATAGAAATTTATTATTAATAATATGTTATACATATAACTATCTTTTTTAATTTTTTTTAGTAAAACAATTTTAGAATGGGTCTTTTGTGAGAAGAGTGGCAAATTTTACAAAATATTTCAACGTAATATATGAACGGTTGAAATATTTCTCTTAGTTTTCAGCGTTTTCCAATTGTGATATGATAAAATTTATTTGAATTTTTTTTGTTTATAGATAATTTTATTTAATTTATTTTCAGAAAAAAATTAATTATTTTAATTTTAGATCACGCAATATTTGAAGATAAATGTGATGGATAATGAAAAATGCAGTGCTGAATGCCATTTATAACTTGCAACAAATAAGGGAGCACACACCTACATGGGAATGTTTGAATTGAAAGGAAATAGATTTGGAAACAATATTTGTAAGTATTATGTATTTCTGAACAAATATATTTTATTTGAAAATCAAGGAATTTAATTTGAAACGCATATATTAATGTATTAGAACGAAATATATTTGCGAACTGACGTTCACATATAAAATACGTGTTTTCACACAAACAAAGTTATTGTTAAAAAGTTTTCCAAATATAATTTGTTCATAATTGCTTCATAAGTAATTCATAATTAAACCTGCTGTTAGATTAGGCCCATTTGGTCCAATTTTTGTTTCGTTTCCTTTATAAACGGTAATATATGTATGCACGGGCCAAAATCGACTTTTTTGATATGTTTGAATCGAAAGATAATATATTTGGAACACACATTTTTAAATATTATATATTTCTGAGCAAATAAATTTTATTCGAAAATCAAAATAATATATTTGGAACGCAAATATTAATATATTACAATAAAATATCTTTGCAAACCAAATTTCTCAAATAAAATATGTGTTTAAATACAAATAAAATTATTATTTAGGAATTTCTTCAAATATATTTTATTTAAAAAATTATATTTTCAAAACATTTGCTGACTTTTTCGAATTTCAGTTTTAATTTTTCCTTGGTATCGAATTGTACCTCCCAGTTACTATACCATATGTAGCATTAACTTCTGTTTTAAATCAATCGTTTCAAATTTCTGAGTATCATTATTTGTCAATCCTCCAAGTAATTTATTTATCCAAGATTATACCATTTCAATTATTATTATTTATTATTTGACGAACATTAAAATTTTTTAAAAAATTAACTTTGAATTACTTAAAAATTGAGCACAATTTAGGTTTTTTCTGAATACTTAAATGCAAATAAATATTTGTTTCGGAAATAATAGTCCCAAATTAAAACATATTGGGATGTAAACAAAGATTTGTTTAGAAAAACATCGTCCCAAATATATAACTTTTGTGTGTACCAAATATTATATGTTTAAAGTGTATCCTAAACATATATATGTTTCAAGCCGAATATGTTTGGGACAATATACTACAGAAGCGATTTTTTTATAAGCGTTTTTGCTGAAAAATAATTGTAAATGAGCTGCTTTCTTTCCACGAAGTATTGAATAAAAATAAATATAAAATATTGTCTTCCATATTCATTTTATATGAAAAATGTAATGTTGACCAAATGGACTCTTAATCTAGGATTCGTACAGATTTGCTAATCTAACACCAGGGTTAGGAATGTCATAAGCAGCATTAGCTTTTGTTTTACAGAAGTAATTTTTAATAAGTTTTTGTAGTTTTGTTTGCTAACAAAACTTAAGATTTTAAAATCTAAGTCACGATTGATTTTTTTGAGAAAATTATTTTTGATAACTCAATTTATATGAAAAATGTCACTTTCGCCACTTTCAAAACAATCAGTTTATATTATTAATAATATCTTACATAAATATTTTTTTAACTTTTAGTACAGCAAATTTTGTATGGATCTATTATGAGAATTTGTGTCGTAGAAGAGTGGCTAAATATGTATTTCAGTGTAAGTAAGTATATTCCAAAGATTTTAATATATCTCTTATCTTTCAACATTTTGTGACAGTTATATGATAAAATTTATTTTAATACTTTATCGTATATAAATCATTCTGTTTGATTTCTATTCAAATTATTTTTATTTTAGTTCGCGCAATTGAACTTTATTTGGATATATGAAAAATGCAGTGGGGAATTAAAAATTTACAAATTGCAGGAAATGAGTGAGCATCCAAACTGTATGATATAATAATATAATATTTGTTTTATATAATTTCTATATAAATTCCAGCCAAATTCTAGGTTAAAAATCATTAAGGTCGGTTCCGATAAAAATTGTTCATGGACAACAAATAGAGAAACGAATCCCGCTATAGAATCGATACATAACAATACAATATTCAAATAAAAGTCAAACTTCATAGTGTGTTGGCCGATTTGCCTTTATACAATTACATATTGTTTTAAATTATAAAATGTTCAAGGTTATCCGTAATACGTATTATATTTTTTTTTGTATAAAGTGTTGTGTTATTGAATTTTCTATGAATAGTAAATGATTTCAATGAAAATGATTCATTTAAAAGAGTAACATTATAATCAATATAATGTAACGAATTTTCCATACATATTTAAAAAAAACTGTATTTAAATTCATGTATGCCTTAAATTAATTACCAGTATATTCTTATATCAAGGACAAACATTTTAAATTTTATTACGATAATGTTTTAAATTATATGATATTTTACTAAAAATGAGCACGCGCCATTTTTAAATTTACGCAAAAATGTGCTTATTTTAAGACCAAACTTAATTAGTTTTATTACCCAAAATTCTTAATTGTATGAAATGCATCCTCAAAACAAATACTATTCACGTCTTAAAATTAACTATAAAACCTTCTTGTTTTTATAGCGATTGTCTTTGGCTCGAAATCATTGCCGAAATCTTAAACTTTACGAAAAATTCATTGATTTTCAGTACGTTTTTTTTTAGTGTATGTTCTTAGTTGAGTTTGTTTATTTTTTGTTTAGTTTGTTTGTGAGAGACATAACAGTTAGACGTGTTTTGCATGTTCGCCGATTTTCTGCTGTGGAAAAAACGGACCAAAGAATTTGCATCAAATTTTGTTTGAAAAATGGAATTAAGTGCTCACCAGCACTTGAAACGTGGAGAGTGGCATATGGTGATTGTACTCTGAGTCAGAAAAAAGTTTACAAGTGATACACGATTTTCAAAGAAGGTCGAGAATGACGACGCTCGTCCTGAGAGATCCATCATATCAAAAACCGATGAAAATGTTGAGAAAGTTAAGAAAATTGTTATGGAGAATCGTCGAATCACTATTAGAGATGTTGTCGAAGGATGTCGGCATATCGGTTGGCCTGCCACACAATTTTGTCGGAAATTTGCGGCATGAAGCGTGTGGCAGCGAAATTCGGTCAAAAATTGCTAAATTTTGAATAAAAAACAATCGCATATTCGTAATTTTTAATGCTACTTTTCGATATTCCCAAAATTGAAGAGACCCATGAAAGGACGGCGTTTTGTGACGATTGAGGAGATAAAAACCGAATCGCCGAACAAGCAAAACACGTTAAACTGTCCAAAAGGCTTTGGCATGACTTTACTAATAAAAATATAATAATTGTGAACTGTTCGATGTTTTTAAAATTGTTTTAATTAAAAAAATATTAAAATTTTCTCAAAAAGTTTTATATCTTGTAAAATATCTTTGAAACCGCTGATGTGATGAACAATTTATATTAGATGAAGATGAAGTTTAGGATTTAACTCTTTCATGAACCAATTATGATAAATGGTTCTCGAGTTATGTTCAAATATGTGGACAACATTTTCTAGATACAATAGGTAGGTTTCAGGTTTTGCACGTGGATAGTGGCGCACCAATATATGTAAATTCTTCGAGAATTTGTAATGTCGTCCCTTTCCTAGCAAGTTGATCGGCACCCATATGATATAAGTATATATTAAACTGCTCAGCCATCTCGTTAATAGATCTGCGGCAGTCGAGGGCTGTTTGTGAATTTAGGGAAGTGGTCCCCAGAGAATTGATGGCAACCTGGCTGTCCGACTAAATCAACAGGTAACAGTATGCAACAAAAAAATTGTTTTTTGTGTCCGAGACCTAAAAACTTGTTTTGAGGCATACTTTTTTATAAAACCAAAACAAATTTCTTTTATGGTAATATTTTTTTTTAAATTCCAAATTTCATAGAAGTTACCTTTAGTTTTTGGACCATATTTGTTGAAGTATAAGCTCGATAAAGCGGGGATACCATTAAATTAAAGGGAATTATGAGGGCTAGTAACTGTCGATACAAAAATTAGAATTTTTTTTTGGCAAAACAAGTCGTTTTTTGCTGACGTGAAAAAAAACATAAAAAAAGAAAAAAATCTCAAAAAAAAATTTGTTCCATTTTCGTTAGGATACTAGCTAACGAAGCAAACAATGCCTATTTGCAAATTGTATGTGGATAAATTTATAAATTATGACCCATGTTGTACAAATAGGGAAATTCCGAAAAATAATTTTTCTTTTTTTTTATTTTGTCAATTTACGCCCATTTTTTAATATACTACGGTCACTATAATAACATTATACTGTACAAAATATCAAGTGTCTGTTTGTGCAGGAATCGAAGTTATAAGCCGTTAACTTTTTTTGCAAAATGGTCCATTTGTATGGGAGGTACCAAAAGGTGTGTGGCAACTTCGCCAATTTTTCTCAAGATGACAGCGACCAAGAAAATTGGACCAGCTGGACCATAAGTTTATTCTACAAATATGATCTACTCAACATGCCCTTTCATAAGTATTGGGTCGCTATTCGGTTCCAATCAAAAAGTCTTTATTTGTTGGACAGTGTAATTTATGTATTCAAAGAAATTATTAAATAAACCTTCGAGATTTTATAATATTTTCAATAAAATTGCTTCTCTATAAAGTAGTCAATGGGATGTCATATATTAACATTGAATGAACTATTCCTACATTAGTCTGGAAGTGTAATGTTGGCCCGTAGTTCTTCTCGCATAACTGTCTGGAATTGTAAAGTCAGGATATAGTCCTCAAAATGTTACAATGTTAACACGACTTTGTTAAAAATGTAAAATAGCCCTCTTTGGCATTAGCACTCCCCATTTTGCGGAAGTAAAAAGTACCCATTGTGACCTATACTAAGCGGAAATAATATAAGTATCATTAAGTGTATTTACTCTACGCAACTCCAGTGCTGCCAAATAAAAACAGAAAAACCATGGCTAATGAACATTTATATGGTTGCCTTTGTCGAGTGACGAATTCAATTCATCATCGTCAACGCAAGAGTCAAAATTAATTGGATTGCCATCATTATTATCGTCACTACTGCGTTGAGGAGGCACACGACAGGTAAAAGTGCCAATAGGAATAATCGTACATTGTACATGTGATCTTGTGCTCTGGGCTAATGATCATACTCGTACGCTGGCTGCACTATACATATATGAACAAGTGAATGTTGATGATTCTTCTGTTGCCTCCCTGACAATTTGAATTATAGCCGTACATCCTTCCGAGCTGTAAACCGCAAACATATGATTTTTTCTCCTCGGATGCTTTGGATGCAATTTTTCTGGGTGTAAGCGATCGATGGTGAAAAGAAATCACCTGCATTAAAACAGACTCGTACACTCGCCAACATTTGATATTACCCGCATTGTCCTGAAAAATCGCCCGCGCCAAATTGTTCTTCGGGACATTTGTGGAGAATGTAAAAGTATGTTTTGTGTTTTTCGGCACAAGTGCCAATCATTATTTTATGTTTTCTGTCCGAAGTCAAATCAAACGAAACCCGGAGAAAAAAAGGCAACCAAAACACCGGTCCTTTTACAAACCGCCCCTTTCTCTCTAACTTGTGGCAATTAATTGATGCATTCACTCAGTGGTCAGGAGCTGTGCAGGAACGCATACCAACCAACATATTCCTGTTGCCAATCTCTTGGCACGTTACAGCGGTAGTGTTGTCAGTGACAGTGTCGTCCTTTTGTAGACACCGATTTTCAGTTGAGCATTTCGTCCTGAATGCACCTTGTGTTGCACTGCATTGTCTTCCCTTTTCGTTCATTCGTTCGTTTGTGCGAGTATGTGTGTGGGCACTCACTCTACCTGTACGAGAGTAAGAGTCCTGCGCATGCGCTGACTCGATCTGTTACCGTTGTCATAATGGAATTATAATTATAGGTGTTGCTCTTATTACTGCGGCCCATCATCAAGCGAGGATGACGATGACGACGTCCACTTCCATGTCATCGTCAACATCGACATTTAATCGTCATCAACGTTAAGAGTGGCTAATTTAATGCAACTGTGCGTTGCGCGCACAAACTCACTCTGCTGACTGACATTAAATTGTCAAACGGTTAATATGTTTCCCCCTACTTGCTCACAAATGGCACGCGCTTTTTATTCTGCGGGTCCTTTGCCCCATTTCGGCGCACCTCCCTCTCGTCTCATGCAGTTTGTCTCCAGTAGTTATTTGGAGAGCTGATGTTTAACATGTTTTATTCCTTGTCAAATTAATGTTATCAGGACATAAAGAAATTAGCAATGAATTTAAGGTATATTAAGGATGTAAAATGACTTGGTCAGTGAAGAGAGGGACGACGACAAGAACAATTTGATAAATGTTGTAAACACTTGTTTTAGAGGCACGAATCAAAAGACTTAGGCAACGAACTTTTATGTTTTAAAGGCAATGGAATGAATAGAAGAAGTTAGTTGTTACTACGTACAACATTTTTGTAGTTACAAGTATCGTATACATGGTTTGTAGTAGATAGTCGTAAATGTTTGAATATGGGATTGATTCTATTTTGATAGGAAACTGGATATGTCGTGTTAACTTTTGTTTTCCCATAAAATTGTTTTGAAAGAACCTCTACAATTACCGATGACAAAACAACCAATCTCAAAACAAAATTATTTTTGACAAAAAATACATCGCAACTTTTGGTAATTTTTCTCGGCATTCACTATATCTGGAAGAATGATATAAACTGGGAAATAAAGGTAATTCGCTTCGACATAGTTTTTCTATATTTTCTGAAAAAGAAGTGGACAAATATAGCCCATCTTCTAACTTAGCTAGAGATAGAAAAAAATATTAACTCACACAAAATTTGAAGTCAATCTTCCGCTCCAGCCACACCGTCAGTCGATGTGTTACACTTTATTTCGTAGCAAATTATGTATATCCTGCTCCACTAATGTGAGAATATTAATATAAAGGGTGATCCATTTCGAGGTTCCCTACTTTTTTAAAGAAAAAAACACAGAAAATTCAAATTGACTGGGGAATGTTTATTATCATTTGAAAGAACATTCTTTGGCATTTATTTTTTGAAGATTATGTCTATCAAATGTTGGCCGCGGCTACGTCTCAGATGGTCCATCGGTTGAGTCAGATTTTCGATGACTCCTTCGAGCATTTCGACTGGTAACTGACGAATGACACGCGTGATGTTTTGCTCCAAGGCCTGTATCGAATCGGGTTTGTCCGCATCAACTTTAGACTTTACATCTCCCACGATCTTGGTGGCCAATCGACCGGCCCAAAACGTGAAATTATCTGCTCACCAAAGTGTTCTCTCAATAAATCCATTGATTGATGCGATGTGTGGGAAGTGGCGCCGTCTTGTTGATACCAAATGCCGCCGAGATCACGAGTTTCAATTTCAGGCATCAAATAGTCGGTTATCATGGCACGATAATGGTCGCCATTGACGGTTACGTTCTCATCGGCATCATTTTTGAAGAAATATGAACCGATGATTCCGGTACGTCGGATCGGGAATCGGTCAATGGAAAAAAGATGTTGCTCATGGCTATCAAGGTCGTGGACCGATTGGAAAGTGTTTTTTTGGATTTAAAAAAAAATGGACTTAGCGCAATTAGCGAACGATTATTTTGATAATAAACCTGAATAATTTGTAAACGTTGTTCAGGCGTAAGTCTTTCCATGATAAAATACCAAACAATACTTATCAAAAATAACATGACAGCATGACACGACTCACACGTGATCTGTCAAAAACAGGCTATTGAAAAAAGTATATCTAATAGGATCACACTATATAAATAACACTATATGTGGAAAACGCACTTTAACAGGTAAGAAATTTTAGTCGGTAACCCGACTTAAGAATCACCTCACCTTCAGATCGAAACAAATAGTATTCGTAAATATATTTATTTTAATTAAATTAATAGCTATTCAAATTACATTTGATAACTTTAAGGTATTTAAGTTATACAGTAGTCGGCATAAGTATTTTGACGAAATTAAAATCTTTCATTTTTCACTTTAACTTTTAAATGGCTTTATAAAGAAGTTTTGTTTATTTTTTCTTTTTTTATATTACTAATACAAATTTAAAGATAAGCAAACAAACATTTTTTCATATAAACTTAAAAAGATACATATAAATTAATTAGTTAATTCATGGGTTGGCACAAGTATTTTGACAAGTATGTAATACTAAGAAAACATAGTTTAAGCTTAACAAAAGTAAAGAAATGAAGAACAATTTAGTAAAATGTATAACCTTCTTTGGCTTCAATAACTATTTGAAGGCGTCTCGGTACTGAATCCACGAAATTTTGAAGAATATCTGGAGATATCACATTCCGAAGGGAAGTGACCTCAGAAATTGTCTCCTCTCTGGTTTTATTTAACGAATTTCAAGAGAGACCAGAGTTTTCTATAATATTTAAGTATGGACTTTAGAGGTGGACAGTCCAAAGTCGTATCACCAACGACGTTTAAAGGAAGAAGATTTTAAAACAATTACAGCTAAGGGCGTGGAGTCAAACAAGCTTAAACGATTGGCCTTCGCAAGGAACATCTACACAAGCCAAAGGAGTTCTGGAAAAGCGTCTAAGGACAGATGAAATCTCCTTTGAGTATGTCATCAAAAAACAAATTTTTTGCAAGATTACGAAAGGTAGTAAGGCTAACTACGGCCCGTTTGTGAAAAGGTGAGCCATAGTGGAGGCTCTGTCATGTTCTGGGGATCTGTTGCGTATAATGGGCTGGGTGACTTGGTTGCAATCACCAGTTCGATGAACCAAAGTCAATATCTGAGTACCCTAAATAATAATGCATTTCCTTCCGGAGATAGGCTTATTGGGAAATCTTTTATCCTGCAGCAGGATAATGCACTACGTCGCAAAGCCCGGACGATAAGTAACTTTTTGAAGAATGTTGGTGATACGTCTTTGGACTGGCCACCTCAAAGTCCAGACTTAAATAACTTAATTAAAAAACAGTTTCGTTAAATATAACCAGAGAGGATACAATTTCTGAGGTCATTTCCCTTCGGAATGTGATATCTCCAGATATTCTTCAAAATTTCGTGGATTCAGTACCAAGACGCCTTCAAAAAGTTATTGAAGCCAAAGGAGGTTATACATTTTTCTAAATTGTTCTTCATTTCTTTACTTTTGTTAAGCTTAAACTATGTTTTCTTGGTATTACATACTTGTCAAAATACTTGTGCCAACCCATGAATTAACTAATTAATTTATATATTTTTAAGTTTCTATGAAAAAATGTTTATTTGCTTATTATTAAATTTGTATTAGTAATGTAAAAAAAGAAAAAAAATAAACAAGACTTCATTATAAAGCCATTTAAAAGCTAAAGTCAAAAATGCAAGATTTTTCTTTCGTCAAAATACTTATGCCGACCACTGTAAGCTGTTAATTAGTGATACGAGCGTATAATTCATTTTCTAAGGGCCAAAAGTGTAACACATCGAAGGAGTGACCTAAGACCCTAAGTATGTTCAGCGGATATTCGTTTTGAGCCATTTTAAGTCGTTTTGAGCCATTTTAAGTCGTTTTGAGCCATTTTAAGTCTGTCTGCTGGCTGGTGCCCACGATAACTCTCGAAAGGAGTAACCGATTGACTTCAAATTTGGTATTTGGTTATATTTGTTTCTATCTCCGGTTAAGATAGAAGATGGGCCATATTGATCCAATTAATATTTAGAGAATTATTGATTATTTAGAAATTTCTATAATACTTATTTGAATCTTATGAACTTCTACACATAGTTTTAGTTTATTACTATCATCTCGAGAAAAATTGGCGAAGCTGCTAGCCCCTTTTGGTACCTCCCACACAAATGGACCATTTTGCACTAAAAATTAAGTGCTTATACCAAAAAACCAGAACTTTCTGAAAAACAGAAACTGTTGCATCATTCATTTAGTCAAGTTGGCTCTCAATGTGTATATTTTGCACTTTTTCTAAATATTTTTCTTGGTATGAAGCAAAGTTGTAGATATTGAATACGTAAAAGTGCATCCAGTGCCTTAAAGCATATAAGGCTTCGGAATACAAGATCTATGTTAAAGAACGGAATGCTGGAGACACTTCAAGGTACTTCTCCCAAAACATCCGACACCGCAGTTCATCGCCTTACACCTGATAATCTCCCTCCAAAAAAAAATGATATATCAAAAGTCGTATAAATCGAGGGATTTTGTGGATGATGTAATCCACACAAATATTCCCTGTAAAAAATCACTATAGGTCCCCACAATACATTTTTATGGCTACCCTATCGTTTTTTAAATATATCGTTTTGTACGACTTTTGATCTATAATCATTTTTAGAGGGGGATTTACAGGGTTAAGGGGATGAGCAGGGTTGTGTTGGGAGAAATACATCCTAAAGTGTCTGCTTTATTTTGTTATTTAACATGGAACGTCTATTCCGTAACCTTCTGTACTAACACTATTCCTGAATTGTGCTGACCTATCTATAGTGATTGTTTACAAGAAATGTTTGTGTCAAATACATCACCCTAAAAATTCATCGATTTCTACGACTTTTGATGTATCATTATTTTTGGGGGGGATTTTCAGGGGTAAGGGGGTGCTCGGCGTTGACGGGTGTTTAGGGAGAAATACTTGGTGGAGTATTCCCTTTCCATCTAGGATACTTTTTAGTTCACACACAGTGTAATTGGAGGTTCCTCAATGGAGACGTCCAATGGAATTAAATTTTATTACATAGGCAACAAATTTTACGAAAACTGATGATTATGAAATTTGCCAGAGAAGTCTTTCAATCCAAGAACGAACGGTTCCAAGTTTATATTCAGATTTTGATATTGCTCCCATTTATATGTATGTATGTTCCTTCCGATCAGCTATGTAAGAGCTTTAGACGCTGATTTTATATCCGATGGTTATTAACCTTTAGATCCCAGAACGGACAGATTTATTTATATCGCCCCCACTAGTCTGTCACTTCCGAGTTGACATATAAACCCTATACAAGTAGTATTTCACATTTGATCATTTTGACATTTTGCAGAGAGGAGTTTCATGCTGCAAGGACGATCACTACATAATTTGAAGAAATATAGCAATTGAAAAAAATATGAATAACACTAGTTTACATCAATTTTTTTAAAAAAGAATGTATATAATATTTCAGGCATATTTTGACCTTCATGACTTTTACTAACCCCTGTTTCTGCGTAAAAGGGTTATTTCTAAAATGTGTAGCCCTCATCATTTCATCGCGTTTCACGGCTCTATCAGGCTTATACTTTACGAATTGTGGTCCAAATACTCGTATTGGCATTTTGAAAGAAAAAATTAAAAAAAAATTACCATAAAAAAAATTTATGGAGTAGTAAGCCTCAATCTACGCACAAAACTAATTTTTAGGTCTCGCGCAAAAAAAAAAAGGCATAGTGTTACAAGAATACATCCGCACAAAAGGATACTCCAACGCAGAAGCTCGTTGTAAGTATACAACGAAGAATCGATCTCGTCTACTTTTCAGTGCTACAAAATGTTTAGTTTTTGCTCTTTTATTTTTGTAGCCAACATAATTGCCTTTAATTTAATACATTATGTGAAATAAATTGAAAAGGTGGCCGCCAATTTGTTATGTATTTATTTCCAACGGCATAATTAGTGACAAAGACGTATCGTAACGTTGAACGTATGGTGTGTGTCTTTGGAATACGTGTAACTGTATCAACCACAAAATGTACAGTTTGAATTGTACTGGATTCAAGTTTTAACTAAATCACAAATTTTAATACTTATTATTGACAACCACCACCACGACATTCTATTACAAATTTGTTCTTATTGTCCAATCAAAGAGGTTAGATAGAAGAAGAGATTCCATTTAACTCACCACACCCAAACTTGAAATTCAACTCGTGTGCATAAGTTGGGTGCATGGCGAGATATCTTTGTTTTCTTTGTTTCAACTAACGTATAATGTGTGCTTTTCTTTCACTTTTTCACATGCACGTCAATAAACACACAAAATAAAATTATTATACGTTAGTTGAAACAAAGATATCTCGCAATGCACCCAACTTGTGCACACGAGTTGAATTTCAAGTTTGGGTGTGGTGAGTTAAATGGAATCTCTTCTTCTATCTAACCTCAATGACAATTGAATACTATAGACGTCGCATGGTATTTACAGACTTCATCCGCCAGGTGGCGTCCGAGCAGCCTTTCTCTCATTCTCGAATTCCTCTCTCAATTATTTCTCTTTCAAAACATGCAGACTTTTTGTACTCTCAAATAATTTCTGAGAAGGGAGTGAGTTTTTCAGTTTCTTTTGTAGTTGAATGTTTTGAAGTTGGAATATAATAAAATTAATGATGAAAATCTTTTCTCTCTTTGCAGAGTAAATAAAAGTAAATCTCCTCTCTTTGCCGAACGCTCTCTTTACAGTTTAGCCAGACAAAGCGCCATCTTCAATATGCAGACAAACTAAACGAATTGTCAAACTCCATGCGACGTCTATAGTATTCAATTGTCATTGTCTAACCTCTTTGCTATAGATGTCATTGTGGCGATTACTTTTAACTCAATTCTGTAGTTACTCAGCAAAGACATGAATCGAAAATATGAAACGACAAATAATCGATAACAGACGTTTTTGTTAGTTGTGCCTATCGATAATAATAATGTTAATATTTAGCGTAGTCACAAACCGTTTTATAATTCCATTACAAATTGTTCATGACACTTGTCAATTGTGGAGTTTCGAATTTCCAATGACTTCAAATACTCGTATTTATTAAGCTGAGTATAGACGATTGCCAGATCGGCAAACGTTATCAACCCTGTTAAAGTGCTGCAAATATACGGACAATGACAGATTGTTAGGCAAAGGTGAATTGACAGTTCAGACGATTGCAAGAAAACAGTACAATTTCATATATTTTCAATATATTTTGTAAATATTTATATACATGATTGCCAATAAAAATACATACATAGACAGTGTTTTTCTGGCAATGGCGCCGTTGTCACATGCATAAACTTCGCACATATAACAATCAGCAAATTATCTCGCAATGACTTTTCTGCTAACGTTGCAAAAGAAAAATTGTATGTTCACACGGTTGTATATTCACAGGGTTGCATTTTTCCGCCATTTTTCTGGCAATGTTGTCCGATCAGCAAATAGTCTGTACTTACCTTTAGTAGTGTATACTGTATACCACCAACTCAGTGTATATTCTCACTTTAAAACGGTTACAGTACTGAGCATTTCCATATTGAGTAATCAGTGTATTTTTGGCTCATGTCACGGATTTTAGTGAAACTTGGTACAGGGTAAGAATATTTATTCTTTTTAAAAAATGTTATGGCCATTTTAATTTTTGGAAAAATTAAAAAAAATAGTTTTTGTGTTTTACGAAATTTGTAATTGCTCTCGAACGGCTGTGCAAAGTTTACTTTGCTTTAAAGAGGACACAATGCGCCATTTTTCCAAAAAAAATTTTTTGAAATTTTTTAGTAAGTTGTACAATAAATTCCTCCCGCCTCGATTTTCTTCAAATTTTCACAGAAAATTCTTCGCACTCTCACAAATCCAGAATAGGTCATAACTTTTGTACTATTGGCTATATCGAACCAATTTTTCGTTATATAGGAAATTTTATTGCCCATCCAGACATGTTGATACGGCTGAAATCGGTGCATATTGTGCTCCGATATTTACAAAATACTAGCACACGGTAAGGGAAAATTTTTTCTGCAAAGGTTTTTTCAAAAAAACATTCGTAAATTTTTTTTAAAAAAATTTATAAATAATACCGCGTTGTGTCCTCTTTAAAACAAAGTAAACTTTAAACAAAAACGCATTTTTTAACTTTTTCAAAAATTAAAATGCCAAAAAAATTTTTTCAAATAATTTTTTTTTTTAAAAATTGAGAACGAGATACCTATTTTTTTTACCTATTTTAGCCAAAAGTAAACTACATAGGTCGATATTAAATATTCTGACCCTATAATGGTTAATGTCGCATAGCATTTTAATAATGTCGCCTACACCCTCTTGTACTGCTACACTTTTTATGATCAGTATCGAAAACAAAAATTTAAAAACTAGCCTTTTGAAAACTGTCGTGATTTTTCTATACGGTTGGCCAAAAATGGAAGGAGTAGATGTAGATCATCGAAATTTTGCATAAGTAGTATTTATAAGCAAAATAAGGTAAAAACAAATTTGGGACCAAATCCGTCAAAGGACACGCCCACCTCCCACATATCCTAAAATGCAAAAAATATCGCGAATTTTTAATTTCCGCGGGCTACGTATATTTGATTTTTTAATATTTTTGTAGCGTTATGTTGGTACTCATGTCCCTTACTTATGCTGACATGGTCGGCCATTTTGAATGTTTAGTTAATTTTTGACAGCTGTTGTGCTTGAATGTGTTTTAACTTGTCTTCGATTTTTATCTATTTCAGAAAATGGATCAAAGAATCTGCATCAAATTTTGTGTGAAAAACAAAATAAAGTGCGCTGACGCATTCCGAATGTTGACTGTGGCATATGGTGAAGCTACCTTGGACCAAAGCAACGTTTATCGGTGGTACAAAATGTTCTTAGAGGGCCGAGAAGATGCGAAGGACGAACAGCGTGCCGGACGCCCGAGCTCACAGTTTGCTTTGATTGCAGGGGCGTGGTGCATTATGAGTTCTTGCCACAGGGTAGTACGGTCAATAAAGAATATTACCTGCAAGTAATGCGCAAATTGCGCCAAGCAATCCGCCAAAAACGCCCGGATTTGTGGAAGAACAAAAACTGGTTTTTGCACCATAATAACGCCCCTGCACACACATCGTTGCTTGTGCGCGAATATTTGGCGAAAAACAACACAGTGATGGGTAAATTCGCGCGCATAGCAGTATTTTTAATCTCACGACTATACCGTTAGAGATAGAGTCCAACGGTTCGGACCATCTTCAAGAGAATTCTTTGGAGAATAATTTGGTGATTTTTCCAGATTTTTCTTACTTTTACAGTGGGGCTTCAAAATCGACTTTGTGGAAATTAGTGTAAAACTCCGAATATCGTGCCAAATTCAGTGATCTTGATTTTAAATTAAAGCTGACAAAAGTTAGTTTAAAATCTGTTTCAGGTACTTGATTGTGTGTTGCTGCGTTTTAAATATGCAGACCATTGAAGTTCAAAAATATGTTTGTCAACATTGCGAAAAAAGTCTACAAAACCTGCCATGCTTTTAAAATTGAAACTAAGACAACTTAAATAAAATAAAATTGTGGGCTGCAATATTTTTGAAAGCTGAAATTTTACTATAATGTACTCTACACAATGGTTCGTAGACTGATAATAATAGAAAGTTAAATTAAAAACAAAAAATAATCGGTCCACCCTAATATACACAAACTGCGGAAGCGTATTATTGTAACTATATTTTTATAGGTTTTGTAGAAAAAGTGAAGTATAAAAATTACTATAATCCTTATAATATTAACAAGATCTCTATTTTTAATCGTACTTGATAAAACTTGCAGCCACGTGTTAATCCATTTATTCTCGTCCGTTCAGTACCCTTCGTAATTATTATCCGATTTTGCCGAAATTTCACAAACGTTATTTTTTTAACCAAGAAGATCGGTCCATATGTTTCGGGAAAATCGGTTCATAGATTGATATAGCTCCCACACATATTTCCTATATTTAAAGAAAAAAAGCACATATTTAAAGTACAAAAATCTGCCATAATCGCAAAAAGTCGCAGATAAAGTAGGTACCGTTGGATTCACTCCTAAGTCACCTCTATTCTCTATGTCATATGGTAGTGATCCCACGTGATCCAAAAAAGTTGTATTCCATTTACTGTGGATCATTTTTTTTTAAACAAAAAAAAACTGTTTTTTTTAAACAAAAAAAACTGTTTTTTGCTTTGAAATATCTCTTCATTGGAAGGCGTTAAAAATACGTTTTATACACAAAAATTAAGATGAATAGTACCTTATTATATGTTGCAAGTCCTATCCCATTTCACCAATAAACGCGAATTCTACAAGCATTTTAGTATATGCATTTTATCATCGCAATGTTATTTGCATTTATTAGTAAAAAAGACAAACTTTGAATGCTCATAACTCGAAATCGCCTGGAGATATTTTCATAAAATTTGTAGGTATTTTCATTAAATGTTATCCACAATAAAATAACACTCCCAAAAAATAGATTTTTGAAAGATGTTTTCAAAGTCCTATGCGCGCATATTTCATCATATTTTCCCATCGTGCGACGCTACGCCACGATTGAGGAGATAAAGGCGGCATCGAAGGAGGAGCTGAACAAGATCACAAAAAATGATTATTTGAAGTGTTTCGAGGATTGGAAAAAACGTTGGCAGAAGTGTGCAAAATTTGCGATATTTTTTGAACATACCTCGTATTTTCTAAAACTGCCCACGGAATTCAACCAAATTTTGCTCAATATACTTCTAATTTGTTTTAATTGAAACTAAAAATTATTTCAAAATTTTGATTCTTAAAATATTTTGTTTAGATATAACCAAAGATTCTCGAAAAAAATAACAAATTAAAATATTTATTCTACACGCTGAAAAAAAATCGCTTCTGTAGTATATTGTCCCAAACATATATATGTTAAAGGTACACTCTAAACATATATTTCGTACACACAAAAATTTATATATTTGGGAAGATGTTGTTCTGAACAAATCTTTTTTTACATCCCAATATGTTTTTATTTGGAACTATTATTTCCGAAACAAAATTTGTTAGCAATTAAGTATTCAGAAAAAACTAAATGGTGTTAAATTTTCAGTAATTCAAAGTTAATTTTTTATAAAGTTTTCATGTTCGTAAAAATAGTAATTAATAATAATTGAATTCTTGGATCGAAATAAATTACTTTGAGGATTGACAACTAATGATGGCTTGGAATACTCAGAAATTTTAAATTATTGATTTAAAACAGAAGTTAATGCTGCTGCATTTGGTATCATAACTGGGAGGTTCAATTCGAAACCAAGGAAAAATTAAATCTGAAATTCGAAAAATTCAACAAAAGTTTTGAAAATCTTTTTTAAATAAAGTATATTTGGAGAAATTCTAAAAACATATTTAATTTGAATTCAAACACATATTTTATTTGAGAAATTTAGTTTGCAAATATTATATGTTGTAACATGTTAATATACCAGTTCCAAATGTATTTTATTGATTTTCAAATAAAATTTATTTGCTCAGAAATATATAATATTTAAAAATTTGTGTTCCAAATATATTTTCTTTCGATTCAAACATATCAAAAAAGGCGATTTTGCCCCGTGTATCAATATGGGACTTTTTGCAAAATGTTAGTAATTATTTGCGCTCTTAATGAACTATAGAAAAAAAATTTAAAAATTGAAATATAGAAGTTGTGTTTTGTAATTGATGCTAATACTGCTTTAGGCATTAGAGGACATTGTTGTAAATAGGTATTTGGTAATAAGACAGGGTCTCCTACTTTTTCTGCAACGTTGAATTTAAACATTTTAAAGTAAGTAAGAAAAACGTGCGACTATTTGGTCCATGGCGTCGAAAACAAATGTTTTTTTTTATTTAGCGATAAGCAGAGATTAAAATCATTCATCCGAAACAAAGGTCGCTCCAATATGAAGGACCTTAAAAATGTATGTACTTTTTGTAACTGAACGTAAAATATATATTTTGTGAAAATTATTATGTGGTGTTACAAAAAGTACATAACAAGAGGCTGCCGAATTTAGCAATTTAAGAGCATGCAGAATTTAGCGTTCAATTCCTCATTTTCTCTTGTAATTTCTTATAATTACAAATGACTTCTTCCGGAATATAGAATCGATCCATGTACATTTGGGACAGATATTTGAAACTTACTAGTCCTTACCAAAATTGCCAAAAATTAAGGAAAATCGAATCATTTTTTCATGGGGCTATGTTGGTTGGTGAGGGGTGCTCTGCTGATAATTAGCACATTTATATTTTCTTCTAAACTCTACAGTTAACTAAATATTAAATTTGTATAAAAATCCCTTCTGATCGTTCATTTCTTCATAATAATTTTATGGTACTTTCGATATTAATATTTGAAGTCGCTGTCCTTATTATTTTGTACACAACTAGTTATATAATCCCTTAAGACCCTCAAAAATATGTAGAACTCGTTTTGTTTTATTTTATATGTTTTTATTTTTTGTAAATATTTTCTTGAAAAAAAAAAACTTACAGAGTAGTATACAATGTACATACACATACATAATAATATTTATATATCAACTATACAAAATAACATTAAACGTTAATTAATCATATTAAAACAATTTGATTTGCATATAGTACATTTTTATAAATATAAACATTCAGATAGATATATATATAATCTTTTAAAACAAAATATATATATATATGTATATATAGTACATTATATTCGATTATTGCATATTGCGTTTTGTTTTACATTTTTTGTTAACAAATTTCCGAAAATATTTTGTTCAAAACTTTTTTTTCACTCAAAATATCGTTGTGTAACTAAAGATTATTATTTTTTTTATTGCAATGGTGCCGAAATCGTCATCGAAATCAGAAGTGTTATAGAGTTTAGAGGGCGAGGGCTGGGAAGAGGGTGGGCAAATCTTGTGGGAGTTTTTCTTTAAATAAAAATAATGGCACTCATGCTTTGTTGTTTCTTTTTTTCTCTCGATTTTTTTTCTATTATCAATTCTTTGTAAAAGGAGTTTAAGGATTTTCGCAGTTTCTTTCAAAAGTGCTAGTAAACATTCTCAAATAAAATACACTTTAAATACATAGTATGTATGTGAATTGCAAAATCCTCCTCATACTTAAAATGTTTAGGATTTATCATTCTGATGTAGTTGAACTTAAAAGATTGAATTTAATATGGATCGAATAATTTCTTTTTATAGCATATTTATTATAATTATAAAATTAAATGTCTACTTAAACGAATAGGTTTAGTTTGTTTTGCAGTTGTTTGTTGGTTTGTTTTGTTTTTTTCTGTTTGTTTGTATGAATATTAAAATGAAACTTATTTGCTACAGGTTATCACAGTTCGATTTTAACAACTAGAACTTATAAAACTAAAAGTCTACATATAGTATGTTAGGCGGAAGTGGGTTTGGGAGGGAGAAAGGTTAGGTTATTAGATACATAGCATACATATGTATCACATCATCATCATCCATCATATTGAGATGGAGGGGAGGGAAGAAATGAGATACAAATTATAATATTTAATAATTAATTTTCGTATTTGTTCTGATGTCGCCGAAATCTTGGGATTAGTCCGTTTTCATTGGATAGAAAATGCAAATGCACGGGGAGCGGTGTAAAACGTTTTCGATTTTCTTGAATTTACAATTTATCAAATCGTTGCGTTTCTATTGTTGTCATACATAGATAGATATGTAAGTACTTAAGAGTAGTAGATATAGGGGGTTTTGTTGTTCTGGTTTCTGTTATAATATATATAATTTACATTCATTATTCATCCATCGCTACAATCAGTGGTTTAATAAATATTTCCTTAGAAACTAAACTATCATAAGTTGTATTCATAATATATATATATAGGTATATATAGAGGCACGTTTAAGGCTTGAATTCAAATGTAATTCCATGCAGTCGGAGTACCAAAGAGAGTGCAGAGGAGTCAGTGTTCGCTCTTGCTCTATCTTGCAGTATCGTTTGTTTGTGTGTGTGTGTTTTGTTTTGTTTCGCTAGAATTTGTTCTATTTACATTTAGGAAGGCTTTTGTTGTAAAGACAATAATTTGTTTAAGGCACTTAATAGATTTAAACCCTAAGGCAAGAATTTGTCGCTAATCGAAGACGGGCAGTGGACAGTGGAGGACAGGTGGCGGATGCTTCTTATGCTCCAACCAATCTGCTTTGCCAAGACTTCATCATACCCTCGTTTCGTTTCTGTGCAAAGGCTGTAGCTCTCGTTGCGTATCGTTGTAGTACTCATGGTCGGAACTTGTCGGCTCTGAGGGCGTTACGGGAATCTCCAACATTGTGGGTCCCGGATTGGGCGGCCTCGTCACCATGACAGGTATACCTATCGTCTGCGTGGGTATGGGTGCCTCTTGCGCACTCAAACTCGCCGTTGTATTGAGCAGATACTCGGGATTATCTACGCTGGCCGGCACACCGATGAGATCCATATAGCCTCCAGGGGCTGCTGACATGGCATTACTTGTGGTTACATTGTTATTGTTCAGGGTGGTTTGTGAGGTCACCTGACAGGTGGGCATTAGATAGTCATCTTCATCAACGGGCAGTTCCAAGCGTAAATCGCCCACTCCTACCTCACGGGCATTGGAGTCCGTTTCGTCACTTTCATTCGAAGAGTTCTTGTTCATGGGATCTTTGCAGTAACGATTAAGTTTGGGCACATCTTCAGAGCCCTCATGATTGTGTGGACCTGGAGCTGATTTGGGTTGTAGATAATCATCGGCTTCCACTACGGGTTCAGCGCCCTCAAACGTCGGTGCCAATTTGCGTATCAAATCTTTCTCATCTTGACTGGTATAGGCCGGTAAGCGGGTGAATTTATCGCCGGGTATGGCCAAATAACGGCCAGGATCGCGAGCAAACTCGGCAAATACATTCACCAATTGTTTAAATGATGGCCTCATCTCGGCATCCAAATGCCAACAGGACAAGAGTGTGCAGTAGATATCCAAAGAGCAGATTTCGGGCTGTTCCAACTTCAAACCCACTTCTATGAGATCGGGAATATCTTTGGCGGGAATATTTTCATGTGGTCTCTGGCCGAACGTCAGCAATTCCCAAATGGTAACACCGAAAGCCCAAACATCCGATTTACTCGTGAACACCCGATGGCGAATGCACTCCAAAGCCAGCCATTTGATAGGCATTTTGCCTCCAGCGGCTTTGTATTCATTGGAGTCGTTATTCAAGAGTTTGGCCAAACCAAAATCGGTAATCTTAACACAAGAGGGAGTTTGCACCAAAACATTTCTCGCCGCCAAATCACGATGAACCAATCGCTTCTCTTCCAGATACGACATACCTTTGGCTATTTGGGTGGACCAGTTGAGCAGAGCTTTCGAGCCAATCTTATCACGATTATTTCGCACATAGTCCAAAAGGCAACCCAACGGCATAAGCTGGGTAATCAACATCATTTGTGAAGTCAAGCAGACGGCCAATAATTTCAGCAAATTGGGATGTTCCACAGATGCCATGATATAAGCCTCGCGCAGGAATTCCTCACTGGATTCTGCTCCCGATGACTTCAGTAGCTCTTTGATGGCTACAGGGATTTTAACATTTTCTCCTTCTGGCACCCAGACGCCCTTGAAGACCCGACCAAAAGCACCCATGCCCAGGACACCACCTTTTCTTAGCTCAGCTTCTTTGACAATGCGCAATTTCGAAAGGTTGGCACCGATATTGGAAGGTCTCAAAGGCTCCGAATCCTCACATCCGGACAAAACCATAGTCATTTTTACAGCCTCCTTCTTCGCCTTAGTTTTCTGACGGCAGACATAGGTTATTACACTCAGAGTACCCAAAACCACCACCAAGGCCACAACAGCTATGATCAGGAATATATAATTGTCCACGGAAGCCACAAGTTTAGAGCCCTTCATGGGAGCCGATGAACAATATGTACCCAAATGGGGAGCCTGATAGATGACATTAGCATAGTCGGCGGGACATTTGGAGGTGCAATTGAAAATTGTCGTATTGTCATAGGGATCACCATCGCCGAAAAGCTTGAAACTGCGACAAGCCAAGCACTCATCCGAACCGGGTCCAGTGCAGCCTTTACACTCAGGATGACACATGAAACATTCCCGGTTGACTTCATCAGCATAGTGATCTGTGGGGCATTCATCATCACACTGCTCGCCACGCTTGTAGCCGGCACATTTCTGACAGACTTGTTCGTGGAAACCATAACCACTGCAGAGCTCACAGCGAGGATGACATTTGCGGCAGATGGCCTTTCCAGCCAAGGGTTTCAAATTGCCCTGCTCACGAGGATTAACATATTCCCAATAGTAGCCATCGGGACATTTGTCATTCTTCAGCAGACAACGTTCAATATCACCATCCGAATTGATAATGGCCAGGTTACAGGTCTTGCAACCACCTGGACCAATGGTGTTGTTGGGTCCGGTGCAGCCTTCACAGGTGGCGTGACAAGTACGACACACGCCATAATCAGAGAACTTGGTTTCGGGGCACACGGTAACACAACGATTCTCATCGCGGACATGAACACATTCATCACAATGTTCGGCATCGGGACCAGAGCAAGTGCGACATTCGGGATGGCATTGTTTGCAGGTCTTGGCATCGAATTGATAAGCGCTGTAAGGAAAATGCAAAGAGTTTATGTTAGAAAAACTACGCCAAAAATCTCAAAATCTTAAGGTAACTTACTTGGTTATATTACGGCAATCGGCTATACAAGTGCCATTAAATTCGAAATTTTTACACTCCAAGCATTGATCTGTTCCCGAGCCCCAACAGCCGGAATTATTACACTGATCGGAGCAAATAAAACCATCTTTTCCTAGCAAAAGCGAAACAAAAAGAAGAATTAGTTTCCGTCCATTAACGACTTAAAGCGATGCTACTTACTGCATTCTTCTTTATTGCGATTCATTTCCACCACAAATCCATGTTCTCCAGATTTCTGCAGTTTATTCCAATCGATATCGTTGACATAACAAATTTTATCATTATGTTGTATAACCACCGATCCGGCATTAATGCGTTTCAAAGACTTCAGCTCCAAACTTTGCAACGACGATTTGACAATGGACAGCGAAGCAAAGTAACTTTCCATTAGCTGACGTCCATGTATTACCTCCAAGTTGCGGAAATAGGACAAATTCTTAAAATCGGGATGAGCTCCTTCAATATCCAAATAACCGGTGATTTCTTTGACCGTGGAAAAGACCTCCATGCGATCCGGATGCATGGCTATGTAACGAGGACCCAAAGAGTAGTTCTTGTAGATGTCTTGATAGCCGGAAAATGTTTGATCCAATACCCGTATCGAACCCTCAATAACGGTACAACCTTTGTACGAGTCTATGTTGCCGGAGTGCAAGACGGCTTTTCCGGGACAGGTCTTGGGACAGGGACCATTACAGGGTATACATTCACCATCTTTGGCCATTTTGTAGGCAGGACAACTTCTCACACAGGCGCCATTGTCTTTGAGCAAATGTTCGGGGCATTCCTTGACACAAGTGGCTCCATAGGCATATTTACCCTCCGGATTGGATTCCCAAAGATAGTTGGTGGGGTTGTATTTCTGCATGGGCGGACATTCCTCTTTGCACACACCATCATCGTAGAAATTCTTGCAAGCTATACATTCCTTCTGGGTAGGTCCAGTGCAGCCGCCGGCGCAGAACAGATGACAACATTCCCGAGGACGTGGACCAAAGCAACGACCTTGAGCACATTGGGGTGAACAGTTGATTTTGCTGAATTTCTGGCAATTGTTGGGCCCCTCACCCCAGCAGCCGCCCTCGCAAGACTCATGACATTTGGGGCACTGACGTTCGGGCAAAGTAAAATTATAGATATAATTGTATTTATATTTGTCCGGGGGACCCGAAATAATCTCCGTCCAATCCAAAGTCTTGATGTGGCATAAATTGAAGTTATTGAAAAAGCCTACCGAACCCTGAAGAATGTCTCGTAGTGCAGGCATTTCCAAAGAGAATGTCTTCGAATAGGTGACAAACAAGGCAAATTGCTCATCCTGAACATTAAGGTTGAATAAAGTGCGGCCGCGGATAATCTGAAGTCTAAAGGGAAGATATAGAGAAAAAGGTGTGTTAGTTCATGTCACACATTGAGGGGATGGGTAATGGGTTGGGAAGGGAAGACTTACCTTGGAAACACGACTTGACGTATATCCACATGACTGATCAATATATAGCCGGTGACTTCTCGTATATTCTCCAAAAAACTCAAATCCAAATTGGGATCCTGCAACCAAGTCAGCTCCAAATTGCCATCGACATAAGTGCAATTGTTGTAACGATCTCTTAGATTGCGATAATGATGATCACGATTTGAGGGAACTGATAAACGCGATTTGGTACCAATACAAACTAAAATGAGACGAAGAGAAAATACAAAAAATAAATTAATAAAAAGAAAATCATACAAAAATTTGCAAAAAAAAAATATTAAATAAATGAAGAAGGCGCCTTAAGCTCCTCCAAAAAATATGACCTTAAAAGGTTAGGTTGTTTGGACGGTGCTGCTGCTGCTGCAGATGATGATGATGTAGACCGGATTTATCTATTCATCTTAGCAAAGGTAGTGAGCGCCGTTTTTTGTTTCTTTCTCAAATACTTAATATGGTCAGAACTTCTGCTTTTTTTTTGTTTTGAATAACAAAGAGCAGAAAAAAAACAAGAGATCTTATATGCAGAGAGAGCTAAAAGGGAGAGCTAACCATAGATGGTTAGGTATGGTGAGCAAGAGAGGGAGAGTGAGTGAGTAGATTTTTCATAGATTGTTAGTTGTTTTGTTTTTTTTCCAAAGAATTTAAGTTTGCTTTTATTAGTTGCCATTAAATCTGGTTGTTCGTATGTTTATACCTATGAATGTCTATGTGTGTGTATATTTTTATTAAAGCCATAAGTTTTTAGTTGACAATTGTCAGTTGAAAGAGAGCTTAGCTTGGCTTAGAGTTAAGTTAAGTAAATTTAACAAAAAGGTGCAGCTTTTTGTTGTACTTATAATGGTTTGTTGTGTTTTTTCGCACTAACTTTCAAAAAGGAGAGTCGTCTATGAGTTGGGAAAACAACAACGACAAAAAACACAAAGAATATGGAATATGGAAAAAATTTGCAGTAAAAGTGTCAATCTGGAATGGAAAAAAAAACATTTACTTTGAAATGTAATTAATAACAAAAGAGGCCCAGGGGAGTCCAACGGTTTTGTGTTGATATTTAAAAACCATTTATAGATTTTCTTTTTTTCTTGCATTTCTTAGAGCATAAAGCTCTTTGTGATCTCAACAAAGTGTTTTTAATTTCTATTTTATATAAAAACATAGCTTCGGAACAGTTAATGGCCCCTTGGGTTTCTAGACTAATCGTTTAGAAATTCATAATAAATAAATAATAAAGCATTATAGGTATTATTGGAAAACCCCCTCTGCTCTATTCACACTTAAGCGATTTAAAGAAAACCGTAGATGATTGTTTTGGTTCCCATAACGTTATTTCGCATTTAAAGATGTATCGAATATTCAGGTTTTGTTGCTTAAGTCTTTGGTTATTGCGGTTATTTTTCTGCGAACGCAAATAAAACGTTTGTTGCTCAAGTCTTTTGATTGAACTTTCAATCACCAGCGAATGTTTAACAATATATATGTAAATGGAAATGTTTTTCAACTATTGAGAAGTTTGAAATAGTCTTTTTTAAAAATAAATACAAAATGTGTATAGTTCTTTGTATGAAAGGGATTTACAGAAATGTTTGTTTCTTAAGTCTTTTGATTGAATAAATTTTTTTAAATGAATAAATTGTACTGATTAGTTTAAATCCTATATCGATGGCTTATAGACAAAAGCTGCTATATTAAAAACACATTTTTTCAGGAGAGCAAAGAAAAAATTTTGGATTTTATTATTTCGCGATAATATAAATGTGATCGCGAAATAATAAAAAGTTTATGCTTTCCTGAAAAATTGGTTTTTTTAATATAGCAGCTTTTGGATATAAGCCATCGATATACAAAAGTCCTGCATGAATAGTTAGAATTTATAGTGATAAATTTACGAGAAAAATATTTGATCTAAATCTTATTTCAAGAAAATTTGAGGAATACTAATATTATTTCTTTTTTGCAACATAAATTTCAAACATCTTTTGAATTCAAGCCTGAGGCGATTCTTTTTTATTGTTTATTATAATTTTAAGAATAACTGGAATATTCTTTTTATTGTATCTTCACTTATAAAATATACTTTAACGACAGAAATTCCCTAATCACTTTGTGTGGAACATTAATAAATAGAATTTCTAATTATACTTTAATTTATTGAATAAATGACCATAAATTATAGAAAGTCCAATAAAATTTCCTTATTTTTTGCATTTCAATGAAATATTAAATTCAATGCAAATGCAGCTAATCAGGTTTGTGTCTTCAGTCTTTTGTTTGAAACCGAATAATGATTAAAATACAATTATTCATAGTATAAAAAATAACAATATTGTTATATTTATATTTTTAGCAGATGTTTAGACGCGCTTTTTGAAAAAATCCAAAGTTTTTTCTTGAAACAGAAATATCGAATGACAATATCTTTCATCAGCTACAACTTTTTAAATTATCTATCGATTTTCTTCGGAGTGGCCTTTTATTTATGTATTATTTTTATAAATTTATTTTCTTTTTTATACAAAAAAAAATATTTTATTTATTTATTTTTATGCGTTTATGGGTTCTCCGTAACAAACAAATTTATTTGATTAATTATATTAACTTTAACTAATTATTTTTAAAATTAAATAAAATAAATGTGATTTTATTGAATATGCTATAAATATATATTTATCTTTCTAAAAATGTAGATTCCCTATAAGTCCAACAAACTTTTTGTGTTTGAGAACTATATTAAAAAAGTTCTTCTTCTGCTCTATAGGAAAGAGTCATAAATTTGGACACAAACTTTATTAATTGCAAAACAATAAACTAGTTTAAAGTCTTCTGTTTGAAAATAGGCTAATAATATATAAAAATAATATATGAATAATTCCCAATCCCGGACGTTACGGAATATTGTCATATTTTGCAAGTTATTTTAAAAAATACGAAGTTTTTGTATTTTCATTTTTGGCCATCATTAATAAATATTACATAAACAAATCAAAACTTCCGAGTTTTAGTGCTACTGTGAACATCTCTCGTTAATTTCCCAACACTACAATGTTCTTATTCATATCCCTCGATAGGATAATAACCTGATTTGTGAATCCAAACGAATCAGTTTTCAAATATCGCTTTATTGTTCTAATTTTATTTTTGAAGTGTGTGCCTGTATAAGGCTATAAATTGGCATTTATGTAGAAGGGGATAAGAGTAAAAAATAAAATAAGGATAAATACAATCAAAACAGTCTAGACTGAAATTCAGTCAAAAAAATATTGCGATTGTTAGATGTAATGAACAGTCCAATAATCACAGTAATTTTCGATTAAAATGAAAAAAATATAACATTGAAGCAATAAAAAATATATCGAATATTAAAAACAAAGACAAAGTTTTTCATATTTAATTTCCAAAAATAATAATTTGTTCCATTTTATGTAGTGAGGCTAACCTAAGCTTACGCCTAATAAAACACATTTTTGCTACTATTAAGGAAAACCATTTCGAAAGTGCCGTAAGCTTCCAATGACCAACTAGAAATTGCTTCCGTCTTAAAGAAAAAAGTATGCCCTTTCTAAAGATATACATATTTTTGCGATACCCCATTCGAGAAATATAAATATTACAGTTTTTCTGTGCTCCAAGTAGCACAGCTATCCAATATTTTTCCACTGTATAATTTTTGCTTAGGGCTTTTCTTTTTATCCTAATTATATACAAATTTTCATTAGTTTATTTTTCTCGAATTTTTTGATAAATGATTTTAAAATTAGACCATGACTTAAAACTCATTTTTTTAAATTAAAAAATTAAAGTTTTTTATGAAAAATATCCTCCCACTTCTGCTTTATTATTGAGTTTATTATTTATTTTAAAGTAGGTGTTTTGGGTGGAATTCGTGTTTATAGTTTCTCCGTAAAAATTTTAATTTATATGATTAATTAAAAATGCACTCTACTTTAGGTTTACCCTGCTAAGCCTTTATGCCAGTTTCAAATCAACTCAAATGAAAAAAAATAGAAAAGTAACAAAATATCCCCAACAAAATAAGGTGGGCTGTATGTCTAACACAGAGAGTGTGGCCAATCGATCGATAAACTAATTATGCATACACAACAAAGACAGACAGCAAAAACCTCCACAAACCTTAGAAGTAGGCGTTGAAGTTAAGAAAGTCCAAAAGGGGCCCTAAAAATATAAAGCTAAGTTTTGTTAAAGTACTAATGAAACCATTCTCTTTGAAGGGAGGTGGTTTCTTATCGAATCAATATAAATTTCAATTAAGTGCAACAATAAAACCGGTCATCTAAATTTAATTATTTCCCAGTATACTCGTCGTCGCGCATTGTACTATAAAGATTTTCGATAAACCCACTAAAGATGAGTATAATATCAAATGACCCGATTCTTGGAATGAAGATCAAATTCGATGAAGTAAAAGTGGCAAATTAATTTGAAACGAGTTTGTGGCTGAAGTCTTTTTTTTTTGGTAATTTCAAGCAGCAATTTTCTAAAACGAAGTTTGTGGCTTAAGTCTTTTGTTAGTTATGTATGTATGTTCTATTTTTGCTACTTCATCAAGTTTGTTTGCTAAGTCTTTTGTTTTAGCTGCATATTTTCTAGTAATAAGTATAAAACTTGCATTATTTTCTATTCTTACAATCATATTATTACTTTACATTGCCTACATTGCTTCTATGAAAATGATGAAACTTTTTTTTGGTTTTTGGAAAAGGGGTTTTTTGTAGTGTCTGTTGTCTACCCCTCCATTAAAGCCGCCAATTGTCAACCAAACAAGTGGGTTGGACAAAGAAGATAAGAAAGACAGAATAATACAGACAAACACAGATACGCATACATCAGCTCACCTCACATCACATCTCACAAAGAAAACGCAACAGCAACAACACGAAATGAAATGAAACGAAAACGCTAAAGAAATAAAAATAATGTTGGTGTAAACAATAATTAGCATCCTACACAAAATCACAAAAACAAAACAAAAAAAAAAACGAACGAACTCAGCTCTCGCGTATAAGACTACAATAATTTTCAATATATAAAATATACAGAAATAATGCTTGTTTTTGTTAATATATTATTTAAGAGCAACGAAAACTCACCACGCATTTTATTATTATTATATATATATAGAGATATATTTGTATGTATAACTCATTTATGTCTGAATCTGTCTGTCTGTCATTCTGTGTGTATTGGCCTTTTTTCTCTGTTAAACATTAGTCAGCATTGATAATAAACAAATAAATTTTAAATGTTTTTTAATTAGATATTTATGAGACGACTACCATCATCATCATAGTGTATTTAAGATGTTCAATTTTAAAGGTATGCAAATAAACGGAAACGGAAAAAGGTCTGCCAGAGGGTTTTTTTTTTTTGGTATTTTGAAAGAGTTGGCCAAGACGCCTCTTCTTGGTACTAAGGCCTATAGGTGGGTGTCGTTTAAGAAATTGATAACGAAGAGCGGCAGTCGCCACCGCCCAGACAAAAGTGTGCCATCTGCCAAAAGAAATCATTAATAAACACCTACAGAATTAATTACATAATCAAATGCATGAATATAAAGGTCAGTCAAGGGCCAAACCTACAGTTTCTAAGAAACTAAAATAATATAAATATAAATATGTTCGAACATATTTCCAAATAAAATCATTAACTTCTTCATATTTTTCTTTGATTCATATTAATTACAGATTTTGTTTATAAAAGGAAGGCACTGGATGCATTATTTTCGGGTAGGTTTGTTCCGCATTTTTTCTCCTATTCAATATCTACAACTTTGCTTCAGACTCAAAAGAGATATTCCGTACGGTATACCGAGAAAAAAATATAGAAAAAGTGCTAAAAATTCCCCTTGAGCAAAAAAATCGTATGGCCATTAATTTATTAATTGAGCCAACCTGACTAAACGAATGATGCGGAAGTTCTTATTTTTGGGGCCACTTTCACGTCCAATTCTCAGAATTGAGTCCCAAAATCATGTGTTGCACTGTATAATTGAAAACGGTTACGTTCCAAAACTCTATCAAACTTATATGAAATATTGTCGTTGTTTGGGAATCAACAAAATGTTTTAACAAAAAATCATTTAAACAATTTTCTAGAAGGAACATATAAAAAACTTCTATTTGATATTTCCATTGTTTGGGAATCAACAAAATTGTTTAACAAATATTCAGTTAAACATTGAAACAATCCGAAAGTAACAACTAAACGCAATTCTATTTGATATTTCATTTGTTTGGGAATCAACAAAAATTTTTAACAAATATCATTTGGTTTCTCATGAATTTCCAGAAAATTCTGAACTTCTGAAAAGAATGTTTTACCTAAATTACCCCTTTTTAAAAAAGAAATATGTATTTGTTTTTGTCTCTTTTAGGAAATTATTGAATTTCTTGTTTTAACAAATATTTCGGAATTCTTGTTTCATGTACATCATTGCCGGCAAAGCCGAAAAAATTCCAATAATGTTTCTGTCGATTTTCTCGCATTTTTTTCGAAAAATTTGTAGACATTTCTTAAAATCAGTCGATAAATAAACAAAACGAAGGAAAAAACTAAAAGACCTTTTTAAAAAAGACAAAAGAAGCCGCGCGCACACTCTTAACGCAAAGACATACAAAGACACAGAGACAGACACAAGCAACAATTTTGTTACTTCAATACAAAAATCAAGAAGAACAAAAAAAAAAAACAGCGAAAAGGTCTCTTACAGGATTCTATATAAGGCAAAAAATTTTTATAATAATCATGAAAAGGCCAACGGGAAAAAAGGCTGAACCAAACAATAAAAATACAACGAAAAAAAACCTCTTGGACACGACTTGAGCATTAACCATAGAGTAATACGAAAAAAAGAGGAACATTGTTTTCCCACTCCTCGGCCGCGGAAACCTCGTGACTCTTTGATTAATCTGAAAATGTGGCGATACAAAAAAATCTCTAGGTTCACTTTTAACTAATAAAACAGAATTGTTCAAGAATGTTGAGAAAATGACTTAAGGCTTTCAGTGCACAAATCAGACGTTTCGTACTCATTAAAAACAAAAGACTTAAGCAACAAACATCAAACTGAACTCAACAGCCTCAGACGCCACAAATTTGTTTAAAGCATAGCCACAAGATGATTGATAGCTTTAACAGCTTCTCAAACTCCGCTATAGGGAAATCAAAGTTCTGGCATTTGCTGAAGTTGCTGCCGCTGCTGATATATTATAAACGTAGAAGAAAAAAACTTTCTTCTTCTGTTCAAGATGAAAAGAAAGAAAGATGGAAAAAGGAGTTGTACAAAAACAACAACAACAAAAAAAAACACCCAGAAATTCCTCTTATATCATTGAATGGTGTTCGTTCGTGGTGTCTCGTTTGCCTTTACTCGTGAATGCTTAGGCCGATGGTTCTGCTCTGTTAAAATACCATAATGCATCCCCATCATCAGCAGCAGCGTATATAACCCAACAGAACGACAGAGGGGCAGAGAGGCACTACATCCAATTCCTACTTCAACTCCAGCTCCAGCTCCATCACCATTCGCGGCAGCAACAAAACAATTGTATAACGCTGTTCTTTTTAACTCTTAACAAATCTTTGTGTTATGCTGTTGTTATCGTTCTGTATTTTTTTTTTGTTGCTTTTATTTATTTCTTTACTCTTCTTCGTGGTTGTTGTTATGGTTGTTGCTGTTGTTGTTTTACTCGAAATACAAAAATATTCTGCCTCAAACATGTTTGGCTATACAGTTGGACCGTTGGACGGACATACAAACAATTGGTTTACTTGATTTAAGACAAACTGACCTAACAACAGAATTTTGCATTCGAACAGAAAAGGCATCAAATACATGAAGTTAAATTAAAAAGTAAAAAATAAAAATGAATAGACTTAATCCTTTTAATATTACACAGTGCAGCATTTTCCAACTCATTGATTTGGGACTGAATTCTGAGAATTGGACTGGAAAGTAGCCCCAAAAATAAGAACTTCTGCATCATTCGTTTAGTCAAGACGGCTCAGTTAATATTTTAATGGCCATACGAATTTTTTTGCTCAAGGTGAATTTTTAGCACTTTTTCTATATTTTTTCTTGGTATATCGTACCAATACCCGGAAAATACAATATGCTACTTTGATTTTTGATTTTCCGGCAAGTAATTTTCGAACACTTAACCGCTGAGGCTCCTACAAGAGCTGGAAAACTGAAACACGCATAGACAGGAGTGTTGTATAAACCATGGTCTATTCTCGTAGTAATTGTTTGTCCTGTGGTCAGTTCTGTCGCTATCAAAAACTTGAGAATTATTTTTGTACATTCAGAAGTCTCTTTTAAGATACAAAGCTAAATAAATATCAATTCCTATAAACGCCTAATATATGCGCGATAAATAATTTTGAATTTTCAAGACTGTGGTCAATGTAGCAGTGACCAAAACTATTTCCATTATTTCACTGCTTTCAAAAGTTTCTGAAGGCTAATAATCTAAACCTGATAAAAACCTAATAATAGCTCACCAGCTACTCTGGTATCGTATCTAACATTGTCAATTTGATTTCACAGACTGTGGACAGCGTAGCATTGATTGAACATAGCAATTTTCACTCTTTCAGAACTTAAATATTCCCTTAAGAGCTGTGAGCCTATAAATGTATGTGTATATTCAGATCTCCAACGGTTGCGATTTTAGGCCAAGTGATTTTTCGACACTTGACCGCTTAGCCTGACATACGAGTAAAAGCTAGAAAGCTGAAATTTTGTATAATTATAAACTGGAGTATTGTATACATCACAGACTATTTACATAGTTTTTTTTTGGACCATGGTCAGTTCTCGCGATATCAAAAACATGAATATTATTTTTGTCGTTTCACAAGCCTCATTCACGGGAGAATAAGTTTTGAATTCTAATGGCGATTTCGATTCTTGAAAAATGTCGAAGAGAAATACTAAAAAAGTGTGCACCTCTTAATTCGAAATAATGTAGTCCCTCAAATTTAACTTAACACAAATTTTCAAACTTCAAAAATTTGTTAGAAAAATGCAGTTTTCGGGAAAAGGGTAAAGGAAAATGCTCCACTTTTTTCAGAACCGAAATCGTCATAAGTTTGTGGTCAGTGTAGCAGTGACCAAAGCTAATTTCATTTTTTCCGTATGTTTGAAAGTTCCTTAAGAGCTATGAAGCTACAAATTTATACGTATAAACTGCTGAAACAGCTATTCGATGCCCAGGAAGAGGTCAGACGGGACGAAATACGAGTATATCTCTCACAAATTTCCGCAACGTCATTTGCCACTTCTTTACCACTGAGAACCACTCAAACCGCACAAAATATAGCTACGAGCATGTCTGCTATAATAATACTAATATGAGATTCATGGGATTTTACCAGAGGTCAGAGCAGTAATGCTTTCTTTATTTTTTTTTAATCAGAGCTTTTCATTGGAATATCTTTCAGCCTTAACGGAAATAAAATGAAACCTGAGCAACGCCAACGCACTTTTTTCGGGTAGGTTTGTTGTGCATATTTAATATCTACAACTTTGCTTCAGACACAAAAGAGATATTCCGTACGGTATACCGAGAAACAGATATAGAAAAAGTGCTAAAAATCCACCTTGAAAAAATAATTAGTATGACCATTAAATAATTAATTGAGCCAACTTGATGCCGAAGTACTTTTTTCGGGACTACTTTCACGTCCAATTCTCAGAATTGAGTCCCAAATAAATGAGCTGAAAAGTGCTTTATTGTGTAATTCGTGAAATATTTGTCATGTCTGCAATAAAAAAAATTCTCATAAAATTAAATATTTGCGCCAAAGACGCCCCTAATCATTAAAAAAGTTACATTTTGTACTTAAAATATAGATAATTTCATTAATATTAAGTAGATTTTCTTAATTTTAAGTGCAAAATGTTCTTATTTCAAACATAAAGGGCGTCTTTGGCGCAAATCTTTAATTTTAAGACAACATTTTTGTCATGTCTACTAAAATTCCTTAAAAAATATTTTTTCATTTTTGTTTGTTGTTCAATTTGGCATTTTAGCCTATGACCATTATACTGTAGGTATGTTCCACAACAACGACGACGACGAGTGTGCCCTCTGGTAGTCTTACTTTACCGGTTTTCTTTCAAAAAAGAATTGTGGCTGGTGTTGTTGTTGTTGTGGTTGTTGCAGTGTAGTTTTGTGCCATGTTTTGGTCTAAAGATTCGTGGAACTGGAGTGATGAATACGGGCAGAGTCGTCTGTTGCTGTTAGCGTTCGCGCTGCTCGGCGTCTTCTTCCACCGTACTATACTTGTTCTTTTTTTCTGAGTGTATGTTTGTGCAAATGTTTGGATTTTCAGTGGGCATTTCTTCCACTACAACGAAGACGACAACGACGACGTCGACGAACGGCCTGTTTAGACACCTGGATTCCTTTTTCATTTATAGTTTATAGTAATTGTACTTTTTATTCTCTCTCTACGCCCCGCTCTCTCTCTGTATCTCTCTTGTCGTTGCCTTATCTAACCCCTTTTATGTTGTGTTTAAATGTTTTGCTAGTTATTTCTCTTATTTCTTGAGTGTTTTCAAAACATTATCTCGTAATGTTTTTATTTGTTGTTGTTTTACTTTTAATTCGGGTTTCTTTTCTTTCGTATTTCTTCCTTGAGCTGAAGTTTGGGACTAGAGGTTGTCCGTCTGTCTGTCCGTTTGTCTGTCCATCTGTACGAACAAACTCTTGTTTGTCTTATTATTATAACATAAGTTTTGTTGTTGTTTTTTATTTGTTATTTACCCCCACCACCCCCTGCAAAGTAGCCTTAAGACTTTTAAGCCGAAGTTTAAATATTATCTGTCCGTCCACCTTTGTCGATTGGCTTCGGGTAGATTTGTTTGCGCTGTTTTGGCGTTTTTGCTCTCCCACAGATCGCCAGCCGAGCAGAAAAGAAAAAGGCGGCTTTTATTGAAGCCGCCGCCGCTGCCGCTGCTGCTGTCGCTGATGGTTGAATTTTGTCAATGCACGTTTTTGGCTTTTGTATTTCATTGTCGTTGTTGTTGCGTTGTTTTTGAAAGGAGTTTAAATTTAAAATCGTGCAATATGTCATGCTGTTTTAGGTATTTTATGTATTCACAGGAAAAAAATGATATAAAGAAAGATACCACCAAAATGCTGGCCAAAATGAATTATGAGATGTTTTTTTGGGTTGGGAAATAATTACTGGTCGACAACCTTAACAAATCAGGATCTTAAAATATTGTTGCAATTTTTATTACTTAAATATTTTTGACAATCTAAAATTCTTAGGAGGGACATTCGGTTGATGTTTAAAATTCTAGCATAAAATGGGGGGAGTACGATACCTGAGGATAGATTTGGAAGGAATTCTCAAAATAAGATGACAAAATAATGGCATGTTATTGATAACTCTCTTAGCTATCGAGATATTAATATTAACATTTGAAAAAAAATCTATTTTTTTCGTTCCAAGGTAAACAAAATCGAAAATTAGCAGAACAATTAAAAAAAATTATGATACGTTATTTAGTTATCGATAACTTTCATAGTTCTTGATAACTGCCGTTTTTTTTTCATTAAAATAAGCTCGAAATAATAAATAAGTTAAAATATCGAGTTTTTCAAGATTCAATTTCGATAACTAATCGAAAACTTTTATTTTTTTCAGATTTTCTCATACTGAGCCCTCTCAAAATAAGAAGACAAGCTAAGGGCATCGATATCTCGATTAGCTATAGAGATATAAAAAATAATATTTGAAACAACCGACGTTTTCGTTCAAATGGGATCAAAAATAATGCTTGCAACTAAATCGATGGTTGTATCAATCGAATTAAGATTGTTTTTTTCATTACCACTCGGTTAGTTGTGATAACCAATTTTAAACTTTCATTATAGTACCATATGATCGATTTTTGGTTGTGACAACCAATGTTTTATTCTTGACAACAGAAATTGTATCAATAGAACAAAGAATATTATTGCAACGAATAATTGGTTACTACAACAGAAAAAATATTAATAAATAATAGTTTTTTGGTTATCCCAATAATTTCCCAAATTTAGAATAATTAAATGTATTTTGGGAAATACAACCGAAATATTGGTTGCTGTTCTTTTGCTGATACATGACAAACAAAAATAAAATTACTCGACATAAATAAATCTTCAACATTTTGTTCAAGAACGGTATATGTAGTCAAAAATAATCTCGTGTGGATAATAATGTGTGGAATGCAGAATATGCTGTGCAAAATGTTTTACATAAATAAAAAATAAAAGCAACAATCATGAAATTGAAAGCACAGGATAAAGCGATATTTGCATACAAGTTTTGTGTTTTTTTCGTGTACTAAAATTTTGTGTCAAATATTTCCACATCTCAATGAATGTGTGTGAATTTGTAATATGGGATTTTTAATTTTGTTATGAATTGTTTGGTTTTCTGTTTAATAAATAGAATAAAAATTAATGAAAACTGTTTTTAATTAATTGTCGGTAGTATATGCCTGACAGATTGTCAGAACAACCAATTTTTTAAAACAGTTGGTTGTGGCAACATTCAACCGATAATATTATCCACCATTTTCGTAGTTGGAGCAATCAAATATGATTGTTGTCAACATGGAAGCAGAAGTATACCACAACCAAATTGTTGGTTGTTCTGATGGAATCACACGATAGTAGACAGAAATACCAAAATTCGGTTGGCAAATAATTCGGTTGAGGCAACCTACTGTATTCTGTGTGTATTACCAACAAAAATTATACCGATTTTGATTTTACTCGTATACCTAAAATCCGTTGAAAATGTTACATTGTTAATTAAAATTTCATTGAATCAACTAAAATATTAAATGATTTAATTAATTTATATGACTGATCTATGCTCACTCTTAATTTATAAAAGGGAATTGTTTAATAATGTTGAGAGAATGAATAAAGGATTTAGGAGCCTAGTCTCAGACTCCACAAATTTCTTTAAACTATAGCCACAAAATGATTCGGGTCTGTTCTGTAATCACGGCGATTTGATATCACGGTGATTTTAAAATCACCGGCGACTTGACATCACTTTTTGAGTTCGAAATCACCCGAACATATTTCGAACAATCTTTTTTGGGAGGCTATGAATAATAAACCGGGCGATTTCGAACTCCAACAGTGATTGTAAGTCGCCGGTGATTTTAAAATCACCGTGATTTCAAATCACCTTGCTAAAGAACAGACCCGATTGATAGCTTTTGGTACTCCTTTGAAACGAAAGACTTAAGCAACAAACTTCAATTTAACTCAAAACGTTCGAATGCAGACTCCACAAATTTGTTTAAAACATAGACACAAAATGATTGATATCTTTAACAGCTTCGCAAACTTCGCTATAGGGGACTAATAGTTCTGACATCTGTTAAAATTAGCTTATAAAAAATGTAGAAGACTTGAAGTCTCCTTTAATTTGTCCTGTTGATACAGTCACCATTATAGTAAATCATTATGATACCTTCATTATTAGTTATGGAATGAAAGTAAAATACAAAAATCTACCTTTGGTAGGTATATATGGCCACAATAAATAAAATCCCTTTCTAAACTATTTTAAAAGTCTACTTTTTAAACTATAAATGACCACAAAAAATAAAATTCCTTTCCAATTTTAAGAAAATATGACCACAAGAAATAAAATTCCTTTCTAAATTGTGTGCGTTTTTTTCTAAATCAGATAAAAAACAAAAATACTTCAAAGAAGATAATTTATGATAACCTTTTTACGACTCTCCATAAATATCCTCAGAAAAATTGCTGGGTTTTAATGCTAAAAAAAAGAGTCAGAGCTTCTGGCAAAAAAAACACTAAACACCAGACATTTATGACAGTCATAACTCTGAAGAATAATTACCAGAGATTTTGTTCTCAGATCTTTTATAGAACTTATATGATTTGTGAAACAACAATCTCCATAATCAAAGATAACCAGAGAAAGAGCAAGAGAGGGAGAGAGAGAGGTAAAGAAAAAATAAATTTGTAATCTACAAGAATAATTTTACAGCATCTGTTAATGGGGAGGGGGCTGGTTGGTTGCTTGGTATATTACAGTTCTCTGGATAGATCTCCTGACTCTCTGTTAACAGTTTTATCTTCCTTTTGGTTAGCATAGAATCTTGGTTTTTGTTTTTTTGTCCAGGCGAGCCTAAGACAAATAAATATGATTTTTCATGTTCATTTGAAGTCATGTTGTTGTTATTTTTAAGAGCTGCATTTACTGTGAAAGCTGGATTAGAGGTTTTTTTGGTGGGTTGGTTATTGAACAAACCTCAGTGCTACGGTCAGCTAAAATGTTAAATAACATAAGCAATATTTTTAAAAAGTATATAGGCCAACTATTCTACATACGAATAAAAACAAATAAATAAAAAATAATAAAACCAATCATTTTCAAATCAAAAGTATTCGAAATTTTAATTAATTTGCAAAAATCAGTTAATCTGTAACGTTTCTATGTTTTTGTCTTATTTTCAACAATTAATAGAAAAAGTTAGTTATGCCATTTGACTTTTTAGCTAATTCAATGTTTGTTTGTTCACTTAGTTGTGGTGGGCGTATTTGCTCAAAGTTACAGAAAAAAAAACATTAAAACCCAGAAATAATAATAAAAACCCACTTATAGATGATGTGGTAATGACAATGTCTTTGGCTAAGCCACGAAAACTGCTGATGATTATAATAGAGGCAATGTTGTTGTTCACTTTTGGATTTACAACATCTCAACAAACAAAAACCTCAAAAAGTTTCATAATCAATAAGCAAAGCAAATGTTTTTATACGAGTATAAAAAATGCATATAAATTATTCCAAAATACAATTCCAAGAAATTTATAAATATTCTGAAAAATGTGTTTTGTTTTTTGTTGGGGAAAACCCTTTAAGATATTTTCAAACTCTATAATTAGGCATTTGCTGAACGTTGAACATCAAAGATAAAACCCCTCGAAGGCTCTTCTCTCTTTTATGAAAAAGTAGAAGAAAAATTCGTATAATTTGTATCTTTGCAGATACTCATCTTTCTTTCGAGCGTCTTTGTCTCTGGCGTTTTGTGTCTGGCTGGGTTTCTACATATATTTCTCTTGAATTCTGTTGGAGGTATAGTTTATTTTTTTTTTCTTCTGCAATTTGGTGTGGTTGGCCAAAAGCCCACCGAAATTGTTCCTATCATAATCGTGCTTTACCCTTAAGATATTATGTTACTCGGCTTGTTTTGTAAACATATACTTGGTTGGTGATGTTGTGATCGTTGTTGTTGTTGGTGCTGGCGATTTTGTTTGGCGTCCGCCGCCATTCCATTGCGCCGCTTGCTAAGCATCGTTTCATAAGCAATTGCCAAACGTGAGGCACGATTTTCTGGAGTTTCATGCCAACTCCAAGCCACGATTATCAAGAACATCATGACAAAGATGATGATGGTGGTGATGGTGATGATGATGATGATGATGAAGAAGAAGAAAACGTAGAATATGACAATGAAGAAGCAGCTTAACAAAACAAAACGTTGGAAAGAACCTTTAAGCACGATCCCCCTATATGCTTGGCCAGACTATCTTGTATCTTCGAATTCCTGGGCATGAAAACAGGGAAAAGCCTCACTGGATGCTGGTGGCCATAAGCAGAGTAGTTAGTTAGTTGGCGCTGGTGTTTTCTTGGAGGAAAATCAAAGCTGCTTGCTTAATGGCCACTATAAACAATCAATGTTTATGGAGGTCTTAGAAATCCAAGAAAACATGCTGTGCTTTGAATTTCATTATTAACGTTTGTTGGCCTCAAAGATTTTCTTCATCTCCTCTTACTCTTGCAATACTCTCCGTCCACCTCCCCACCCCTCAAAACATAACTGCAGTGAGAGCTTTAAATTATTGCAAATGCTTCGTGTGTCGCCAAGTGTCGGCGGTGGCTCGTGCTGGTTGGTGGCCGTTCGTTTGTTCAGCCAACCAATTGTGAATGCGCGGTTAACATGTTTGTGGCATTTAAGAAATCCTTTTGATTTTTGTCATTAGCCAATTGTTTGTTTTGTTGCACAAAAGTTATGAATAATTTATGACGGGGAAAACGCAATAGAAACCGACTTTGGCATCTTATTTCTTTATTTGTTTTGCACTGTAATTACTGTAAATACAAGGCGCGTGCGCTTAAGGAAACAATGATGTGTTTGGTTTTTTTTTGGTATGTTTTGAAAACAATTTCAAAACAAATTTTCCAAATGATTTGTTACGTTAACAAAAATTCCGAAAACTATTTTGACCAAACAATTTTGGGTTCATGAATATTTATTTTATGTTAAGGAAATGGTAAACAATTACGTGTTTGCAATCATTTTCGAGGAAATAACATAAAACAGCTGATGGTTAGAAAATGCTGGTTTATTGGATGAACATCTAATAAACTTTTTGAAACTGAAAAAATATGTGATTATTCAAAGTAAAATGTAGTGCTTCAACTGGAAAACAAAGGCATGGGCCAATATGCAGTAATTAAAACTACACACCGAATGCTTAGTGTATTTAATTGTTTTTCAGCCAAAGAAACTTCTTTATTTTAAAGAACTTTTTTTCTTCCAAAGATCTATTTTGTATTTTAATTGCTTTTCAGCCGAGGAACTTCTTCTTTATTTTAAAGAACTTTTTTTCTCCCAAAGATATACTCTTTAGTTTTATGAACTGATTCTTTGGAATAAGGAATTTTTTAATAAAGAAGGAAAGCTTTTTTGCAATAAAGAAAATATTCTTTGAAATAAAGAAAAAGGGCTTCTTTGTAATTAAAAAAATGTTCAGGTAAATAAAGAAAAAGTTCCTCTAATTGAAATACTATGAAAATATTTTTAAATCAAAGAAGATTTTCTTTATTTTAATGAACAAATTATTTTCCAATTGAATTATAAAATAAGATACAAAAATTTTTGTTAAATCTGTTCATAGGTATATTCTTAAAAGAAGTCCTATATGTACAACATGTGGTATAAGCTATTTGAATTACTGTGAATAACTCATACCACCCCCCGACTGAAGTCTGATGAACAATAGGAATGTTGTAACCGAAATTTGTAATAATATTCAAAGGCTTAAAAAATAATTTTCTTGTTTTTTACAATATCAATCAAAGGAATTAACTACCGATTAATTTGGGTATTACAGAAAATTATACAATTTTGATTAAGCTATTTTATTTAGTTGCAGACATAATTTGTTTTAATAAAATCCCTCTAAACCTGTGTTTTTAAAGTTGCAACACTTTTTTTGGGGGGATACTAAATGTTTCATTATTATGAAGCGATTTTATTTGTTATTTAAACCCCCCCCCCCATCAAAAAATGCCAAGAAGGAAAATATACAAAACAATAAACACAGCCACATATTATTGTTGCTGAGTTTTCATACAAAAAAATTACAGACAAACAACACCTGAATTATTTACTTAAAAAACTGTTACTTTTGGACTTTTCATATGTAATAACCCCCCCCCCCCCAAAAAAAAAAACACCCTTAGGAAGTGAAATGTAAACATTGAACATAAACCATACCTGAAGACATACGAGTATGATAAGCCCAGACGAGACGAAACGAGACGAGACGTATGTGGGTAAAAAAATAAATCAAATAAATATGAAATATGTCTCAACGACTAAGAAACAAACATTAACGACAATAGCAAATAAAACCCCAAATAAATCACAAATTTCAAGCTTTTAACTCAAATCTTGGAAATGGAGAGAAAACAAGAAGAGCTAACAGATTGGCAATACAAATCTTTTTTATCTAAATTTCATGGAATTGAAAATTGCTTGGTGTACGTACTTTGCCTCTCATTTGCTGGTGATGATAATAATGCTTGTATTGCCAATGTTATTTACCGAAAAAGGCAAATATTTAACTTAGCTTAATCAATAACATTGTTTGTCGAACATTATTAAAAAATGCGCCCCGAGCAAGAAAGAAACCCGTTTTTTCGCGCAAAAAATGTTGAAATAAAAGTGTATCGTTGAGGCGCAGGGAAGAGAATGGTCGCGTTATCTGCTAAACGTAACGAAATTTCGTTTTAAAAAAGACAATTGTGCAAATAGTACAACGAAGACGAAGCGACAGCAACAACAATCAGACTTAGTTGTTAATAACAATGCAAGGCAAATTAGCAGAGAATGTTTGTAGGGACGTTAAGATTCACAAGCAGCTAATAGATAGAAATGACAATAGAACTATTTTTGCGACAGATAGTTGTAAAAAAATTTTTAACTGCAAGTAAGAAAAAATATTTACATAAAATTCTATAATGCAAAAAAAATTAAGTTGTAGAAGTAAATATTAAGAAAAGTTTTAGAATTAATTTTGTGCAATATGGCTGTTCATAAGTATTTAGAGTTTATTTGTACATATTTAAAATAAAATGTATAATGGACAGTGATGTGACACGAAGTACTATGAACCTTAAATATTTCTTTCTGCCTGTCGCCCCCTCAATGCAGGAACGCATTTCAATAAGGTTGCACTACTGAGATAACAGGAAATCAGCTGATTGATATATATGTGGCGTAGCTAAGTATAGACAGAATTTTACAAAGCGGTCGCAAAGAGTATAGAAAATAAAAACCAAATGTAGCTTTTGTACCAAAAATAGGCACAAATTGATGACGATGACGAACATATGTAAATGCTTAGACCCTATTTTCGACCAGTTGGCAAGAAAATACAGTCAAAGTTATGTTATGAAAAATAATTACAATGTCAATAACAAGCAACGTCTTAGTATAAATTCATAGTGCAACAGATTAGACTCTTAACTACCCAAAAATCGCTTTTACGGGAAAAAGCGCCGGAGCGGTCCTATTCGTTTTCAAATTTGTCGGATTAAGCCTTTTTGTGTAACTTTTAATTACAAAAAATCTGTACAACTTTATACAATAACTCTCTCCATAATACCGCTCACTTATGGTAAAGGTCCAATACAAGCGGAATGCGGCGCGGCGTGTCAGAAAAGTTGAATTTTATTCAACGTCTCCGCGACGCCGCTTGACTTGACATTGCCAGATAAAATTATTCTCAATCTGACACAACTTCTTGTTAAACTTTTATTGAAAACAACCACATGTTTTGTGTACGGGTAATGCTGAATCGGCACGCGCCGCTTGACGCGTGTATTGGCCATTCACCATAAGTGCAAGAGCGCCTGTCGCAGGTCGCGCATTTTGTTGATCAATAGTTTGTGACATCACTCTTTTTGGGTTATTTCCTTATGCTTTATGCCATTTGACATATTTTATATTTAAGATTTTCTTCTTTTTAATTCTTTGCAATTATTTTGACAATTTTGATTTCTTGCGGTCATTGAATTCGTCTACACTAAAAAAAACTTTGGCTTTGATTTGGCGCCACATTTAATAAAAACTTAAAAAATGTCCACTTTGTGCTTAAATTTAGTATAATAAAACTGTTATTAAGTAAATTGTCTAATATTAATGTTTATCAAAGTAATTTTCTTTAATATTAGGACACTTTTCCCTGAGTAAGTTAATTTTCTTTATTATGGATTTTTGATATGTCTATTTTTTAAATAAAACACTGCTAATACCACATACATTGTATGTATTTTGCCTAGATATGCGAATGGAAGTTCGAACACAAAACTACTATTGCAACGTTATGGAAATTAGCAAATATTTGTATTAAATATTAAAAAAAAAAAACCAAAATGTAAATATTGAAATATTACCCTCATTTCTTGAACTGAGTTTCATATACATCTTTTCTTCGTCTTTTTTTTAGGTGATAAGCAAAGAAAAGGCAATAATTTTATATCTGGAAACCATAGAGGAGGTGAGTGAGATTATAGACAATAAATTAAAGTTTACCAAGCCATAACGTTTATCTTTAACGGATGTGTACAGAGCGGATAACATATGTTTTTTTGTGATCATTCGGATACGGATAGAGAGTATTTGCATGTACATACATACATACATACATATGAATGTATGTGTGTTTGTGCATGCAAATTATCTATGAAGACCATAACGAATGAATTACAAAACAAAAACACGTGTAAGCAAATACAAAATCTAACCGCAGGAAATTATCAAAAAAGGGTTTCTTCTCCACCTCCACCTCCTGATCCTCCCCCTAGACCCTAGATGGAGGGTCTGTGCCTTTGGTGGTGCTGGTGTTAACAACGCCTCTTAACCCAGAGAACGATCTTAAAAAGCATACCAAGTAAAACGGACCAAAAAAAAATATGAAATCTATAATTAACGGTTTGTTGGTTTGATTATGAGATTTTATGAGAGAGCGCCAGGAAAACGGGTTTGCATTATGTGCGTTCAACGGCTTTTAATTAATTTAAACGCTTTCAAATTGCTGGGTTTTTTGTGTTGTGTTTTTATGTTAGAAGACAACAAACACAAAGCCTCTCTCTATACCCATTCAACCGATAATCATAATTTGGCTAGAGGCTTTCATACAAGCTTAGCCCAACCACAAACAAAGCATGAAATCCCCTCCCCCCCGAGGAAAAAAATCAAATAATTTTGATTGATCCCAGCAATCCATCTTCAGAAAGACACCCCAAAATTATCGACAAACAATGAAAATATGTGGTGAACCGAAAGAAGAAGGAGAAGCAGAACTACAACAGCAATAACACATTAAATCCAATCTCCCTGAAGTCTGATAACTTTTCATTAGGAAGCCTACACTAATTATAAGTTTCACACCAATACTTTTACAAGACCTTAACTCAAATCACGATGAGATAGATACGTGAGCTCCGTGAAAAAGATACATTTACATACTCACACTGGCATATGAAGAAAACTAAAAAAACATCTGTGGGGTTTTTTTCGCCTCTATACCAATACAGAGGCACGCGCCAGTGTTGTGTTTTATTTTATTTTTGTGTTTTTTTTTTTTTGTTGGTTGGTTTCCTACATTTTCGTTTCATTTGATTTCTTTTCTAAATGCAACTGAGGTAATTGCTGCTGCCTCTGCTGCTCCAAGAGAGTGAGTGAGTGTAGTTGTAATGTTTGTAGCAGTTTGGCTGTGTTGTTGTTGCTATTGTTGGTAGTGGTATAACAACATTCCAATGTTATTTTACATATAACCATAGCTTAAGCCAAACTTACAGCAACAACAACAACAACCAACCAAACATCCAGTCAACCAGCATCCATTTGGATGCTGCTCTTCTTATTGTCGTCGTGTTGTTGCAGTTGCTGTGTGTGTGCGTGCGTGTGTTCCAAAGCAGCAAATGTAAGCAGCAGCCGTAGCATCTCTTTGGAGACTACGAGACTTTCGACAAATAAACAAATGTTTTTTCTTCGTGCATTTTTTTACTACTCTCGTATTCCTTCTCCTAGATACACAAGAAACTATAGAGGAGCTATAGAAAATTGAAAAAAAAATGCTAGAGTTTCATTTTGTTGTATACAACAACAATAATAACAATAGAGACGAAGAGTTAAATGAATTTTTTGTGATTTTTTGAGCAATTTTTGATTGTCCAGATATGCTTGTAGTCGTGTACGACTATGTATGCTTGTGCATGTATAATTAGAAATGTTAACCGGCTTTCGTAAAGGAGCATTGGAATTTTGGGGTCAATTTTTGCATTTTTGGTTTTTATTTAATGAAAAAAAATGCAAAAAAGAAGTAGAACATTTTGGGAATATACACATTCGATTTTGATATTTATTTTCAGTATTGAGGGCCAACAATTATAAACCACGATTATATACCTTCCAAACTAAATGTTAAAATCTGTAAGCTACAAACGAATAGTTTTCCGGGAACATAACTTTAATTTTTTTGCACTTATCGAATGATATTAATTTTCTAATTGTTACAATTGCGAAAAATTCGGGAAAATCGGTCTGACATTACGCGAAAAACCTCACTCGTTGAAATCAAATTCCTATTCCTTCGTCACTGTCACTTATTCGCAACGGGAAGGAGAGTCATATATAATTATATTCTTTTTGCTGAGGACGTCTGTGGCGACATTGTTTAATTTTTATGTCAACATTTTATTCTGTTTATGAATAAAAATAGACAATTTAAAATACTATCATCTGCACAGACAAAAAAATTTGTTTTAAAATTAAAGATTTGCGCCAAAGAGGCCCCTAATCATTGAAATAAGTACGTTTTGTACTTAAAATTATGAAAATGTACTTAATATTTATAAATCAAACTTTAGAAAAAAACTTAATTAATGAAATTATCAATATTTTAAGTAAAATATGTACTTATTTTAATGATTAAGGGCGTTTTTGGAGCAAATCTTCAATTTTAAGACCATTTTTTATTCAGTGTGTCGGATTAGGTTTTGTGGTACACTTTTCAGGTCTTTATTGCTCTCAAATAGCAAAAAAAAATTAAAAAAGAAGATCACCGTGTGACCAAGGTTCTGCAGAATCGAGTACTTATATTAGATTAGTTAAGCCCTTCAATGCTAAAAACTTAACTTAAAAAAAGGATAATATTTTGGATAATGCACACATTATATGTACTTTAAAAAATAAGAAATAATCAGATAATTTTATTAGCTTTTACAATAATAATATCTGTCAAATCAGATTTTGTGGTACACTTTTCGGACTAATGCTTTCAAATTACAAAACGTAATAAATCAATGGATATTTCTTATTTTAAGGATCTGCAGAAACGTATGCACATATTTGTGGTGTACATATTTCTGTTAAATCAGATTTGGTGGTACACTTTTCGAACATTTAATGCTTTCAAATTGCAAAATGTAATAAATCAATTGATATTTATTTTTCCAAGGATTTGCAGAATCGCCTAATAGCTCTTTGCCGAAATATTTGCAGTTGTATTATTATAAAAAGCGTAGAACAAATTCGACACGCAGTACGGAATACATCCTTGGAAACCCCTTTTTCAAAGATAATTACACTTATGGCAATATCTATAAATGGTACCTAAATTTTTGTGCTACACTTTTAGGGCATTTCAGATACTTGCATTGTAATAAGATTCACATCACTCAGAAGCTATTTTACCAAAAGTTTTCCGAAGTATATCACTAAACTATAATGGCGCTACATAAAACTAATAGTAGAATCTATGTTATTGAAAAATTAGTTTTCTTTGTGGTTATAAAATTAAATTTATTTTGGCAAATCAAATTACTAAAATCTCTCTTTTGTGGTGCACTTTAATCGTTTTTCATGTCTTCCAATCGAAGTATAATCTTTGCCATGGAAAGCTCTTCTTCCAAAGATGTGCAGAATCGTAAAAGAATATGTAATTTGAGCTAAACATAAGGTTTTAGTGGGAAAGTATGGCCTAGAAATTTGGTACGGTCTGCTTTAAATACAACCGAGTCATGCTGAGTTTCAGCACTACAATAATTTGTTAGCTCTGGCTTACACTATTGTACTTAATTCATGCAGAGTTTGAGCAATGTGGACAGGAGCACTAACAACAGTTATACTGATTCTAAAAACAAGATTTTTTTTGAACGTTTCTTTTTTTCTTGCTAAAATTTTACCAAATCCTAACATGAATTTCAAATAACGGCCCTGAGTAACAATGTCGAAAAAAAACTATTATTTCTGTTGATAATGATAACAAAATATTATCGATATTTTTTTCCTAAGAAATGTTTGATTTCATATTTCAAAGGCCTAACTAATCTTTTCGAGACTTAAGTGGTATTTATGCTACAAACGGCTCCTTTACGATATGAGTTTAAATAACTTTATTTTGATGTTAAGGTGAACAGAAAAAACGAAAAAAAGAACAAAACAAAAAAGCAATTGTAATTGGAAATTCTAACTGAACCTGTTGAAATGGTACAAACAAATGAAATAAAAACAAAAGCGATGAAAAGCAAAACAAAATAAACTAGTAATACCTTAAAAACTCACCAGATAAGATAAAACGCTCTTTACAAAACGTTGAGAGGAAAAAACGGCCTACAAACAGAACAAAACTTGGACTACGTACGAAAATCAAAGACCCCAGAAAAATGCTCAATGTTGAACATTAAACGCTTACCAAATGTAGAACAGTCAATAAATTTTATTTGAAGTACTCGCTTGTTGTTCAAATCAACAAAAACAACAACCCTGAAGACGATGACGACAACAACAGGCGAGCGAGCGAACGTCAGTGAGTTTGTCAGTTACGTTAGGAATTGATGGAGTGATGCAACGCTGAAGTTGAAACCCCCAAAAACAAAAACCAAAGATATGCTGACGATTAGCTTCAGTTGCTTTGGAAGAGATACCGCCACCACCGCTCTGATATACAGGTAGAAAACGCTTGTAAACGAAGACAAATCGTCTTTCAGGTGTTTCATTTTACCTAAGACAGACGGACGGACGGGAAAGACAGTTGGGTCGTTGCTTCGTATATGTTTCCACTAAGCATTTTGAATAAACATTAATAATGATTTATAAATATTTTTTCTGAAATGTTTTCTTTTTAAGCAAAACCACCGAAAAAATGAATGATGAGTTTAGGAGCATAGGAACTACATATGTAATAGTTTTCATTTTTGTATATTTTTTTTTTTTTGAAAAATTGATGATGTTTTATGAAATGAAAGAAACAACTTTTTATATTGAAATCAAAGAAGTTTCTATGTTTTGACGATTTTTATCGTTTTTTAGTAATTTTGAAAGATTGTCATAAATGCCACCGCTATAATGGATGGATGAGATATGTGTTGTCCGTTAGATCAAATTAAATTTCATAGATTAGACAGCTAGAGGTTATGCTTTCGAAAGGTTTTGAGCTGAAACTCTTGATTGGGGTGTCTAAATTAGTGGAAAGCTTTCTCAAATTAGATTTTGCATAAAATTTTCATTAATTAAAAATATTATAAATAACACAAAAATAAGATTAAAAAATTCAAGATATTTTGAACAGCATAAAACAGAAGATTTACAATCGTAAATTGTTGTGATATTGTCTATGATTTGTAATATGTTATATTATTGGCACAAAAAGCTAATCAATTTGAAAATAGTATTAGATATGAACAGTTTATTTTGAAAGTGGCGTAAACGCCATCCTGCTTTTAAGCCAAGAGTAGTATTGTTATATAATAGAAATATATAATATGTTATAATAGAAATAAACTATTTACATTCAGTTCATGTCAAGACTTCAATGTTTCTATATTAAGTGGAAATTTTCGTATTGAATTTTATTAAACCCCTTTTTTCAATGGTGAATATAGTAAAGCAGAATGGCGTTCACGCCACTTTTAAAATAAACAGTTTATATGTAAAATTAAAAATATTCATTGTTTAAAAAAAAATATTATTATAATACTAATTAGTTTAAAAAAAAAACATTTCTAATTTTATATATGTAGGGGTATAAAACTCTTTTCAAAATTAAACCAAATGAATTAAATATTTGAGCCAATAATATATCAAATATCGCAGACAATAACAAAAAAATATACGACTGTAAATCCATATTATTTATTTTTAAAAAAGTAATTGTTTTAAATTTAAAATATCGAACATACTTTTTAAATGAAACCAAATCAATTTAATTTTTGTGTCAATAATCATAGACAATAACACAAACTCATACGATTGTAAATCTTATGCTTTAAAGACAAATTAATCAAAAGGTCGTTTACGACTGGAGGCTATTTTTTTGTAGTTTTTTAATTGTTTAAACTCGCGCCAAATACATAATTAGTAAAATGCATTCCTGCATTAATCTTTGGCGTTGGGGCATTTTGGTTGAAATTCAATAATCAGGTTTAGACTATATTATATACATTACATTTTACGAATATTCATATTTAAATTATGACAACATCAACAAAAGTTGCACAATTTTTGTGATAGATTGATTGATTGATTTAAACATTCAAGATTTCAAAGTTAGCTACACTTTAAGGCCCATTTGAGCAATATCTACAGGTTTAATTAAATAAACCAGAACTGTTGTTTCATTTAAATACAGATTATTGGCTCTAAACTGAGTTTCTGTTATTTGAAAGAATCTACACCCAGAGAAAAAGTATAGTCAATGCCAAATATAACTGCCCTATACGTAATTTAACAGGTCCATTAATTTAACATCTAATGGGATTGTTAAAAGAGTTACAATTTTCTTATGTTTGATTCATAAACTTAAATTTAATATAAAATTTAATATAAAACAGTTACAATTTTCTTATGTTTGATTCATAAACTTAAATTTAATATAAAATTTAATAAAAAAAAATAACTTAAAGGCAGATCTGGTCTTATGGCCTTTAATCTGAATCATTATTTATTTCTTTTTTCTCCTGAGACTGATTACAGTAATCAAATCTGAGTCATTCCTTTGTGAAATTATATAATGCTTTAATAAAGGAATATAATTTTGTACATGCATTAGCATTACATTGTTAAATTTACGAGAAAAATTCTTCCTTATTTAGCTGTCGTATAAAAGAAACATTATTCCCCCTCATAACGAGTATCGTTTAAAGGTTGTTTTGTCTTATCAATCATACCCTGTATGCCGCAAGTGCTGCCGAATACTCGTAATATAGTTTTACGTCAGATCACGTACGTTTTTGTCACTTTACAATGCCACGCATTTTTTATATTTTTTCGCGCTAAATATTAAAATTCAATGGAAGCCTCCAGTCTAAGCTTCTAATATTTGCGGCAAATGTGCAAATCTATTTTGAACAATTAATAATTTTATTTATTTATTTATACTTTTCTGAGGTACTTTGTCAATTCTAGGAAGTTAGCTAAGTTATTTGTTTTTTTCTCTATGTTTAAATAGCAATAGCAAAGTAATGGCTGTAGACCACCAATTAAAGAGTTACAGATAGGTACTTAATATAGAATTTAATTCAGAGTTTAACTAATATATATCTTGGATATTAACGTTAGTATTAAGAAATAACATTCATTTTAAGCTCTGGTTAAGTGATTCATGATTATAGATATAGTAATTAGACTAAGGAATAATGTAATTTAAAACAGGTAGTCGTCGTACATATGAACAAATAATACCTGTTATAGGGGTAGGATTAACTTAAGGGTTTTTTTTTCTGTAAAAAGTGCAACATTTTCGTTGCCCTTTTCCCGATAACTGGACTTTTATTAAAAGCTAAGTTTAATTCCACCTAAAAAGGGCAAATATTTTTCAGAATTTCGCATTGGCGTGTTAAAATTTTTTTCAGAATCGAAAGATAGTTTAACTTAAGTATACAAATCTAGAAATCATGATCCAGTATGTGGTGCTGCCAATTTTTAATACTTATTTATACACCGCCATGTATAAAATACTTGTTTCTATAATAATATAGAAACAAAATGGTCTTTTAGCCGGGAGACTATCCTAGTTAGAATCACAAACCTAGAATATTTAATTAAACATTTGATTTTAACGAAAGATATATACAAATTTTACTAAAATGTGTTTTAAAGTGGGGCTAAATCAGATCATATTCTACCATATCTTAGTTTCATCTGTAAGATGCTTACCTGTTTTAAATTACGTTATTGTTTATTAAGGTTTCAAAATTATTTTATAGTTTAAACTTGGATTTCATTATGGCGTAAGGCTGGTGTCAGCATATCTGGTTAGGTTAGCTTGTATGTAGATATATGTATTTTAGCATAATAAGAAGAATATTCTACAAAGTTCAAGGCCAAATTTCAACTCAAAAATAACTATTGGATATTTTAAAGGCCAATTTCGGAGTAATGTTTTAAATTTGTTTTAAATATTGAAATAAAATTATTTTAAGACCGACCCTACCCTACAAGAATGGCAGATCCGTTTTAACCGCAGTCCATCTGTTTGACTTATTTTCACATGCAAAATCTGAATGAATGACTTCAGTTTTTGCATGTGATAATATTTTCTCCAAACTTGGTCTAAGTTCGAAGATGGGATGTAGTGTTCCACCCTTTCTAATAGCGCACCTCAAAACTTCAGCAGGTTGTTAAAAGATATTTGCAGTAGAGTTCACGTACTAACCTGCTGAATAAGCTATGAGTTTTGTGAGAGATGTCCCAGAGGCCACGATTACATATCTTTTAAGGAATTGCGGTCCCAATATGTCTAATCATGTCCTACCCATTGTATCACTAGCTCCTTCGATAGGTAGTCGATGTTTTCCAATGAACTGCGAGATTATGTGCATTGCTTCATTTATTGCATCCAATTCAGGCACTTATTACAGTAAACCTAATCACTGAGAGTTTCAGCAATGCTGATTTTACTGAATATTCAGATTAGCTGATAACATTGCTTCGATAATTCAGAACAATTTTGCTGGAAGTGGTCTCAAAGTCTTCAAATTCGTTATTTGAGTATGATTTTGCAATTGTTTTTGTGTTGTTGAACATTCCGACCAATTTCAATATTCCATATTTTATTTCTCAAATAGCCGATTTTAAAAGCACTGTTTAGGCTTAGGTTAGGCAGCCGTTTTTACCGGATTTTTAGCACTTTTTCTATATTTTTTTTCTCGGTATACCGTACGGAATATCTCTTTTGTGTCTGAAGCAAAGTTGTATATATTGAATAGGAGAAAAATATAGCGGAATAAACCTACCCGAAAAAAGTGCATCCAGTGCCTTAAAAATCGCAAAAATGCCCACAAACTCATAAAATATATGTCAGTAAATACGATCAAAACAGTTTTAACTGTAGGTTTACCCCAACTGTAGGATAACGAGAGAAGGTGAACATCCCAGTCAGAGTATGGAAAAGTTATCTATTAGTTAAAGAGTTTAGCCCTTTACATGAACTCAAATATTTATTACTACTTAATTCAAACATGTCAATTGATAAATAATTTTCTTAGTTAAATAAATCAATTTAAAATATTTGAATTAATTGGAATTTCTCTTTTAATCTGTCTCAATAATACCCAACCCACAATGTGGAGGAGAAACCATTCACATTTCTTATCAAAATTCAATTGCAAAATTTTCTTGTAAAATGTACGATTTTTTTCCTAACAAAAGTAGTGGCAACAGCCACAACAAAACCAGCAACAACAGAGATATTCTACAACAAGAGTTCATTTGAACGATGTTTGGCTGAATGTCGGGTAAATACATAAGTACGAGTATTTTGTTGCTGATTTGAAATTCCGTATTAGAATCACGTAGTAACAAGAGTGAACTATGAGCGACGTGTAATGGCGCATACAAATACGAAAACGAAACGAGCGAATTCAAATGCTTTGGATAGGAGAGAGATGTACTCGTACAATGTGGATTGGCTGGGATGGTGGTTAGTTAGTTACATATGTATCGTACATAGATCGATGGATTGTTGGTAGTAACTTGGATGGATTGTTGCTTGAGTTGCTTTGGTTTGGTTCAAATCAATTCATTTCCACGTCCATGTAAACATAAATAAACTACCAACAGCAACAGAAGCAACAACACCTCAAATCGAGGTGATCATTAACCTGCATTTAATTGTGCAAACGTGTCTCTGTGTGAAAGTTGCTTTTACACATGCGCAGATTTCTTCTTCAATTTTACGAGTACGACATATGTATGTATTTGATTTGAGTAGTGGATGTGGATTTAATTTTAGAACTTACTTTTGCCCTTAACAAATTCCGTATGCTGATCCTCGGCTAAATGATGATGACTACTGCTCGGCTGTGAGGCCAGAGACGAGAGCAGATGTTGACTGGAGGTACGTGGGCGATGTGGCGACAACGAGCGATTGCCATTGCCGCCGCCGTTGTTGTTGTTGCGCTTGCGCTGAGATCTATTATTGTTGTCGTCCTGACTGTTGCTGTTGCGGCCATTGCGTGTACGTTGCGCCAGCAGAGGTCGAAAATTGTGCGTGAGTACTATCAGTAGGAGTAGTGAGGCTCCAAACCAATTGAATCCTTTCATTGTCAATAGTAGCGCTCAGATTAGATCAGCTCAGCAACGCCAACGTCATTATAGTTTGTAATCCCTAAATATAAGTTCTTCGATTGGGTTGTTTGCAGCAGATGGTTGCTTAGTTTTGGGTGGGTTTTCGCGGGTAGTTTGGTGGGTTTTCACTTAGTTTCTTTGACTCAACATTGGCAAACTTATGGATTTGCTCTTTTGTGCTTCTTTTTTTCTTCTTTCAATTTCAATTCTGTTTTGCATCCAAAAATCTTACGTCATTTGTTGACTTTTATTTGAATTTTTTTTGCTGATTTGTAATTTTGTTTTCTTTAACAACTGCACTTTAACTTTGTTGTTATTTTTGTGTATTTTTTTCTGCTTAAGCCAAACTCTATATTTGCTTATTTTTTGCGAATAAACACGATCATACGTATTTTTGTTGTTGTTTTGTGCACTTCACTGTTTGTTGGCAGTTTTATTGCCGTTTTTCGTTTTTTTGCACGTTTACTAGCCAAACAAGTTTTGTTGTTTTTTTTTTCTTTTCAAGCTTCTTTTTGCACTGTTCTTTTTTTCAGTAGAAGTTAAAAATGTGTTTTTCTTAATTTTATATTTATTTGCTTTTAACACTTTTATTGATTTATGTGCGTGGAGGGGGTGGGCGAACCTCGACAATTTCCCTTAAATCGTAAAGTAATCCAAAACCGATAAATAATCCGTGGCGTTTAAAAATTGAAAAATGTAGCGGCCGTGGTCTTTCCATTCGTCGGTTACGAAGTGCGCTTTAAAACGTTGAGTACGAAACTAAAGTTTATCTTGAAAAAACGAAATGTAACTACCAACGCTATGCACAACACACAACACTCGAAAATGACACTCTCCTCTCTGCCTAAGTGTTGGTATTTTTACTCTCTTTGCTGTGTCGTCGTTGACGGCTGTTGGGCAAAGGAGATTGTTTACCACCACTACGCGCACACAAGTGCATGGACAGACGGACGGACATACACAGCACAACACAGCGAACCGAGCAAACAAGGCAGACCGAGTTTGTTGTTTTAACCACCTTTTTTCCTCAGTGTTTTGCTCTGTTGCATTATTTTTATTTTCGACTCCCTTTTCTCCGTTGAGATGATCACAGTGAGAGTGTTTAAATCCAGGTATGCTTCTTTTTTTGCTCGGCCCTGTACAGGTAGTAATTCTAGCAGTTGGAAATCTCAGCATGTCTTCAGTTGTTGTTATTGTTTCTGCATGAAAACAGGTCTGGGAGAGCGCAGACTCTTGTCAGCCATCCATAAATCCATCTCGCCATATCTCTCCTTTAATCTCACTCTCTTTTTTTCGGTTTCTCACCTGTAGAGTAGTAGTATTCTTTTGAAATGTATCTTTTTTTGAGTTCAGATAAATTTAAGACTAAAAATCTTAAAAAATATAAAACGTGGGTTTTACTCTAAAACTCTTTTGTTGTTGTTGTTGCTGCTTTTGTTTTTTGTTGCTGCTGTGGTTACTCGTGCAATATTATTTGTTCGTCGTTCGCCTTATTGCCCATTAAAGATTCTGTTAAAAGGCAAAACGAAGTTTTCGATTTTCAGCGAAATCGAAGAGGTTATCTATAATTAATATCAAATTGACAATTGGAGATCATTTTACGAGAACAAAACTCTGTAGGGATCAATTTTAAAGAAGCCCTCACTCACTCAAGCAGTTCAAATTGTCTTTGGTTGGAAAATGAAAAGCAAAGAGCAGCCAATATTGGCAGCAATTAACTTTTATGTTTTGAAAAATGTAACCGAAGGGTAGAGGACTTCTTTCCACACAGAGATAATAAGTTGGTTTTGACAACCGATAGTTTCGTCAACCAAATTTGTACTGACGGAACCATCATTTTAACGTGTGTGACTAACCAATTGATAGGTAGAATAGTTAAAAGGTTGAATTCTACAAAACAATTATTGATTACAACTGCAAACATTTACAACAGAACATTTAAATGGTTGTAGTAATCATATAACAGTTCTACAAGCTAGGTGTAAGCTTTGTTGAAACAGTTTGGTTCCGGCAACCGAAATATTGTCAACCGATATTTTAATATCTGCGACCATAAATTGGTATGTACAACAGAAATAGGGTTGAATGAATTATACAGTTGGACATTATTGGATAAAACTGCAAATAAAATGGTAATATTAATATTGAAACAGTTAACAGTTCAGTTGTGGCAACCGAACTTATTCCGCTGGCATAATTAGAAAAAATATGCCAATATTTTCCGTGTGAACTATAAAATGATTACTCCAGCCATATGACTGTTGTAAGGTCCAATTTATGCTCAGAACTACTGAGATGAAAGTTCCGTCATCAACAAAAAATCGGTTGGCGAACATTTCGGTTGCCACAAAGGTTCTCTTGAAAAATCTTGGAAATAATTACAACAATATATTTAGTATACCTCCAAATAAGTGATGATTAAATATTAATGCCACTTGTGAAAAATTCTGTAGCTACAGTGACACTGCAGTATAATTTCATTTCATAATCGAACACTCATTGGAAGAGCTGAATATTGATTAACACAACGGACAAATTATTTGAAAACGAAACAAGATAATGTAAATGGAATAAAGCATCACCGCAGAGAAATATTACATAAATTTGGCTGTTGATCTGTTGGTGTCAGAATAATGATAATTTTTGTCGTGACTACGTTTTGGTCACGGGAACCATGTTTACCATAATCAGATAACTATTGCTGTTTATACCCATTTCTTTGTTCTGCAGAATATAATTTATGGGTGCCGCGTTTGCTCACAATCAAGACAATGTATGAGTTCACACATCCACTATTGATATGGCCAAAATTATAAAGTTCTAATTTCTTCAGCACGCACCTTATTCGCCAGATTTAGCTCCCTCGGATTATTTTTTGTTTCCAATCTTAAAAAAATGGCTCGGCGGAAAAATATTTGCCAGCAATGAAGAGGTGGAGGTTGTGGTTGATAGCTATTTGCAGGAGCTATCGAGCTATAAGGAGATTATATTGAAAAATAAAAAAAATCCAAATTTGTTTGGGACCGCCCTCATATTAGTTATCAAAATGAAAAAAATAATTTGAAAATAAAATAAATCGAATAACTAACAATTTCCTCTTGTCTCTCAAGATATCACAGATACTGATATCTCAAAAGCTAAGTCAACGACCGGTTAAAAGAAATTTAAAATTATTACAATTACACACAAATCCTGTAAAAACATAAAATCTCTTTATTCTCATAGAAATGCTTGGAGATAATCTATAAATTGAACAAGTAAAAGCGTAAAGTTCGGCCATGCCGAATCTTATATACCCTCCACCATGGATAGCATGTGACCTCACAAAATAACTCAAACCTAAAGAAAAACAGCGAAAAACACAAAAAATATAGTAGATGAGAACAGTAGGAATAACAACAAGATAGATGATAAATATGGGAGCTATATCTAAATATGGACCGATATCGCCCATTTCCAATCCCAAAGAACCTGCAACTATAAGAAGTATTTGTACCAAATTTTCTATTATTGCGGACTGTAGCGTGATTACCACAGACGGACGGACAGACGGACATGGCTAAATCGTCATAGAATTTTACGACGATTAAGAATATATATACTTTATGGGGTCTCAGATCAATATTTAGAGGTGTTACAAACTGAGTGACAAAATGAATATACCCCCCACCCTATGGTGGAGGGTATAAAAATTTAGTTTTTTGAAACAAATAAGAACTTCGTTGACTCAAAAACTGTTTCATTGCATTTCAAAACATCTTTCAAAGAAAAATTTATTTGGAATACAAAATGTCCTTTAAAGTAAAGAAGAAGAATGAAGAATAGTAATTTTTTATATGGAAATTTCTCTGTCGATGATTCACCAAAAGTTTCTGAAATTGTTTCATACAAAACAGATGCATCTAAAAAATGTTCGTTTTAAAATGACCTAAAAAGTTTTTCAAATAAACCAACATTTAAACCCTCCTAATGCACCTATGACATCCATCACTTAATAGATTGTTGTTTTTGGAAGAGAAAAAGCATTAGTCAAATTTAATAGACACATCTGGGAGTGAACTCTGTGATCTGACATCCATTTCTCTTTTTTGGAAAAGAGGAAATTAGAACTTGAATTTTTATTAGGATTTTTTATTATTATTTTTTATTATTATTTACTTTAATTCCCCCCCCTAACTCACCAAACACGTGCTGACATTTTTTAAATAGGGCTTAATAAAGAAAACAAAACAGATTCTCTTAATTGGCTTAGTTAGGCCCAACAGCGGCCAGAAGCCATCCACAGCATTAAAAGTGGCTGAGTTTGTGGTGTACGTACAGCCTCCAAGAAAGGGCCCTTTAATGACCTTTAAGTACAGAGAAGCGCGCGCGCTTGCTCTCTATCGTTTAGAAGAAAACCAGTTAACATAACTAACCCCTTCCCAAAACAAACTGACTGACTGGCTTTGGTATTTTGTCAAATGGCAGAAGACGACAAATCGAAAGAGACCTCTGAAATCGGCTTAGCAATTAAAACTAATTGTGACAAATTTTTTTGTTGGACTCGTAAACTTTTTTAAAGCAGCTACAGAGATGACGACGACAACTAAAAGAAATAAAAAAAACATTTAATTTTGCCTTCGTTCGTTCGCTCCTTCCTTTGCTGGGCAAAACGCCGCCAGTCCAGAAGAGTTAGCAAAAATAACCAAACAAAATTCGAATGTTTTGACAAATTTTCGTACCGAAATTTGTGGTTTTCAAATGCCATACCCAAAACCTCAATGTGATAGTGGCCAGCCCCAGAGAGGCGGTTGGTTGCCAGTTCCCAGTTGCTGCCCCTATCCTTGCGGAGGTGAGGGGAGGGGGCTAAACAAACAACATTCTCGGTTCTCGCTGCGTCTCAGTTCTGTTTGTTTGGCCATTCCTCGGTTGCTGTTTGTTTAGAGCATTTGTCGATTGTCCAACTGACTGAGTGACTTGGGTCTGTGACGGTCTGTCTGCAAGTTTTGAAGTGAGTGGTGAATAAAAGCTTGCGCGTTTTTCTTACTGTCGAACGTACGTACGTACGCATGCGCGTGAGCATATCTCAAGCATACCGTACCGAGCGTCGTACCCCCGGTGCGAATGGACTCGCTTTGTTTGTCTGTTTCAGTTCAGCCGGTTTTTTATGTGTTAACAGCGATTTGTTGATTTTTGGCATACGTTTGTTGCTGTTGTTGTTGTCAGAGACGAATTGAAATACAACAACTATGCAAACATCGTCATCGTACTTAAGACATTCATTTCAAAATGTTAATAAACCCTGTATAGTGTAAGTAAAGACAGTGGAACCCCTCTTTTTTTATCAGAAATTTAATAAGAGGAGATATTCTCCGAAATGAAGCCAGCTTTGATTTTGTATATCTTGGCGAAAATAGCATTCCACTAATGTATAATTTATAAAAATCTGACAACTTGAAATGCCCAAAAGTGCAAGGTTTTGTAATATAATACGTTATTTTATTGTACTACGGGTCAAGCCAAGTAAACGAAGTTCCAATGGATTTATATATAATTTTCGTAAACTTTTTTCGTAACTTGAAGTATATTATTTATATAAATCATCTTGTTTCTCTTAATATATATTAATTCCATAGTATGCTTTGTCAACTTAGCATGTTTTTCGGGACATTGCGTTTTTAAACACTTTATAATCAAAATTATATTTAGTCATTTTTGATGTTTATACGTCAACCCAGTCGATTTAGCATACTTTGGAATGGTGGTATCGATATGTTTATTACTCCTCTGCCCATTGCTGTAGTTTCATTGCACTATATAACACCAAAAAAGGGGTTTCCACAATGGATACTGGTAGATGAGACCAAAAACAGATATACCTGTATCGGCGTTTTGAAAGATCACAGCGGAATTTTATTTTAGGAGGAGTTAATGGTATATGAAAATATGTGTTCTTTACATCTGAGGTATGAAGTATGTTCAGCATGTTTGTGGAAAACATTAAGGCCAATATTTTTGTGGAATATATTAACCCTTTAGCTCCCCCACATATATATGTAATTTTTGGCTCTTTTTTAATAAATCGTAAAAAAAGCACCCCTAAAGTGCGGAGGGCAGACATGAACTATTCCACAAAATTGTTGGCCATAAAATTTTACTATATATGTCACAACACACCAAATCCCAAATCTTAACACAAACTCCAACAAACCTTCAAATTCCAGTTAAACCCCTCTTTACTGGTATATTTATTGCTTCGACCACTAGGGCGTATGAATAACATTGCTGTACTAATATTCCAAAAGGGTGTTTATATACCAATATGCAGTACGAACAGGCAAAAGGTTGGAACTTTAACCCCCATAAAATAAAATTACAATGTGATTCAAAACGCCGATTAAGGTTTATCTATAAACGTATATCTTTTTTTGGTCTCCTCTATCAGAAACCATTGTCGGAAGCCCGTTGTTTTGGAAAAAGTTCGAAAAAGTTCCAAATTGTTGTACAGTGTTATCAATGTTATTTAAAGTTTCATATCAAACCTAAATCAATGTGATTTGGCACATCTTGGGAAACATAGCTTTCCATTGATGCCCATTCTATTCCCAATTGAATACATTATAGACCTAAAAAGTGTACCAGAAAAAGGCATGGGGCATGTTTAATTTGTATATAAATTTTATCTGAACGTCTTTGGAAACAGATTCTTCTCTTTATAGAAGTTGTCTTAGTATCAGCGATCTATGATACTAAGTATTAACGAAAATATTCGTTAATACTACTAAATCATACGTTATTATGACAAAATCAATGGAAGCGTTCGCAAACATAACAATATGGGTTCGTAAATGCAGCGAAATCGTACACTGGGTCGATTTTTTCAATGAACTAATTCTTAAATCAGGAGGTACTTTTCAAAACTTGACCTTTCCACTTTTTGTGTTATAATGAAAAACACAATTAAAAATATAATCCTACCCTTTTATTGGTACGCTATCCATTAAAATAAATATAATTTCTACTTGAGGACAATAAGGGCCCTAAAAGTGTATCACAAAAAACCCTATAGGAAATTAGTATAGTTAGCCGAAGCAAGCACTTGTAAGTAGAGTGAGTTTTGATTTTAATGATCACCTGGCGGCATAGATGACCTGCAAAAAGGGAGACCATCTAAAAGGCCTGACTATACCTTACAAATGATCTACATTACAGTGATTTTATAAAAATCCTTTCTTTGTTTATAATTTTCTATATAATTTGAGTAAGACTACTGTTTATGAAGCACATCCTAACGTGATTATTTGGAAGCCTAAATCGTACGGAGGATAAAAAAAAACTTAATTAAAATATAATTCTGCACATCTATGGAAAAAGGCATTATACAGTATTATAAACTTTTATATCAACTTGTGGACAGTAAAGGCCTCAAAAGTGTACCACAAAAATCGCTATAGGGAAAAATCCTCCTTGGCGCAAAAGTGTCATCTAAGACTAACAGTTGGTTTTACATAGATGCAAATGTTTTTTGCCTATGTATATGGTGTTGGGAAGGTTTTTGTAAACATTTTTTCTGTAAGCGCTAAAAAGAATAAAGTCTGCGTTAAAAAGAATGAAACATTTGTTTTAAAAATGCATAAATAATTACATAAAACTGTTCTACAGAACATGTTCCATTACATCTACAAAGCTGTTAATTTTAAAAGTCTTTGCAGACTGTTAACTCTACTTTTGGCTCTTTTCATAACAGTGCCAGATCGTAATTTCGGTTTCGATTCTCATTATCATCTGCAAAAATAGAGATCTCCTAAAAGGTCTGATCATAACATACAACTGATTCACAATACAGTGATTTTATAAAAATCCTTCCTTTTGTTTATATTTCGATATATGTATGTTTTCTACAGGACAACTATTTACAGTCCAACATGATTATTTGGCAGCCCTACTGTATAAAATTCCTAATTTTTTTCCTTTGTTATTTCCACTAAATCCAGGTTTTACTGTTGAAACCAAAACATATATCCCCCTGACATACACTCGTCGTCGACTCGACAATATTCATGCAATACTTATTATTATTATTATCGTGCCGTGAATCGTGGAAGAGAGGTTGAAAAGTGGTTAGAAGATGAAAGGAGGGAGTGAGTGGGGGGCTGAGCCGGGCTATTCACTTCTGAAGTGTGACTTTATGATGGTTTTGTAAACAAAAACTCTAAACAAACCGAAATGGAATACAACAAAAAAAAACTCTTCAAAACAATCTCTTCGTGATCACAATGGATGGCGGCGAGGATGACGATGATGATGATGTCGACGTCGTCTTCTTCGTTGTAGTGGCTGTTATTCCAAGGAATGACTTTCATTTCTGTGTATGGAATTTTGTTGATTTTTGTTCACCATTCTTCTTCAAAATATTAAAATACTTAACAATAAAAATTTATGTACAATTTCACACATTTTAACTTGAATTGCCGAAAATTGGGCATCTCCAAGAAATAAAAGAAAAATTCTTATTTGCGATATGGGTCGCGCTATTGGCGGCGAGACCAAGTCACTGACCACCATTGTTGGCTGGCTGGCTGGTTGGTGGTTGCATGCTGTAATGAGGCATGTAATATCAAACCCAGACCTCCCCGAGTCGACGTCGTCATCGTCATGAAACCCATCTCGCTTCGAAGTTTTATTTGCCAGTTGCGGCTGTTGTTAATTTGTGCAGCATAAGCTTTCGTGAAATGCTTGAGTTGTGAAGTATCGCACATAGCGCGCGCACACTGCGCACGCGCACAGCTGTGTCCATTTAGCCGTTGTTTAGCTTTAAAAACAAAAACTGCAAAAGCAAAAAAACAGAAACAGAAAAAACCGATTCCTGTTAAACATATTCATGTTTGGCAGTTTCGCTAATTTTGTTGTTTCTTTGCCGGTCGGTCTGAGTGTCTTTTTGTTTTTGCTTTTTTTGGTATTAATTTCTGTTTCTGTTACGCTGTTAATTTTTTCTTCATAACGCCGCTAATTTGGTGGCCTTAAGAGAGACGTCGTCGCCATCGTCATGATTTTGTTATTGATTGCCATAAGTCTTTCCTCAACGACGAAGCAATCAAGAAAAAAAGGCAAAAAAATCGAATCGAAACGAATTTAAGAAAATTGTTTTCACGCTTCTCGATGTTCGTTTGTATTCTTCCGAAGATATTACCTATTTGCATGGAAATTTCCCGGCGAAGAATCGGAAGATAATTAACATTTAATATCCGCCAATCATTGAACTTTAAAGCGTTAAGCGTTTTTTGAGTCGGTAAGCGGAGGTGAGCTTCCAGAGGCATTCAAAAGCCAGCAGCCATAAAGTTTCACCATAATGAAAGTTCAAGCAAAATATAATTAAGAAAACATTTTTATTAAAAATAAGGAAGTAGGGAAATAAGTAATAAATACTATAATTTACAAATTATAGAGTTTTTTTAAAAAGAAAAGTTAGTTATTTTTTTAGTGTGTATTAATTAATTTATTTAATATGAGTAATTAAAAAAAAGAAAGAAAGCTTTTTATTTTTTTTAGTTCAAATTATTTTATTAAAAAAAACCCAAACAGAAAATGAAAGATGTAAAAAAATACATCAATAATTTCAAAATAAATAATTGTTAATTTTATAATTATTGCTTCTATAATTTTTGAGGCCTTCTAAGAAAATTACAAAATCTAAATTGATTTTATGAAATATGATTTCGCATATGTTTCGAAATGCTCTAAAAAAGTTCCAATTCTCGTATGGAAAACAATAATAATCGTATTAGTGCGATTTTCTGTATTTTCTTTCCCCGAATAGGTAATTTTTTTCAGCCAAAGAAATGGTTCTTTATTCCCAAAAAAATTTTCTTTACATCAAGAAAGTTTCTTTTGTAAAAGGAAACTGGTCTTTATTTTTAAGAAGCACTTCTGTGGAATAAATACAATGTTCTTTGGAACAATTTGTTCCTGTGACATCTCGTTTTCGTGATATTTAGCCACAAAGTTTTCTGAGTTAACAAAGAGGTTAGTAAATTCGGACACAATTTTGGTATAGAAGGATTCGGAAATTATGGTCCATGTAAAAGAAGAAAATATAGGACACTTCATTAAGTATTTTTCCCAAAACACCCGACACCCTCGCTCATCCCCTTACCCCGAAAAATCCCCTTCAAAAATAATGAAATATCAAAAGACGTAGAAATCAATGGATTTTTGGGTGATATATTCGACTAAAAGATTTCTTGTAAAAAATCACGATAGTCCCCACAATACACGTTAATGGCAACCCAGTGATTTGTTATATACATATATCGTATTTATCCACTGAGTTTGCTGGGTAAACACAGGGTTAGTAAATTCAGACACAATTATAGTACAGAAGGCTTCGGAATAGATGTTCCATGTCAAAGAACAAAATAAAGGAGACACTTCAGGAAGTATATCTCCCAAAACAGCCGACACCCATCCCCTTACCCCCGAAAATTCACCACCAAAAATAATGATATATCAAAATAATTGGTTTTCATCGAGGATACATTTTGATGCATACACAGTGATTTAACCCTTTGTGTGGAGGTACAAGAGGGGTGGACCAATATGGCCCATTGAATCGAACTTAGCCAAAGATAGAAAAAATATTATGACATTGAAATTTGAAGTCAATCGGATACTCCTTTCGGCAGTTATCGTGAGCACCAGCCAGACAGACAGACAAAACGGACGGACATTGCTCAAATAACTTAAGATGTGTTAAAACTTCTTTCCACCTAACTTACATAGGGTCCCATGTCACTCCTTCGATATGTTACACTTATGGCCCCTGGCAAATGATACATACCCGCCTCCACTAAAGTTGTGTTATAATCATACTTTGAATCAACTTAGTTCTTATTTTAAGGAAGAAAGTGTTTTCTGTTTATAAACTTGTATATGCAAATCGTTGAGAACAGATCTATGCTCCGGTAAATACTTTAGTACAATTGAAGTTACTAAAATCCCGATAAATGTACCACAAATATCAGTGTAGCGCTGCTATGATAATGAACTATTAAAATATTATTTATTTATTTATCTTTATACCCTCACTTTAGTGTGACGAGGGTATATATCATTTGCTACGGAAAAAAGTGTAACACATCGAAGGAGTGACCTAAGACCCCAAGTATGTTCGGCGGAAATCCGTTTTGGGTCATTTTAAGTCGAATGAGCAATGTCCGTCCGTCTGTCTGTCTGTCTGTCTGTCTGTCTGTCTGTCTGTGTGTCTGCTGGCTGGTGCGCACGATAACTCTCGAAAGGAGTAACCGATTGACTTCAAATTTGGTATGTGGAAATATTTTTTTCTATCTCCGGCTAAGTTCGAAGATGGGCCATATTGGTCCACTCCTTCTGGTACCTCCCCCACAAAGGGTTAAAATGTTGTGAAATATTGATTCTTTAATAACTGCTATTATACGTATTCGAATCTTCTGTAATTCCACACATAGTATTAGTTTGTTAGTCGCTATCAACTCGAGGAAAATGGGCGAAATTGCCACGCCCCTTTTGGTACCTCTCACACAAATGCACCATTTTGCACCAAAAGTTAACAGCTTATAACATTAATACCAATGTATAAAAATACTTGAAATTTTGTACAGCGTAATGTTTTTATAGTGCCTACAGTCCATTGATAAATGGGCGTTTTTGTCACGCCCCTTTTGGTACCTCTCCCACAAAGGTACCATTTTGCACCAAAAGTTAACAGTTTATAACATTAATATCAGTATATACAATTAATTGAAATTTTGTACAGTGTAATGCTTTTATAATGCCTATAGTCCAGTGAAAAATGAGAGTTATCACCACGCCCCTTTTTGTACCTCCCACACAAAATGGCCAAATTATACCACAATTTAATATCTCAACGTTAATATACCAGTCCATATAAACGGTTACAATTCGGCACAGTGCTATGTATTTAAAGTATCTACTGTTCAGCGAAATATAGGTGTATTTCTTAAACCCCTTCTGGTTTCTCCCACAAAAATTTACAGAATAATTTGTGTAATATTCAATATTACATTACTCACAAAGTGAGGGTATACCTTAGTCGGTTTACCCGACTGAAACTTTCTTACTTGTTTTTTATTTATATATTTATTAATTAATTAATTATTTATTTATTTATACTTAATGGTGGGAATCGAACCCACGACCCCAAACTCATACAAAAAATATTATTTATTAATTTTTTTTTAATCTTAGACATAGCAGTATAAATAAAAAAACACTTTTGCACATCTTGGTGGAAAGAGGCTTCCACTGATATAATTTACATGGCCATTTGGGGGCATTAAATACTCTAAATTAAAGATGTACCACAAAAATTTTATTCGGCTTTTTTTTATAACGGCAGTAGCTCGAATCGAATGAAATTTATTAAATATAACCCTGAAATGTGTTAACTAATTCCAGTAAAAATGTCCTTAGCTTCTGTTCCAATTGCATACAGTTTTTATTACCTCCGCTTAAAGACAACGTCGGCGACGATGACGACGTAATTTAAGCGGGTATTTAGCAAAAGTGTCAAGTAATGAAAGATTGGTGTATCAAATTTAAACCGTCACACATCCATAAACTTAGACGGCCATACTTAAATGTTAATTATGAAGACATTAATACAGCAAACCACACAGAAGGCTAAGTAACGAAAGGAGTAGCGTTTCTCATTTGTCTCCTTCTTCCTCATCGTCACAAGGAGAAGAAATGTCAAGTACCTCAAATAATAATTTAACCATCATAAATCTCGATACTTTGAAATAATAAAAATTAATGAGTATTTTTTTCGGCTTTTGGAAATCTTTCTTGAAAAATCTCAAATTTCTTTGCGTTACTTGCGTTCTTCGTCGTCTCTTTTTCTTCTTAGCCTTCTGCGGAGCTTCATCGTTCATGTCGATAATGCAACAAAGGGGACAACAAGAAACGAGATCACAACCCCGACCTCACCTGTCTGAGCAACCATTTTGGGTTCATCCCAAAAAAACACAGAAAGCAAAAGAAAAGAGAAGAAATCTTGGCCCGACAACAGGCAGTAAACAACATTTACAGGTTGTCAAACATCGACGGGCGGGCAGGTAACAAATTGATGGTGTACGAAACAACAAAACGTTGGAGGAGAATTCATCTAAAATCTGGCACTCTTCTTTGGAATTCCCATGAAAACAATGCAATACAATCGAAGAAAGTAATGCTGTCTTGTCTAATGGCCGATTGTTGTTTCGATCGATGAGACGAATAGTTGTTCATAAATCCTTTGGCGCATCTGCTTTAAGGACCACAGCAACAACAACAACAGCAGCACAAAGGAGAACATAACCGACAAAAATGAAATGAGCATCAGCGTAACGAAATGCCCAACACCTAAAAAGATTGAATAGAAATACTAGTGCATGGACGGACAGACCGGCGGACGGACATTATGGCTTAGCTCTCAGCATTCAAAAGACAAAAGTCAATACCAAAAAATGCCAAAAGAAAGAATAGTTTCCTCAAAATCCATCTATCATTCTGCGCAATCTCGCAAGGATTTGTGTTGTTGCTGCTTCTCATTCTGGCTCTTCGCTCAGCTATCCTGCTGGGTATGGCGTGAAACTCAAGTGGTTGCTTGACATTTAAGCCAGTCAACCAGCCAACCAACCAACCAACCACTCGGCGAAAGTACTTACTACTGTGTACTCTGCTCTCTCTCTCCGGGTTCTAGCCTGTACTCGTCGTAATTGATTTCATTGTAGTGTTTCGCTTCGCTTTCGAGTACCTCCTCGTTCGCCTCTTTTGTTCTCAAATCCCAAAACCACTTGAATTTTACAAAAGATATTTTTCAAAAACTATTGAAACGCCTTCAAAATAGTAACACAAAAAGAAAGGTATTCGCCAGAACCGGAGTATTAGATTGTATTAGATCTGCACTCGATGAAACTGATCACCGGCCATTATAACGCGGCGGGGCCGAAAAACACCAACAACAACAACAAAAAATAATAATGTCCAAAAAACATAACATTCAACACATGTGTGCTTGTAATCGATAGTCAGTCCTGTGTCTGGTTTTGTTAAGATTTCTAAAAAATCTTGTAGTTGAAGTGGGAGCGGAAAGGACAATTATTTGGCAAACTATTTTTAAATTATTGATTGTAATTCATATGTCAGACGGAAACAGTTGTTCAAGTACAGCTTCCTGGTAAGAAATCCTCAGCAGGCGTCTAGTAGGTACTTGGTGAAAATGTCTTAATCTGAAAATTTAAGCGTTTTCAGAAATGTAGCATGGAAATAGCCAGCAATTATCTTCTATTAAATATGAGGAACTTAATATTTAATATTTATAATATGAAGAATTCCATGAATTAGTGTTTTTTACTGCTACACACAAAAAATATCTTTCCTTATGAATGACATTTTATGTTTTTATATTGCTCAAAATTGGTTTGAGCAAACTAATTTTCAAACGAAATTTTAGTTCCCGTAAAAGGGGAATTTTGCTGTCTAACATTTCGGTCCATTTTTGTGCAGGTTTGTTTCTCCGATTCGGATAGTACGTATAGAATTTATTAAATAATCTATATTTCACTTAATTTTAAACTGTTGTGGGGTAGGTACTAGATCGAGTGGACCAATATGGCCCATATTCGAACTAATTACTACATTCAAAATTTTAACTCAATCGGTTGCTACTTTCGAGAGGTATCGTACAGACCAGCCAGACCGACAGAAGTAGTGAAGGACGGACATTGTTGAAGTGAATTAAACGGTCCTTAAAACAGATTTCCACCAATGATACTTACGGTTTTAGGTTACATCTTCAATGTATAAAAATATTAAGTACGACTAAAGAACATTTCCCTAATGATCTTTAAAATAAGTACATTTGGTACTTAAACCGTAGACAGCAAGCTATAAACTGAAGATAATTATTGTTTAATTTACCATCATAATTTTTTTGTATTATTAAATATGAGTAATAAGTACTTAAATCTATATTTGTCTAATATTTCGTTTTGCAGCAACGAATTTATTCTTTGCGTGTACGATCGTAGTTATTAAAGGTCCCTAAAAAGTACTATTCGTAAACGAGGAAATAAACTAAAGTGAAAATAAAGTAAGCAGATAGTCATTATTGCTAAGAAACTTTCTTTGAATTTAAGATAAATCTAAAAAAATATTATTTTTTTTTAAATCATATTTGGTCATCTCTATTTTTACGATGTTTTTAGTTTATTTTTACAACAAAATATTTTTTCAGTACATGCGTTCCATATTATTGACTAGGAATAATCTTTAGAAAAAGTACATTGTGTACTTAAATATTTTAAAATAAGGTGATGAAAATTTTACTTATTTTAAGTCGTTTATACGAGTACTTATTGTAAAGACATTATCTTTATATTAAAGACAAATCCCCGCTTTTGATTTAAAGATGTATTATCTTTATTTTTTTGCAAAAAGCTGCAGAACATTTTTCATAATTTAAGTAGATTTATTCTTATTGTAAAGATACTTTCTTTACAATTAAGACAAATGCCATCATTGATTTAACGATTAGTTATCTAATTTTTTAGAGATTAATTATCCTTATTTTTTGCAAAAATATGTTTAGTAATATTTCATATATTCCAAATTCGAAAATCTGAAGAAAATTTTTCCTAATTTACGTAGATTTATACTCATTGTAGACATTTCCATTACATTTAAGTCAAATCACATCATTGATTTAAAGATGAGTTATCTTAATTTTTAGATCTTAATTATCTTTATTTTTTGCAAAAATGTCTTTAGTATTATTTCATATATTCGAAATTCGTAAAGCTGAAGAACATTTTTCTTAATTTAAGTAGATTTATACTCATTGTAAAGACATTTTCTTTACATTTAAGAAAAATCACATCATTGATTTAAAGATTAGTTATCTTAATTGTTTGCAAAAATGTGTTTAGTAAAAGTATATTTTATTATTAGAAATTACTAAAGATATGCAAACTTTAAAATACGTATATTTTGTACTTAAACCTAAGACAACGAAATGAACTAATGACAAATTTCTTAAATCAATTAAATGTGTACTAATTGTAAAGTTATCCGTTACTAAGCGAGTTTAGTTGCTGACTGAGTTAATAATTGAGGTATTGAAATTTCTTGGGTCCTATTTATTAAAACCCCAATCGTTTATTAACCTTCAAGTGAGGAAAATCTTCAGCCACATATGCATATGATCTGATTTGATCACATTTCAGTGGAATTCATTCGTCTTTTTCGAAAAAAGAGAAAAATAGATGGCTTGACTTCTCCGCCTCCTCTTCAACCTCATCAATTTTCTTCATCTCCTCCAAGGTTTTTAAACTGAAATCCCTTTCCAATGATGGTGAGGCTAAGCGCATTGCCTTTCGCTATCACGATCACCTCAAAACCAAGATTTTCTCCTCACGTCGTCGTCGTCGGAGTCCGTTGTCGTTTTGGTTAGTGGTGCCACAGCTTCTTCGGTTACTGTGGACGGACTGTTGGAGCGACTGACAGAGTTGGCTCTTTGGCTGGCTGGCTGCCTGGGCTGATGCTGTTTGCCTCCCAAATGATCATTATGGTGATTTATAAGCGAGATTAAGTTGCTGTTCGCAACGAAGGAAAATACCAAGAAACCATACCGTAGTCTATAGTCCGCAGCAATGCTTAAAAATGCCGCTTACTTTTTCCACAGTGATGATGTTAGTAGTGGTGGCAGTGGTGTTGGTGGCAATGGCTGTGTGCCGATCGTTTGGTTCGGGTCTTAAGCATACATACAACACACGTTAGAGTTGTAAGTCGGGGAGAAGAAAAAGGTAAGTGTTTTGTTGTAAATTGTAAACTCTTTTTTTGGACATTTTCGTTTTGTTTTCTTTGCGGCATTTGCTGTTGTTTCTTAACAATATAAAATACACAAAAAGAGTAATTGCAAGATGACGGTTTGGGCATATGATCATGATCACTTCAATACACGACTACTCGGGTGATCATGTTGAGCATGATGACGCTGCGCATCTGTGAAGAAGCAACGATCGACGACGACCACGACGATGATGATGACATTGGTCGATCGTTGGGTCGGTCGGTCATCAAGTTGATCCTTTGCTTAAGCCTTCCAAAATGTATTTGAATATTTATTTTGTTGAAGCTTCTTAAGTTTGTTTTCATAGTGTTTGTCGTCGTCGTCGTTGAGTTCGTCATTAATGCATTACCATCTTTCTAAAAATATCACCACCAACTACATGGTATTTTACACTGTAAGTCAATTGGATAGGGTAAGATGCATGTACATAATTCTTAGGAAGAGAGCATATTTACAAGGAAGTTTATATTGTCTTTGGTTGGAATTAACTGTAACATGATTAAATAGGATTGAACTAAGCCATAAAGCAGTGTTAAGTTCGGCCATGCAGAATCGTATATACCCTACACCATGGAACGTATTCCACAGTATAATAAAAAAATGGGTATTATACAAAATATTCAAATCATAGACGACGCTATAACACAACATGGAACTATGATGACCATTGTTTGTATGAAGGGTTTTTGTATAAATAGATCAAAAATATTCGACCGAATTCGGGAGGATTTGAATAGAAAGCTAAATATCACTTGACATTTTTGGCGTCATAAAGTTAAACCGGAAGGGATGCTATGTGTTTAAGTCCACGCTAGGATGGCGGGACTTAAAAAAAAAGAAAAACACAAAGTTTATTTTTTAATTATTTTAATGTTTTATTTTGGCCGTGAGCCTGGCGGTTTGGCAGTGTGCCAAAAGCGGATGAGTTGAGAACTGATTTAAGAAACGGCGGCGTTACCATCACCATGACGGCGTTAGCAGCAATGCATTTCAGCTGCATAGTAGGGGCGCTGCTGTTGTTACTTCAACACTATGTATATCAAAATATGGACAACCGACCGTTGTTCATGTGAAGAGTTGTGGGTATTTCTATGACTTTAAGAAGTAAAATTGGGAGGCACCTTTGTGTGGGAGCTGGTATATGAAAACATGTACCTATGACGTTGTGTCCGGGTATAAATTACCAATTTTCAGCCCGATCAATTGTAATTTGTGGCAAGAATTCAAATCGGCGGGTTGTTATATATGAGGACTATATCGAAAAATGGACCGATATTGCCCGTTTCCAATCCCAAGTTACCTGTAGCTATAAGAAGTGTCTTTACCAAATTGTAGTTATTTTGGTCAAGTATTTTAGATTGTAGAGTGATTACAACAAACTGACGGACAGACAGACATGGCTAAATCGTCTTGGAATTTTATTACGATTAATAATATACGATATGTGGGGGATTTCATGTCAATTTAATGCATTTTTAACTCCCAAATCTTCGAATCGGCATGAAACTCTATGACACAAAATGTCAAACAGATCGTTTGAGGACTGTCCGAGTTGGAGTGTGTCGAGTTTTGATAATTTGGTCATACGGCCATTTTTTCCCCATCCATATTAAATACTAATTACATATTGCATTTAGACAATTGTGTCCTTCTATATTTAAAAAACAAAAAAAAATTGGTAAAAAATTCAAATAATTGTATGTAAATTTTAAACTGGTTTTTACATTTTTGTCAAAAACCAGTTTAAAATTTTTATTTTGCTCAAACGAAAGCGTATGCCGTTTGCTTAATAGCTTAAAGCTATTAAACGCCAAAAAAATTGAGGTTGAACCACATATTTTAACATAACTCGGGAACCGTATATCCTATTTGGTTCAGTAATGCAGTAAATAATCCTTAATCAAGAGGCTTTCATCTTCAGAAAAAATCGGTTTTAAAATAACACTCACTTGGTATGAAATCCCCATATATCCATATTACTAATCGTCGTCTGATCAATAATTCGAGGTGTTATAAACGGAGTGACAAAACGATTATGACCCCATCCTATGGTGGAGGGTGTACTTAAACAAAAAGTACAGCCATTTACCCAAAATCATCATATCATAATCATAAAATGTTGATAAAATAAGAAAACCACCAAAATTAAAATTGCAAGTGGCCCTATCCAATTGCTTTCCAGTGTATACATAAAGAGAGAGGTGTTAGTAGCAACAGCAACAGCATCATCATAATCATTATCATCGTCGTTGGCGATAATGATGACGATGCAGCAACATACGAGTATAGCGTCTTAGGGACTGCATTGATTTGTCGTCTTTAGTCGGGTCTTGGGGCGGCCTCGTCGTCATCAGCATCATCGTCTTATTTTCGTCTTCTACCACTTAAGTGCTTACATAGTGCTCGTGGCATAAAGATGCTTTGGCTGTTACTTATTGTTGTAGTTCTTGATAATGTTGTTGGTATTATTGGCGTTGTTGTTGTTGTTTAAAAAGTTGGTTTACATAAAGATTGCAGCACGATAAACGTGGTCGAGTTCTAAGAGTGCTGCTGCCAACTGCAACTCTGTACTCTCCGCCGTACAGCCTGGAGTACTTGGATACATGTGTTGATGTGTTGCTTATGTATGAACGTACATGAGGGGCCAAAGGTATGCTGCTATTGTCCTTGTGTAGGGACAGCTATTGATGTTTACTCGTCAAACTGACGGTTCTGATCTCGGCTTTACTGTTGAAAATTGTATGCTTGGCTTGGCTTGCTTTGACAGACAGACAGATAGACGGACAGTCGGTCAAGCCATCTTTGGATTAAGTTGAGCTGCTGCTGATTTAATGGCTGAGCTAAGTTTGAATTTAATCCTCCAATCCTACAAAGTACATAAATTTAGCTAAAGACTTAAGGTCGTTTGTGGCCGTTTTTGTTTGGGGTTTTCTGTGCGCCTCTTTGCTTTCCAGCTCCAAAGTCAGCATACAATCATTATCGTCTGCTTTCTGCTTTGGTCGGGGTTCATCCCAGTCCATCTCCATTATGACCATTGAGGACGTTCATCTTTCTTTCTTTTTTTATCTGTCCAAGTGTGGTTTGTTAAACATGTTTTTCCTCGGCGGCCAAGTTAGGATCACAGTCCAGCTATTTATAATAAGTTAATGTTTTTCTTTTGGCTGCTTTTGTGTGAGCTGAGTCGGCTAAGATGCTTCAAGGTTGTTAGTTGGAATTTTTATTTTTCATATAAAAATATCCCGTGGTTTATGGCCCCTTTTTTGTACTTAGTCGTCGTGGTCGTTGTTGTTGTTGCTCTTCGCTGGGGTTTCTGATGTTTTTTGATAAATATTTGAATCCTTTTTTTAAGCTCGGGACTTTCGATCATCATCATTAATTACATTTTGGCTTAAAGTAACAAAGCAGCAGCATCAGCATCGGTACAATAAGTCTGGCCAAAGCTACCAAAAAAAAAATCGCAGTCAGTCACACTAACAAATTAGCACGATTTTCTTGATGTTTTTGTCCGATCTCATGTTTTTGCCGCTTAAACAATTGTTTCGCGTTCGCTTTGGGAAAGGCACGACTTGGGATATTTGTTGCTTCTTTTCTTTTTTTCTCCGGGAGATTTTGGCGACGGTGGTCATCATTTAACAAGACATCTTAGGCCCTTTAGGAATACCATAAACGTTGAGCTGGCCGGCTTGACTCGGCGGCTGCTGAGCTGAGAGTTGGGTTTTGTGTTATCTAAAGCTTGGCATCACTTGGCGGTTGAGGTGCACGAGAAAAAAGTTTCTCTCCGACTATGTTGCTGCTTGTTGCTTGCTGCTGGCATTTGTGTGCTGTGGTTGTGCAGGAATCCTTAGTAAGCTTCTTGATTTACCGCTGGAATGCTGTTCATTGGCAATGTTGCCAGTGATGTCGTTGTCGGTCGTCATTGGCTCAACGTTAATTCGTACTTACCAACGTACCTCAGTATCTCGGTATGTATGTCTGTCTCTTTGCCGGAGTGTACTTGGAGTTGTAGTCATCGTATGGAGATAGATGCTTGGGTTATGGGCATTTAAGGCCTCATGCTGTGGTTGTCATCTTCGGTTTCTTTTTACACCAAGATTAAGTCGAAGGTCTATTCCTTCTCAATAATGCCTGAGACAATGTTCACAGAACGATGAAAGTCAGAAACATAAGTTTCAGCAAGTTTTATCTGTAGCATATTTGCCGGGCACTGAGAGAAAAAGTCCATGGGAAAAAGGAAATTGTTCGAGCAAGAGCAAGAATTTTGGAAAATGCCTGAACACTGTGGAACAAAATGAAACAAGGTTCTGACAACGGATTCTTATAGATGGGTTAAAAAAGAACATACTTGTATCAGCGTTTTGAAAGTTTACGTATGGAGGTAATTTATCATTTGTATATCATTTTGACACTCATATGATGAATCGCCATAGGAAACCTTGTGATCCTTATATTTTATGTATAGGATATATTCAGCAATATCGCTTAAAACACTCACGCTCCCACATAACGGTAATTTGTAGATCTATTTTAATAAATCGTAAAAAACCCTAAAAATGGGGAGGGCGGAGATGAAATATTCTACTAAAATGTTGGCCATAACATTTTACTATATGTGTCTGAACACACCAAAGCCAAAAAATTAACCCCAGAAACAATCAAATCCAGTCAAACTCCTCTTACTGGTATCATTATTGCTTTGAACACCATGTCATATAAATAATGTAATTCATTCAACCTAGTGTCGCGAACTGGCCACATAGGGTTTTTGCTGGAATTTGGCTGATTTTTGTTGTTTGTGTGATAAACAGGAAGATTTGTAAGTCAGTTGTTGATTACTTCAACAGCTATACTAGACTGAAATTACTTTTTATTGTTCTGGTGAAAAATTTATTTTAAAAATTAAACATTTCGGCAGTTATATTAAAATTGCTACATATATTTTTGGGGAACACTTTTCCCCAGATCATAGTACTAAGCTATCAGTCAAAAACTCTCATTCCTGAAGATTGCAGATTTCTTTTTATTCGATACTTTAAGTATACCCATAATAGACTAGGAGGAAACGTTACCTATAAAAATCTACCTAAATATCCTAAGAGTGTAAAGGCGCTAAGTCCAATATTTAAAATTTTACAGGAGAGGCAAAATACTTGCTTTATATGAATGTTTTTATAAAGGGTATATGGACTTAGCGCTTTTACTATTCAGCTTTTAAAGACGACAAAGCATGATTTTTTTGGTTTTTTGTTTTCAAATTGATGTATATCCAACTTATCTTACATTCCGTTTCAAAAAATACATCTAGGCAAAAAGTGAACTTAGCGCCTTTTCACTCTTAGGTCGCGATATCTCAAAAAGCGCAATAGATTTATATTAGGCGTGTTTTTATGACACATAATTTTTTTATTTTTATAGAAAGAGTTAAAAGCTGGGTTAGGCAAACGTAACCGTAACGCCCCCGTAGCGTAACAAATCAGCTGATTCGATCTGACATATGGAAATCAGTGTAATCGATTAGCCAACGAAAACAAAACGTAAACGACAGCGCTAAAGCTAAGTTACAGTTAAGTTTGCCTAACCCAGCCTTAAGAGATTTCAAACGACTTATCGATAGAGTTTCCCCGACTTTATACAAAATTTAAAATTGTACGGTATGACAACTCATTTTTGAAGAGTTTTTTTGTTATTACTTCGAGAACTAAAGATAAGAAAGGCTAAATGAAAAAAAAATAATAGAAAGTGTAAAATATATAATAAGAAATATTATTTTTACGCATATATGGGGTATTTCATGTCAAGTGAATGAATTTTTAAAACAGATGTCTTCTGATCGGAATGGATTTTAGTTAATTGCGACGAGATCGGATAAGGACTTTCCGAGTTGGAGAGTGTTGTATTTTGAAATTTTGGTCAAACGTTCCTTCTTCTCATCCATATAAGTAATTAATTACCTATTGTACTTAAAAAATTTTGGCCAATGTGTTGTAGATAGCACATTTCATCCCGATCAGAAGAAATCGGTTTTAAAAATTCACTCACTTGTTTGAAATCCCCCATATATTTCACGACTTCCAATTTTCTACATTTATTTCCTGCGTCTCACAACGCCAAAAATCGCTTTTTAACGATATGTTAGACTTTATGTCTACTGTTTAAAAAAAATCAAGTGAAGCGATCATTTTTGAATCAATTCAAATGAATCCTATTTTTATCGGGGTTAGAGACTGTAGAAAAACCACCAAAACCTCTAATATATATAACGTCGTTATCTGTCTGATATTACTAAAAAAGCTGTTTTTTTAAAAAAAATTGCAATTGGTGATTTTCCGATTTTTTAAAATTAAAGGCTATACCCTTTTTCTCCCAGTATATTGTGTGCGAATTGAGTGACATACATGAATTTCATGTTTAACATTGCTATTGGGTCTCCGCCATCCATTCGTCTGTCCATCTATCCGTGGCTAAAGTCCGTGTTTTTCGTGTTCTTTTGTTCTTGACGAAAAATGCAAGCCCCTTTGAGGGGGGCAGGGGGTCAGAGGAGATGAAACGAGAGAGAAAAAGTCACCATCGCAGTGAACAAACATCAACTGCATCAAAGTCTGTCTGTCGTCGTCGTCTTCTTGAGTTTTGTGCGAAATATTTTCATGTTTGTTAAACGATAATTGTTGTCGCTACAAAATTTCCAACAAATAAAAAAGGCCGACGAGAGGCACAGCAGTCACAGCACAGCATCAATGCGCCAGACAAGGAATCAAGGAATTATGGCCATGTTGTTGGGTGTAATTTTTCTGTAAACATACTTAAGTGGAGCCCGTAAAGGCAACAACTATTTTATTTTTTCCACAGAAATCAAAATGATAATCCTTAAAGGGCCCCCGAATGGATGGCTACGACGAAATGGATTGCTCGAATGGCTGGATGTGGATGTATTTCCAGCTAAAACCAAGTTAATAAATGATTTGAATATTTGCTGGGGGCCAACACAACACAACAAATCATTTCTGGTCTTTTGGGTTGGTTGGATGGCTGCGATCAAACCTGTTTAAAAATTAAGCGCAAAGGTCCAACAGAAACAACTTATAATTAAGCGAACAATTTTCAAACAGACAGCGACATTGCGTACATTGAATATACTATATTTTTATATAGAAATCATTTATAATTTGATAAACATCAAATAAAATTTTGAAAATCATTTTTCAAACCAACAACCGAAGCCGAAATGTTAACACTTAAATTTTTGGGGGGAGGAGGAGTTGTATTGGAAGACCATAGAGAATTAAAAAAAAGGTTTCCCTTCATCTTGAGTTGGTGGCAATGGTCACAAAGTAACGATGACGCCTTTCTTTTCTCTGAACGTTTTGTACAACAGCGTTTTTAGTTTTGAGATGTGTCCATCCAAACCAAAGAAAAAAAGGGGGCCGATCGACCTTTTAATTTTTGATGGTTTTCGTATACAAAACAAAAGATAGATGCTATGATGATCATGAAGAATGACCAAGCAACGAACAACAACAATGGCCCATGAAAAGATTCCAGATTCCTATAATCGAAGTCTTAACCATTTCTCAAACAAAAGATTGTTGTTAAGGGCATTGTTCTGGCTTAACAAGTGTTAAACATTAAACATAATGGAGGGATACATGAGTTTGTGGAATTTATTCTTTTGGATTGTCGGTCACTTGGTTGGTTGGTTCATTGGGTTCGTTGATTTTGAGTGGTTTTGTTTAGTCCACTGAATAGGTCTGGCCAGCTGGATGATTGGACAAGCCAACAAACAAAATCAATATCGAAAATTGACAATCAAACAAAAGGTAATCAGGCAGGCAGAGGCGAATATTTTATACTGTACAAAATATGAAAAAAAAAAAAATCAGATAATAGGTTAGAATTTTTCTAAATCTATCAAAATAAAATTAAAGAGGATGATTTTTGTGGAACATTTTAACTCTCTAGCTACTCCACATAACTGTAATTTTTTGATCTATTTTCATAAATCGTAAAAAAAACACCCCTAAAATGGAGAGAATGTTTTACAAAACTGTTGGCCATAAAATTTTACTGTATGAACACAACAAAGGCCAAAACTTAACACAAACACCAAAAACAGTCAAATTCCAGCAAAAACTATTTGGGCTGTTCGAGACACTAGGTTGAATGAATTACAATACTTATGCGAAATGGTGTTCGATGCAATGAAGACACCAGTAATGAGGAGTTTGACTAGAATTTGATTGTTTTTTGGTGTTTGTGTTAAATTTTGGGCTTTGGGCTGTTCTTACACAAATTATATGGTCAAAAGTTTTGTAGAACATTTCTCCCCGTCCTCGCCATATTTAGGGTTTTTACGATTTATACACGGAGGAAAATCGCCATTTTTGATATGATTGAATTCAAAGAAAATATACTTGTAACCAAATTTTTTAAATATTATATATTTGAACAAATATATTTTATTTGAAAATCAAAAAATTTTGTTTCGAACGCATATATTAATATATTACAACAAAATATATTTGCGAACTGACTGTAACAAATAAAATATGTGTTTAGACACAAACAAAGATATTGTTTAAGAATTCTTCCAAATACATTACATTTAAAAAAATATTTTAACTTTGCTGACTTTGTCAATTTTTAATTTTATTTTTTCCCAAATTTCGTGTTATACTCGTACTTTATAGTTAAAAATGTCGTAGGCAGCATTTTCTTTTATTTTACAGCACTAATTTTTAATTTATAAATAGTCCAATTGTCAATCCATCAATGCTATTTTTCGTTACCAAAGATTATACGATTTAAATTTTAATAGAATTTTACAAACATATAAAATTTAAAGAAAAATGATTTCTAAAAAAAAACGAAATTAAAGCATCTATACATTTCCAAAATATTTAAATACAAATTAATCATTGTTTCGGAAATATTATTTCCATATAAAAGAATATAAGGATGAAAACATAATTTTGTTTAGAACAACATCCTCCCAAACATATAATATTTGTGAGTGTCAAATATTATATATTTGGACTGTACCCTAAACATATGTATGTTTCCAGCAGAATATGTTTGGAACAATATACTACAGAAGCGATTTTTTTTCAGCGTGTACAAATAGATGTAACAATTACCGTTATCTGGGGGAGCTAGAGGGTTAAATTTTTCCTCGTAGTGTTTAAGTAATAATCACGCCTATTATGAACATGTTAGGAATGGGATTTCACATTATTTTTTTTAAACGTTTTCTTTCGTATGTTAAAAAATAATTTAATATTCAAACATAATTAGTTGATTTCCAATGTTCCTATAATTTTATAATTTCAAATTGATCTGGAGGGAAATTCCCTCACAATTCTTTTTTGGGAATTGCAATTTCCTTTGTGTATGGGAATTCGCATTCCCAACAATTTTATAATAGGGGTGATTGCTGAACATATCCTATACATACAATTTAAGGATCCTAATTTTCCTATGCTGATTCATCATAAGAATGTGAAAGAGGGGGAAATATTTACATTCCACATTCCCCATTCATAACGCCGATACACGTCTATTCTTTTTTACCCCTCTGTCAGAACCTTGTTATTTTCGAAGAAGTTTCATTTTGTTCCATAATGTAATTTATATATTTAAGTTATCTGCCTAACTTTCCTATAATCATATAATTAAAGGAGCCCTGTAAGGTCCAACGAACTAAAGCTAGACACAATTTTAGAGTTATAATATATTGACGTTTTCTAAGATAAAGCTTCATTTTCGAAAAAAAAATCAATTTACTCTTCTTTTAGGAATAGGGTATATGAAAAAATTATATAATAGAATAGACTTCAATTAAAATAATCTTAAAAAATTAAAGGCCAACGTTTATTATCGTAGCAAATAAAATTATTTAAATGTGAGCGTATCTTCTCGATTCTACGCTATACACCCAGAGACAAATTATAGTCACCGCAAAAATATTCGCAGAGCAGATTGTTATGATTATAAAAATCATTATTTGAATCAAATAAGGTTTTTGTATGAATGAACTAAAAATGTTGAACATCAAGAATTTTTGCAAATTATAACGTTTCAGAAGATCTTTAGAGATGATTCTGCACATCTTTTGAAAGAAAACTTATACTGGGTATACATTTTATTACCATTAGAATGAACATAAGACACGGAAAGTGCACCACAAAAACCAATTAAGTATTTTTATTATAAATAAAATTTTAATAATTAATTCTCAAAATATATTATTACTATGATTCAGCATATCTTTGGAAATCGTGTTTTTAAACAATATACATATGGTTGCAGTTGGACTGAACAAAAGATCTGAAAAGTGTTCCACAAAAATCAGTGTACGAGTAAGATTATCACCAATAATTTATATAAACTGAGTGTTTTATTTGATCAAATTAAATTCTACATATGATTATGCACATCTTCGTGAAAAGGAGCTTCTAATCGATCGACATATTATTCCTCTTCATCTGAATTAAATGCCCCAAAAGTGTACCACAAAAATCAGTTTAATGCAATCGATGTCAATACGTTTTTTGGATAATATAACTTCTTAAATTGGATTACAATTATAATTCTGGACATCTTTGGAAAATTACAGTTTTAAATACGGTACATTATTTTTATAATTCGGTGGAATTGAAGACCTGAAATGTGTACCACAAAAATGTGCACCGCAAAATAAAATGAAAATATAGTAGATGAGAACAGTAGGAATCACAACAAGTTAGATGCTATATATGGGAGCTATATCTAAATATGGACCGATATCGCCCATTTTCAATCCCAAGTTACCTGCAGGTATAAGAAGTATCTATACCAAAATTCAGCCACCTAGCTCAAGTATTATAGATTGTAGCGCGATTACAACACGGACGGACGGACATGGCTAAATCGTCTTAGAATTTTACGGCGATTAAGAATATATATACTTTATGGGGTCTCAGATCAATATTTAGAGGTGTTACAAATGGAGTGACGGAGTTACTCCGCAGGCAGCTGGGGCTCCCTATTTAAGCAGTCCTGGCCTAATGACATAAATTCATAAAATTAAAAAAAAAACATTTAGGAATTTATTCATTGATGCCCAATATTTACGTATAGATGTTACATCCGCAACAACAAAATTAGTATACTCCCACCAAATGGTGTAGGGTAAATACAGGCAACTGGTTAAACATTTTTGATTGATCTGCAGTCTTATGTTCTCACAGCCATAAGACTTGATCTGGGCTACCAATCTCCCATATGTTTGGCTGATTTCTTTTCTTAATAAATATTTAACAAATCAAGAAATTAATCATGTTTTTCTCTCGTATTTATTTAATTTCATTTGATTTTGCATTTTAAACTAAAATGGCTCAAGGAAAACTACATACTTAACAAATTGTTAATCATCACTTTACGCTTTTCGACGAAGTTTTGTTTGTCTTCTCTCCATCAGCCAATGAACGATGGATGGATGGATGGCTGGATGGATGTATGGTTGGATCAATCGATCGATCGCACTTGAGCTGAGACGAATTGGCTGTCGTCTCAACGGTGTTTGTCTACTCCATCATCGAAATTTTTGCTCATATCTCTTTTTGAAGTCATAATCATCTTCGTTTTAGCCAAGTTTTTCTGTTTTTTCTTCAATTTTTTTGCTTAACTGTCTGTCTAATTTAAAGTCTAAACAAACACAAACAGACAGACGGACAGACCGAAGACACTTCTTGAGTGATCATCCCATACAAAAAGTGGCGACATTTATACAACATACATACATATTGATGTATGTATGCATGTTCAAGTATTTATGCACATATCTACATACTCGTACTCGTATAGACATACCTACATATGTAAATATCTACATATATTTATGCATAAACATGTTTACGACGCCACGATTGTAGTTAAGAAAAAAAAACGTCCAGCGAAGAAGTAAGTGTCTTGTACATGTACATATTGCCCTTTACCGATAATTGTTTAACAATTTACAATAATTACATTTAAAGCATATTCCATATACGTTCGTTGTACGGTTGTGTCGCAAATCGACCGACACTCGTCTCGACACCACAAATCTCAGCACAAAGTGTTGCTATGCATAATGTCGTCCCCAGTGGTATCTGAGAGCGAAAGAGAGAGCGAGAGGGACATGTAAAACATCTCGTTTAAGCGATATGGTACATATGAGAATGTACATCAGTAACAGTGTTGCTAATATATCGAGTAATCGGATATTTATATTTGGGTTTTTGCATACAGGGCTTTATTTAATCCCCACAGGATATGAACTTGAACCTATTGAATTGTATGGACTGCCACTATTTCCATAAACCGAATACGTCTGAGAGGAAGGAAATCATTCAAATTACTAAATATAAATGTATATATTGATTTGTTATCTGATGATTTAAACTTTTGCGTTTTTTAAAAAACAAGGCAGTTGATTGATTTGAAACGTCTTGTGGAAAGATCTCATGGGAATTGTGTCAATGAGAATATTCGGATTTTTTTTGTAATTAAATTAAACGAGAATCAAGCAAAAAGTTTACCATTGCCTATACAAAATAATAGTATAGTTTAAAACCCAAACTTTCAGAAGACCACCAAACTCAGTACCACCTACCCAGTAAAAGAGAACAATTCATTAAAAGGTTTGGTAAAAAGAATGCCTGTATATATCCGGATAACTTTTCTGGTAGGCGTAGACCGACTATTTCCTATCGTGAGCAACGACAATCGTAAGGAGAATTTAAACAATTTCGGAAATCAAGGTGTACATTTTATGCGACTAAGCAATGTCATAGAACCTCTCATCGTCACTGAAGTAAGATGTGTTTCAATGAAGAAATGTAATCATTAAATATACATTTTTTTGAAAATTCTCTTTAAATTTATTATTTTTATTGAAAATTACCAAAAATAGATTTCTTGCACCAAGAATTTCTTAAACGATATTTTTAAAAAATTTACTTTAATTATTTGATAATAAACGCATTATTTTTGTTCTTGTTTTTAAAAATCAAATCAGTATTATTAGAAACTTTGTCGATTACATAGAGATGTAACAAAATATATATGTATATTATATCTTTCGAATCGAGTTTTGTAAAGTATGTAAGTCAAACATAATGAGTCACTCCAAAAAGCAATCTGTAACACAAAATTGCCGCAAACGAAACTCAATTTTCAAGTCTAAAAAAAATATTGTCTAAAAAATTATGTAGAATCAGATTTATGATTTCTACAATTTCATTTCAATTTTTATAAAAAATTATGTAGAATCAGATTTATGATTTTTACAATTTAATTATCAAAATTTATCGCACGCTGAAAAAAGTATTAAAAGCAAAGTAAAGCATTTTCAGCTTACTGATTTGGGACTCAATTCAAAGAATTGGACGTGAAAATAGCCCCAACAATAAGAACATCTACATCATTCGTTTAGTCATGTTGGCTCAATTATTAATTTAATGATCACACGATTTTTTTTGCTCAAGGTGGATTTTTAGCACTTTTTCTATATTTTTTCTTAATATACCGTACGGAATATCTCTTTTGTGTCTGAAGCAAAGTTATAGATATTGAATAGGAGAAAAAATTGCGGAACAAACCTAACTGAAAAAATGCATCGAGCGCCTTAAAAATCGCAAAAATGCCCACAGAGTCATAAAATATCTGTCAGTAAAATATTGAAAAATACGTATGAGTAACATGAACTGCTATTTTTGCTCTTAGGATGTTATAAAAAAAACATTTTTTTCCTTTATTATTTTAAATTGTAGTTTTATGAAAATTTTTTGTTCATTTCTGTGAAAGTGAAATTTTTATCTTGCCGTGAGTCGAAACTGGGCCTCCTAGTGCTGCGGCAGCATGACGACTTAGAATTACCGCGGTCCGGAGTTATCGATACCTCAATTCTAAAACATGCTAAGTAGACTTAGTATGTTTTTCCGTAGATTTCATTTTTAACTTCTACATATTTCAAATTATATTCAGTAAAAATTTGGTGTTTATCGGTACAGTTCATTTGATTTGTATTATAAAGGAATTCCACACAAATTTACACAATAAAAAAGTCATCAAACTTTGGTCGCCTCTCCTGAAAAACTGCCTTTTTGCACTTAGCATAGTCTAGAATTCGATAACTCCATTCTAAAACATGCTAAGTCGACTTAGCACATTTCTAGGGAGATTGCATTTTAACTTCTAATATTTCAAATTATATTCAGTCAAAATTTTGTGTTTATCCGTTAACCCGATCAAAAGTTATTCACAAAACAGAACAGGTCATTCGATTTCCATTACAAAGGAATTCCACACAAATTTAAAAAAATTACGTAGCATGAGTACTTTTTAGCTAACAGAACAGCTTTGAATGCTCACTTTATCTAGGAATATGTAATTAAATTGAAGTGTCCGGGATCGAATCCCACACCGGTTGTTTAAATTATTATATAAAACTTTCTTTTTTTAATTTTTCTAACGTATTTTATTTTAAAAAATCTATTTTAAATAACAAAATAAATTATTTGTGAAAAAGTGCGATAACTTCTTTTTTGGAAGTACTTAAAAAGTGATTCCTAGGAAGTACATCCATATTTTTTTGCTGGGTATTAATATGTTTTCGACTTGACTTTTGTGGCTCGAAACATGTTTTAATCAAGCGAGATCGTCTAACCTTCAAAAAATAGTAAAACAGTGTTTATTGGGTAATTCTCATAGCCCCTATTCAAATGTATCGGTTATTCGGTTACAGAACTCACAACACTAGAGCGTACTAGAGTACCGAATCATACACTCGGACAACATTAGTATCTGTGTAAAGTCAGCAAAACACTACAAATAACATCTGAAAGATAGTTTGTTTGTTCGCTGTCATTTTGTTGTTGCTGTTGTTGTTGTGTGAGTGAGTGATTGTGTGTGTTTGTTTTTTACCGAGAAATTGAAAGATTTTATGATGTTTTTCTGAAACCGGTTTACAAGACATAAACAAAGTCTGATTTATTTTGGCATTTTATGTATTGGTATATGTAAGTAGGAGAGATTATGCAAAGAGAGTTAAATCCAAAGAGATGACAGAGAGAGTGAATTGCCTCCGAAATTTAGAGAAATCCCACAGGCAATCTTTAAGATAATTCTAGAATTTTGTTAATTATATTATTAATATATGTATATTATTATTTTTCATAATGACCTCTTATAAATTGTTATAAATATTTTAGTAATGAAAAAGTTCACCATGGTTTCTGTAAGATTTATAAATCTAAATCCGTTTATAACTGCTAAAATCCAGTTTATGACGTTCTTTCTCAACTTGTAGATACTTCACTCAGTTTATCTAACAAATCTCTCACTCTCCTACCTGGTTTATCTTGCTCACTTTGGTAACAGTTGGTTGCGCTCGTTAACATTCTTTAGTTCCTTGGTATTAGTGCTAGAAATCTCTCGTGTCTCTCGAACGGTTTCAAGCATCCTACTTTGGCTCTCTGTGTGATTTGAGCTGTATACAAACGCACACTCACTCAGTTACACTTAACATTAATCACTGTCACAGTTCACTCAGCATCCCAAGTGCCCCCAAATGCATTTTTCTTTGTAACGCCTTGTATGAGTACGTAATTCCCATCTCCCCCTTCATAATTTTTCATCTCATCCCAACTGCATACAAAGAGTTCATCCAGGTGTGCTTAAATGCTCTCTGCTAATGTGTGAGTGTGTGTGTGTGTGTGTTTGGGGAGTGGGGCTAAGATCTTTGTTAATAAGAAGAAAGAAAATCTGTATGAAAATATTTGACTTTTGCTTTTGCCGTGTAAACACAAATGAGGTGGTGTTCATTTTAGTTGAGTTTTTTTCTCAGTTCGGTTTATGATGCATAGTTCATCTATTCGTTGCATGTTTGAAAAAAAAAACTTTCTTTGTTGTTTTGCTTGGGGCTCTGAGATTAAGAAGGAATGTTGATTATGCAAATTCAGTAGGAAGAGATAGATAGATTATAATAAAATGTTTGCCATGATTTTGTAGGTGTGAGTTGGTAGACGGTTATTATTAAATTTTTGAAGAAAAGAAAATATTTAAAATTAAACAGTATTAAGTACAACAAAATAAATTATATTAATAGCTATATGTTTTTAAAACTGATATATTTAAGTACATTTGTAAACCGGCTATTAAGTATGTTTAGTAGGATGTAAGAAATTGATAAAAAAAAATTTAAATAAGAGGCTAACTTCATTGTTAATATTAATTGGAAATTATTTGCAAAGCAATGAGAAGTATATCGTTAATAAAAGCTGTTTATTTGCTTTATTTCCTTCGCACATCAAGACTTGATGAGTATATGACTTTTGGACAAACACATGGCAACATCGGTCTTTGCCGTATAAACTGTATACTCAAAAAATAGTACTACCAGCTGTCATCATGTCAGATGATATGTCTGATAGTGAGAAAGAGACTTTAGTGAAACATTTTTTAAAATTGACGATTTTATATTTCAAGTCTTATCCTTTTTTTATTTATGGAAAAATGTGGATTTGAAGCAATTCCAATTAATACAAAGTTTAGACTATGAGGTAATCTATTTCATTATTAAAATTATTTGCACAATGTGGCAAAATGTGACAAATTGATGAATAATTGCAATGGAATGTCGCCAATGTAGTTTTTAACAAAGAATGGAAATAAAACGGATTTTAATTGATTTAATACAATTTCAGATAATATCAAATTAAATTAAAAAAGTCAATAGAAATTCAATATAAATCACTTCAATTCAAAATTTTTTTTTAAATTAAAATAAATCGCTTAGAAATGTTGAAATTCAAAATAAACCAATTGAAAAGTGTCTATTATGTGCAAAATAATGATTTTATTTTAAATTTAAAAAAAAATATTTGAAATTCCAAAAAAACATGTGAGTTTTTCGTTTTAATTGGGGGAATTGATCTTTTATCTATTCTTTTATTTTGGAATTTTCAGATTTTGGAATAAGTTCACAACAAAATTCAGGTTGATTTCCCTTGTTTGAGGAGAGGTGTTTCAATTCCGGTTCAAACTCTAGTGTTTTTATTATATCGACACCACCATTCTAAACTATGCTAAGTGCAAAAAGGTAGTTTTTCAGGAGTGGCGATCAAAGTCTGATGAATTTTTTAAATATGAGTGAAATTCCTTAATAATGCATATCGAATGACCTGTACTGTTTTGTGAATAACTTTTGATTGGGTTTACGGATAAACACCAAATTTTGACTGAATATAATTTGGAATATTTAGAAATTAAAAATGGAGTCTCCCTAAACTATGCTAAGCCGATTTAGCATGTTTAAGAATGGAGGTATCGATATGTATGTTAGATTGTTGTATTCTATTTAATTTTTAGTTTTGATTCTTTTGTCCGATGACGTGTGGCCAGGCGAGAATTTTCGTGTATTTTTTACCACAGGATAAAAATTAATGACTATATTTTAACTAATTCAATCAAATGTTAGTTAAGATAAAAGTAAATTAAAAAAAATACTTAAAAATTTAAAATATGTCAATTGAAATTCAACAATTTCCTATTGTTGATTTCTGCATAACTATTTATAAATACTGTGAAATTTAGGATGAATTTAGTTACTGTTGTTAGAACTCTTGTTTTTTTGTATTTTTTTATAATTAAGTCTAATAGATACATTATAGATATAGAATAGTAGTAGAATACTTATTGTCATATTTTGTAATCATATATGGCCTCATAGGCTCGATTACTCCGATGAAAACAAATAAATTAAAAATTAAATTTTCTATTACAAATTTAATATATTCCATTTGAAATTCAAAAGATTTTATTTGAAATGTAAAAAATTCTACAAATTTCAATAAAATCTATTTGTAATTCTAATAACTCCACTTGAAATTCTAAAAAAGGTGTATTCAGTTCTAGCGATTTTTTTTATTTGCAATTGATTTGTTTTGAATTTCAAATGATTTGTTTGATTTTCAAAAAGATTTTTTGAATTTTAATTTACGTGTTTCGAATTTACAGTGATGTACTTTGACTTTCAGTTAACCTTTTCTGAATTTCAAATATAATTTTTGAACTTTAACTGATCTTTTTTTTAATTTTAAATGGAATATTTGAATTTCAATTGATATTTTTCGAATTACAGCTGAAAATGGTGTAGATCATAACATAGTGGAAACGTAGTAAATATAACGGAAATTTTTTTATTTTAAAAATCTACTATCTATTTCAGTATTTGAGAATAATTAATTTATTCTAATTTAAATCTCATTTGACTACAAATTTCTCAAGTGAAAATCCATCCATTTTAAGAAATCCTCAATGATGGATGGACACGATAAATCTTTTATGTGTAGCATTAAAAAATTTTCAACACGACTGCCCCCTTCAAGCAGAATCATGTACTATCTTCGTAATATATATGTTATTAATTTTGGTTAGTGGATCAGATCAGCAACACATCACGATGTCAGATGTCGCTTTAGTTAATTTTCAAACCATGCAACTGAGACCAGATCACCTCGTGGGGGAAAATTAATTCACCAAAGGTGAAAATTAAGTTCAATATTTTCTCATGAATCAGGTTTAATAAAGTGCCTAAAAGTATGCCTTGAAAAATATTACAACTGCAGCAGAGAAGAGTTTGTTTGCTGGGTACTTGTCTCCACTAGTTGAAACAGTTGACATTCGAATAAAGACTTTTCGAATTGAAGACAAAAACCTAAAATCTCTTTATTTTGATTATCAATTGATCTGTATCTTCTCTTTTAATAAATTACAACTCTTTGAATTAATTTATAATTATTGCTCTTTTGAATTATTTATGGTTCTCTTAGGCATTTCTTACCAATTTGTTGTCTTTTGAAGAGAGGGAGAGAGAGAGAGCGAGAGATGGAGAAAACAACCGGCCTATTGAGAGCTAAATATTACAAAGATGTTCAACACTCTCTCCCCGATTTGGAACAGAATATAAAATATGCTAAGATCAGCTTAAATTTATTTTGACTCTAGGTTTAGCGATAACTTTTATAATGCCTGAATACTTAACGTCGGCCGTTGGTGTCTGTCTGGCTCTTGGTGGCTGTTTTCAGTATTTTATTTCGAAAACAACATTGAAATACTCGGAAAAAGTGGACAAAAATATGATCACTTATCGTGATCATGTTTAAAGGTTATCATATTATAAATTAATGACTACACACAATGGAATGGAAAAAACATATTATATTTAATATAATAAATAAGTAATATTTTTCTGTACTATAATGTACATACATACATACTCGTACATATAGAATTAAAATGAACATAGATTTTTCAAATTCCGTTTCAACAAAATGAGTTCGACAGATCGACGTTAATAGTGCGACATCAGCAGCAATAAGCAAACGAGCCCGGCCAGGCCAGGCTAGACTGACAGATAGATAGACAGATAGACAACTTGCTTGATCATACATCTATTTCTAAGCTAACAATAGAAGGAGATAGAAATTAAGGGAATTATTTATTGCAAAAATTGTTTCATAAGAATTAAGTCTATCAGTTGGAATTTTTGGGATCAATGTTGGTGAGTGGAGGGAGGTGTGGAAAGGACTTATTATCTATTGGTTCTGCGGATGGCATAAACAAATTATATTGATTTAAGGTTTTGACAGCTGTCAATTGGGATATTTTTCAGATAATTCAATATAATTTTCTAATTTAAATAAAAAATTATGAAATGGCCAGATTTTAACTTCGAATTTTTATATAAAAATTATCTATTTTGTGATCACAAAAAGACAAAAATTTGTTAACTTTGAAGTTTTATATAAAAATTATATATTTTGTGATCACAAAAAGGCAGCAATTTTTATGAAATTATATCGATTTGTAGCCGAACAGTCTCCAAATTTAAAAACATGACTTTACACAAAAAATCTCTGAGGTAGTCATTCATCATCATCATCACATAGGCGTTAATTTTAAGAATTTTTTTGTGAGGTTTTAGCCTAGTTCTTAAACATATTGTTTTTCGTTTGGATGAAGGGAGATTTTGATCTTTTATCTTTGCTTTTATTTTTGATGTTTCAGATTTATGGAATGAGTTCACAACTATATCCAGCTGGACTTCCCTTGTTATTTTAGAGGAGAGGGGTTTCGATTCCGGTTCAAACTCTGGTGTTGAGGTAGAGTCACTATTCGTCACATATCTATTTATTATATGTTTGTTTGTTGTATTCCATTTCATTTTCAGTTTGGATTCTTTTGTCCGATGGCGTTGGCCAGGCGTGAAGTTTCGTGCATTTTTGTAACACAACAACCACTACAACTCCAGCCAAGCCACCAGAAAACCAACAATGTTGTACTGCAGAAAGAAAGAACTTTGACTATAGATTTTATTTAATTTTTTGTTAACAATCATGATGGTCTGTGGCAGTAGATTGTTGTATTTGTAATGGATGATGGTGGTGGTGGTGGTTGCCGGTGGCCAAATCGGCGGCGGTCTGGTCTGTGTTCTCCCTCTGATGGTGTTGTTTAGGCGAGATTAAACAAAAGCCCTGCACGTCTGTCCGTCCGTTCGTTTCGTACAACTTTATAGTGCCATTTGTTTGGTTTTTGACGTCCAAAACTCAACTGTTGCTGGCCTAAACTTTCCACTTCAAAGATCTTAAATGGGAGTAGCACTTGTTGGTATGGCTGTCCGTCCGTCCCTCGGTTCACTATAGTGGTATGTATATTTGGAAAATGAGGCTCTTTACCATAATTTTCTGTTCCCCCCCCCCAACGATTAATGGAAGGGCTTTTTCAACAGCTTGTTGCTTTGTATTACAATTGTTTTGTTGCCTCGGTGGAGGGGGGAGGAAGGGGAGGGGTGATTACCAGCAGCGCGTTGCTTTTGTTCGAAAAGCAATATTTAATCTTATTATTTGTTAATTAAGCAGACACTTAAAAAAATCCCATAAATTATTAAAATGTCTAAAAAGAGTTGAGATCAGCTGATGAATAGAGATTGCATATACGAGTATAAAAAGGGAAGTATTTTTACTGCAACAGAGAGTATTGACATGGAGTAAATATATTCATTACAAACATTAGTTTTTTTTAATATAATTTGGGGTATTGGATGAGCCGGGAGGTTGATTTTATTCGAATTGATCGATATTCGGCGTTGAAAAAACTAAGAACAATCGAAAACTGTGCTGCCAGATCAGAATTGGATAATCAAATCTCTAAAAACCACACTGCCCTTTAAACCAAATATTATTTACCACTTTCCTCAATATTCTGAACACGAGCCTTTAAGTTTCCTCTGAGTCAATTTTACATGAACGAAATTAAGAATGAGGGTCATTACTCTCGATTTTGTGAATGTGTTTTTTTTATTGTTGCAAAGTTTTCTTTCTCTTCCCTTTCTTCTGGCTGATGATGAATATTGTTTTACAAAATATACCTACACACACAAAAAAAAATAAACTTACATTATTTATTTCGCTCAGTCTCCCGTCCGTCGTTCTATATAGGTATCTTTAAGGTTTACTTTTCTTCTTACTTTGCAGGCTTTATTGCAGTACCAACCTCCGTCCCTGCCCGCCTCTTTCTTTGGCCGCTCGGCCTCTTTAAGAGCTTTTTTTAACAGCGGTTTATTTCATTCATTCATTTAAAGATTTCTTCTTACCTGCAAACGAAAAGAAATGAGAAAATACATGAAATAAGATATGATAAAAAAACATAATTAAAACAAAATAATAAAATACGGACGCGTCGTACTACATACGAGACGAATCCGGCGACGACAACACGATATGTATGCCAATGAGAGAATGATACAGAGATAGAGGGAGAGAGTAAAGAAATTACAAACATAGTTTGACTCAATTCTCATGATTTATAAATGTTTGTTTGTACCAATTTGTTAATGTTACGAGTATTTCATAAGGGAAAAAGTGGGAAAGATTTATTTAAAAGTGACCCTTTTATTGTGGAGACTTTTGTTTTCGCCATTCAATGGAACAGGAAATGGAAAGTAATAGTTTTTTTCAGCCCTAATGTTTCCTAAACATTCCACTATTTTTAAAATAAATTTAAAAGAAATGAAATTAGTAAAATAAAAAGCAAATTTGAGAAGAAAAAAATTAGGTGAACTTGACAAAAGTTTAAACCAGATAGAAAATTTAAATTAAATAAAATTTAAAAATTTTGTAAGGCTTGTAGCTTGATCCAATGCACTAAATCAATTATAAACTCAATTTAGATTTTTTTTATGTTTCGTCATTTTGGATTTCATGTGATATGTAAAGGGTGGGCCATTTAAAATTTTAAATTCAGACAGAGACAATTGAAGCGTTGAAACATGAAATCGAAGTTGCCATTGAAAAGATTCGACCCGAAACAATCGAAAATGTACTGAAAATTGGGTTGATCAGATGACGTACTGCCGAGCCAGTCGTGGTAGTCATATGAATGATATTGTGTTCAATTTTTAAATGACAAAGTTTCCAATAAAACCAGAAATTTTCAAAAATTAACAGTACTTTTTTTATAGCCGATTTAAATTTTAAATATTTCCATATTTCATCTAAAACTACTTCAAAACGTTTCCTCTAGGCGTTGAGTCAAATCGAAGGTTACCTCTATATAAGGGTTAAATAACGAACATGCTCGAACTGGAGGAGAGACCATATCGATACGTTCATTCCAAATAATTCTATATTTTTATTACAAATATAAATGCATTATCCATTCAAATTTAAAAATGTTACAAAACTTTGTATAAACATGTTTCAATCATGCTGAATCCAGTAGTTGTTGCCCTTTTTCTAGGTTGGCTCTTGTTTTCGAGATATTCTGCCACGTAGTTTGCTGGAAAATCAGAAAGGTTATTTATGTCGGGCGAGAATTTGAAGCGGAAGGCTTTGGAATACATGCTTCAGTCCCAAGAACCAAATAAAGGATACTTTTACAGGATTATTTCTCTCAAAACAGTCTACAACGCTTATAATCCTTTTGCTCCAAAAAATGTTTTTTTTTTTTGGGTTTTACGAAATTTTAAATTACTCTTGAGCGGATGCACCGATTCTTACAAAGTTTACGCTGTTTAAAGGAGAATAAGGGGCTAGTTTTTATGGAACGTTTTTTAAAAAACATTTTATGATTTTTGAATCAAATGCCGACCCTAATTTTTTTTAAAATTTATACAGAATATGCACCTCTCACATATCCATAACAGTATTTTGATTTTTTGGGACTAAGTCAATTTTTCAAATTGTTCTTTCAAAAAAAATTGTCAAATTTTTTATGAAAAAAAGTTTCATTAAAAATGGCCCGTTATGTTCTTCTTCAAATGACGTCAACTTTGTAAAAATATTTTCAGCCATGCAAGAGCAATTTAAAATCTCGCAAAGCACAAAAATGTATTTTTCCCAATTTTTAAAATTTCGAAAAATAAATAATAGCGAATCTTATTTTTCCATTTAGCAACTTTTTAGGAAAAAATAAATTTCATAGGGTTAGGGTTATATAAAAAATTCTGCAGAAAAGCTAATTCTGCTTATGACATTTTATAATTCTGCTTTTGTACTATAAACCACAACACGAAATCCAGCAAAAAACCTTTTTTAAATAAAATATTTTTGGAAAACTTATTAAACAATAACTTTGTTTATGTGTAAACACAATTTTTATTTGTGAAAGTCAGTTCACAAATATATTTTTTCTAATATTTTAATATATGCGTTCGAAACAAAATTTCTAAAAACATTTAATTTCATACAATTTTACAGCTATAACTGTAGGTTAGCTCTAACTGTAGGATAACCGTAGATTGTGAAATTGGCCGTTAGAATCGTATAAAGTTAGGTTAAAAATCACGTATGATAAAATAAAAATATTTTTTACTTTTCCTGTAAAATGTTCAAACGTGATGAACATTTTTGCATTTTTGATGACGATATAGTACTCCTATCACCAAATTGTCCCCTAATCGCAAACAATGTTTTGTATCAAAAAGTGGCATATGTAAAAATTCATAAAAATCGTGTTAATTTTCAGTTTATATAAACGGAAATACACCCCATGTAAAATGTAGTCAAATCAAGAAATTCGCAAAACATGAGAAAAATAAATACGCAAAATGAAGGAACATTAAATCAATCTAACGGACGTTGTGATTTTTAGGAAAAGCAATTAACACTTCTGTGCACATCAATAACTTAATTCACATCTAAGCACTTGCTAATTAGCATCATTCGCTATTCAAAGCTGGTAATAAACAGAGGATATTATTCTTCGAAAAATTAACAACCAATAGTTCACTTTTCATCTGTCTTTAATCAGCCTTTCATATGAATTTAAACCAGTATTTAATATTTCGGTGGAATTCAATTCAAGTTCATATTCGGCTTTAGTCAAAAACAAACCCCGACGTCCGGCGTTTATCCACTACCCACTGATTAATTGGGTGGTTAATGTCTCAGCTTTATCACACTCCTGTTTAGTGTTTGACTATCTTTTGGCTGCCGACTGCTGCTGCAGCTTGCTGTTGTTGTTGCTAAAGCCAATGATGCCAAGCCGACAGATACAGATGCCAAATAACTGAGCTGCATTTTATGCATTCACACGCTTTGCTCGTACGGCTAACGCCGCTGCAATAAAACGAATGAATGGATAAAGTAAAAAAAAACAAAACAAGATAACATAAAAATTCTCACGACACTGAAACTAAACCCAACTCAAAACAACCCGTCTGAGAGCTCAGATCAAGTTGGCAAAAGCAGCAACAACAGCCAAGACAGAAAACAAACAAACTCCCCATTACGACAGCAAATGTTGGCAACATGAAGAGGGGTATTCGCTTTAGTAAATTGATTTAATGGACAAAAAACCTTACACTTTATATTACGAAAGGAAAATTGGCTTATACATATTATTCGTATCATATTCAAAGTGTAAGGGTAACTCTGCTTCTATCAATAACTGTCATAACAGTAATCAGCTGTTTCCAATAGTAGAGTTTTCATAAGTAACATAAAACCAATCACTCTGTGATGTCAATAAATTTTAATTTGATGAAAAAAGATATCAGAGTACTATTTGGAATTATTTAAGACTAGTAGACGGAGTTGAAAGATAAATCAATTGATTTTCCACCACTTTAGATGTCTAAAGTTAAGTTGTTAAGTTAAGTGAATACCCCTATTAAAAAGAGTTCTGAAAACTCCACATTGAAGCTGAAAATTTGAATGCAAGCAAACGAAAGCTGAGAAAAACTCCGCAGAAATACTCAAAAGCACACATACAATAAATATTGGAGATTCGAATTCAGCCTGTTTCAAGGATTCATATTTGTTGGCGGCTTCAGTTTGCTGGATGTACAACAGAAAAAACAACATACGGTTTTATCTCGCTGCACTCAGTGCGCGCGTCAAGTTCCCCACATTTCAATTGAGGATCATGCTGACGATCATCTGTATTTTTTTGATGTTGTTTGGTACTCTTCAAAACATATGTAAAATAAAATAATAATGCCCATATAAGTACGATGAGGACTGACATAATCCCCCAACATTTGTTTAAAGCAAAGAGAAGATTCAAAACGAAGGCATTGCAAGTTTTATAGAAAAAAACAAATATTCGGTCATATGTTGTTCGAAATTTTGTTCCAAAACAGCCGAAGCGATCGTACGGTTCGAATGCCAAAAGTTCTCACGCATTTAAGTGGCTTTTTTGCTTTTGCATTTGGAGGCATTGAACACAAGTAGAATTTTGTTGTATCTGTTCCAAGTGAAGCTTCAACTGAAGCGACCATAATGTAATGTACTCTTGCATCTGTACTCACAATCAAGTGGTGGGTCCATGTGGCAATGGAACATATTGCAATTTCAATTTGACATAAATGTGGCTACAAAACAACAACAACAACACTCATACATACTCAAGCAAAGAACCAACCATCCATTCATCCATCCATCCATCAGTTATGAGTTTCATCTGCTTGATTGTAGTTTTAAAGTGTCATTTATGATGGACTGTTAAAGAATATTTAACACTTTAACTTTAATATTTCTGACGTTTATGATGTGTTGCTGCAGCAATGAAACATTTCATTAATTTTAATAATCACAAAAAAAACATGGCTTTGTTCCAAAACAAAACTCACGCTCAGTGTTTTAGAGTTGAAGAAGACCCCTTTAATTGCCATCAAGACAGAAAATAGTTTACATATACGTATTTTTATATTTTTCTTATAGAAAAACAATTGCCTGGTAAAAGAAGATTAGCTCTGGGGTTTGTTTTAATGGCTTTAAGTGATTTGAATTCATCTATCTTCGCTCTCTGTTTTTGTTTCATTTGATGTCAAATGTTATCAAAGCTGTTTTTTCAATAGATATTTTTTTTTTCAAAAACAACATTTACATTTAATGTTCTCCTCTATAAAGCGACGAGTGGTTTATTAGAAATTCTTAATAGAACATGAGTAGTAGTTGTAGTAGGCATTGGCTGGATGGCCCCTTTTTTGTGCTGCGCTGTACTGTTGAAGTTGTTGAAAATCTGGAATGTATTTTTTATGGCATTCCAAGATTAAATGACTTGCGTAATCAGTCAAGCGAATCAATCAACAATTGAATTGAATTCCTTCATAATCAAAACCAGCTCAGTGCCGGAGGGAAACAAACTGAGGTGACCGTATTGCAATTGAAGTCTCAAACAATGCTAATTTGTTTTCTGTCTTTCGCCCTTAAAACGCCTTTTTGTATTCTTTTGTAAAAAAATGCTGCACTGCGAAGCGGTTTTGTTTTCTTTTGTAAAAAGTGTCGCACTCGCATTGTGAAAAAATGCTAAATTTTCAGTACTGTATTTAATCAAAGGGCAGATTGCTGCCCTTCAAAACAGATGTTTTTTCGGCGTCAAGTGAATGTATGGCCTAAATACCCGCGTGTGTATTTTGCGTGGTGTCATAGTATTTTTTCTTATTAAGCTTGAACAGATGCTTTATTAAGGTGACGCCTAGAAGTATGCATTGTTTGTAGTGAGTTAAAAGTCTTTTTCTAGCCTTTCGCAAGTTTGTTTTCGATTCCGATCATTAAAAATGCTACAGTACAAGAGGGTGTGGGAGACATTTTTAGAATGCTGTTCTCTGACAGGAAAACATTTTTGTAGAAAAGAAAACATCGTTAGTTTGTTGGTAAATTTAAATTGAAAAATATTGCCCAACTGGACATGCTGATAACGTATAGTGTTTTCTTTTCTAAAAAAAGATGTTGCCCTGTCAGAGAGCAGCATAGTAATAATGCCGCCTACGCCCTCTAGTACTGCTGCATTTTTTATAGTCCGAATCGATAACAAAAATGCGAAAAACCAGCCTTCTAACTCACTAAAAGTAAACTAAAAACAAAGAATACTCCATGGCGCCGCCTAAATAAAGCATCTGACCAAACTTCATTATAAAAAAGCACGCACGGACACACGCGGGTATTTAGGCTATTCGCTCGACGCCGAAAAAACATCTGTTTTGTTGGGCAGCGTCCACCCCTTCGATTAAATACAGGGCTGAAATGTTGCATTTTTTGCCCCGTGCAAGTGCGACATTTTTCACAAAAGAAAACGAAACCCTTTCGCAGTGCAGCATTTATTTTACAATCGAAGACAAAAAGGCATTTTTGCGTGAAAGGCATAAAAAATGTAGCATTTTTTGGCACAAAAGAAAACACCATTAGTGCTAGAAATCAATTATTAGGGTCATTTTTCATCCCATTTCATTTAAACTTATTAGCAGAGTTGCAGTTGTTATGGTAACCCTATGAGATTATGTAAAATAGTTACTTATATTCGCTGTACATTTATTTTCGCGATTTCTAAATACAAGTTATTGCCCAACTGGGCATGCACTTCGACGCAAAGCTTGCATTTTTTATTTGGGCTATTTTTTAAAAATACTTTTTGATAAATAAGGCATTTAATTTTAACTTATTACGAGAGTTGATATGATGCAAAACAGCTGCTTTCATTCGATATGAGTTCATTTTTCGCAAGAATACAATCAATTCTTGATCTCAATAATTTTAAATGAAAAAATAGGACAAGGTAAATAGCCGAAACGTTTATTTTTATTTCACACCTGTTAAAAATAAAATGATGATAGAAGTAAAGGAAGATTTATTTTTAATTTTATTTTTAATTTGACTTCCATAAATTCCCCCCAGTCTCTTTTTTTGATACAATTTAAGAGTCATCGATGAGCAAAGAACACGAACAGAATTTTCTTAAGAATAATAAGCCTTGCTCGGGGTGTGTCTCGAGCTAATTCACAGTGGGCATAGGCATTCAGTAGAGTTTTTCCATTCGGATAGCCTATCGACCAGTTGCTTTATTTATCTTATATCCGTAACATTTCTGCCAGTTTGCCTGCGCCGGGTGTTTCGAGGTCTCCGCGTTTTCTACAACCCTGAGGAATATATCTGAAGGACTTAATAAGATCTCATTGTTGTCTTTCCATCCGAATTTTTTCTTCATTATCGTTATGTAAACCGGTTACATTCCTGTTCTGGTCTTCTTGGCCAGAATATTTTCAAGATTATATGAAGAGATCAAAAGTCTTTTATTTGGGATTTCTGTTAACATCCATGTTTCGCAACCATACAATATAACGGATAGTACAAAAGCCGGGAATATTTTGATTTTTGATTCCAGGCTGAATTCATTTGAGCGCCATACATTGGATAAGATGGAAAATAAACCTGTGGCTTTATTTTAATGTTTACATAGTTCCTTAATTATCTAATTTTCTCTGAGAAATGGTCACTCTATTTTACATCAAACTCATCTCATGATGACAGCTGACTTAAACTTTAAGATTGACTTAAGCTAGTTGATGGTCTGTCTCTCCGTTGGGGTTTTCTTGAAATTCCATTGCAAGGGTCTGGATTTTATTATGATTTCTTCACAGATTAACATTCGCGCACAAACTTGCGAAACTAGCCAACAAACAGTATATGACACTAGAGATAATTTATGAAAGATCTTACATTGATCAACCATCAAGTTGTGTCAGGAACAGCAGCAGCAACAGCGGCTGCCACAGCACACAGCATCATTGCCAGCATTCAGAAAGCAGCAAAAGACAACATGACAAGACAAGACTTTCATTGAGTTTTGTGGTTGACCATATAAAACTATAAATCTTTTAGCTTGATCTTCATTTCTGGTAATGCTGCTGCCGTCTTTGCTTTCTGCAACATTGCGTGGAGTGTGGTTTCCAGTCGAGTTTGTCGTTTGCGTCTTTAGTTTTTAATTAAAAAAGAGTTTGAGATGCGAAGCGATTCATTGTAACCATTATAGCTGCCAACAAATGGCTAAATGACCATATAAGACTCATTCACATGCTTGAAGATGGATGGAGAGATGCGAATAGATTTTTCCAAGCCATCCAAGCATCTTGGACAACTTTCCTAATTTGTCGTCGCCATAAACATCTCTCCCAGGACAGTGACCATATTTAAGCAAGACCACAGCCGCAAGTCGTGGAACTGAACATGCAGTCGAAGACCTTTTTAAGTAATGACCGACAGTTAGTTGTGAAGAAAAGTCCGTAATTGTCGGTTATTTCTGCATCAGCAGTAAATGCGCCAAAGAAATATCTACTCAAACTAAACCACCCAAATTCCCGCCGCCGCCAAACGGCCGGTTTTCAATGGAATTGGAGAGAACTAAAAATTTCTTTGTAAAAAGTTTGATTTTCAAGCATAAACAAAAAAACTATACCATAACTTCCGCTGTAAAGGCAGCAGACAGAGTTGGCAATCGTTTTAGGTGATCATTATTATTTTCCGTTGTTTTTGTTTTTCGCTTTGGAGCTTTGGGGGTACACCAAGCTAGGGTTTTTGTTATTATTTCGGGTCAATTTTAGTGTTACCCTGAGGTTTCTTTTTTCTACATACATATGTATATCTTCTTATGTTGTACGAATATAGAGTATTTTTTTGTGAGTAGAAAATGGGAGCGTTCTTCAGCACGCAACGCAATGATTATTATTCGAAATTGGAGTTTCCAACAGCGATCAGAAAGATCAATTGGTATTTGCCTTTTGGCTTGAACTTTGCTCCGCTATAATCACAAGAAACATATTTTTCGTACAAAAAAAAGGCAGCTCTAGTTTTGTATGCCACACCACGTATGAGTGAGTTACTTACCGCGTCCGCCAGAGTATAGGAACAAACAAACGATATAATGAAGTAAACCAGAGAAAACGGAAAAAACTATTATTTCGAAACCTAAGCATAATTTTGTATTGACGAAACCTACAAAAACTCTCCTCCATCCCGCGTACTATGTGGACTCAGACAGACCAATGGCAAAAAAAGTATCAAGCCGAGTTGAAGTGAAACAAAACAAGAAGGAAGCAGAAACACAACACAAAAAATACATCACAATTCTTTTGAATTATGTTTTCATCATATTTTCTGTTTTTTTTCTGATTTGGACTTTTGACTTTGTTATGAACTGAAAACAAAATAAAATACAATACCAAATATCCTGGAGACCAAAAATTATAAATTATGAAGATAAGTCATCCCGAGAACTGTCAAAATCTATCAGTTACGGACGAATAGGAATGAAATGTCACACGCGAAAAAACACTTTTCCGCGAAGGTGATTTCAACTTTTTTTGCACTAATCGATTGATATTAATTTTTTAATTGTGACAATTACAAAAAATTCGGGAAAATCGGTCCGAAATCCGCGGAAAACCTCACTCTTTGAAGTCCTACTCGTTGAAATTTTTATTCGTTCGTATCTGATAACTTACTCGCTCCGGGATGACATATCTTATTATTCATTATTTTTGCTGGAGACTGCCAAATTCTTGACGCAGCCTAAAGGTACCACTTTTTTGTATGAATTGCAAACATAAATGCAGAAATACGATTAGTGACTCAAATAATGACAACTATTTTTTTTAATAATAAATTACATGATTAATCAATTATGCATGATTATACGAAATCAAGGAAATCAAGCAAAGATTATTTTAAAATTAGTTTTAATTATTTGATTATAAACATAAAGTCCATCAGAAATGTTATTGAAAAACATTAAAAAACTATTAAAAACAATATAAAACTCTTTTACACTTTGAGGAAATATCAAATGAATCTGCAAAAAATATAAGATATAGGTTAATTATGTTATGATTTGCAGTTTAATTCATTTTTTTTTTTGACAATAAAACAATATTTGTAGGACTCAATATAATTATTTATAACGGCAAATCTAGAAAAAATATTGGGCATCCCTAATTCAGATATAACCAATGAACCATCCTATACATAACCCGAACCACGACTTGTATGAGTCGTCATATCATATTAATAAAATAGGTAATCTCTGATTCATTAACCTATTAGAAAACATGTTGCTTTCATCAGTCAGTTGCTAACAAAACAATCACTTTTTGATCTCAATAGATTTCATTATGTTAAGAAAAGGAAGTACAGGTAGGACAATTACATGGCGACAATGGGTAAAATAGCAAGAAAATATTATCCATCCACACCTCATATAAATTTCCTTAAAAACTAGTTTTTGGACAAATGTAACATAGATCCAACCATCAATTACCGACAAGATGCAAGAAGTCGTTAATTTTCACCCGGAAGTTGAGGAAAGCTAACGTCTTCTCTTCTTCTACATATCAGCCTACCTATTTTCTTCCTATGAAAGCCGCCATTCCGAGCCATCTACGATTAGAAGTCTGTGAAATAATAGAAGGCTCATTTTCTCTAAAGCCTTTTTAACATCCGGTTGAATGAGAAAAACACCAAACATGAAAAAACTATTACCAGCATCTCTTCTCGGACTAAGTCATGCCAAGAAAACTGACTGGCCACTAGACTCACCAAAGAATGAAAGAAACTGGAAATCCTATAGATTCCTGGTCTCGCTTATGCATTAATAATAGCTCCATCCCATTGTACCATAAAAATGACAGAGTACGATCATGGGTGTGAGTGAGTGTGTGCCTGTGTGGAAGTATAAATGATGTTGCGTAATTATTCTGAGCCAGCGACGAAGACTACCATGACGACGATAATCATGTGCGGAGTCTGCGGCGATTATTACTTACAAACGTGCATTCTTGGTAAATTTTTTCCATTTGACTTGGCATTGATTGTATGTAAGCGCTGTAAAAGAAGAGTAGTAGTTACGGCTGCGGATTGTGTTAAGAATTTTCTTTATTTATTTTCTGGAAAAAACACGTTTCCAACGGAAGTAATTTGTGGTGCCAGATAGTATCGCCCGATGTCTTTGGCTGGAGTTTTAAGAATCAGAATCTTTGCCATCACACCCAAACAACTACCACAAGTATATGTGTTTTCCAGAAAAACATATTTTTTTTTATCAATTTTTGTTTTGCCATTTTATTTGTCTTCTGGTAAATACTTGAAATATGTTCGTGCATGTTTTCATGAAATGATTTGGCAATTTTTTTAAATTCATGTAAATTGCGATGGTGGAAATTTTCCTAAGAGTCATCACTTTTCGCCAATTCCTTATGTATTTTTGGGGTCATATGAAGTGTAAAATACTGTGAATTATTTGTATAAGAACAAAATTTTATAATTTGGAACGAAGCATAGTTTGCCTTATCGGCTGTTCTTTAAGATTGGTAATCTCATTGTTCTATTATTGCCGAGAAAGTGTGTCGGTATTACAGGAACCATATAATTGTACGATATATCGCAAAAATATATCGTTCACGACTAATGAAAATATTCGCCTGGATTTCGTAGTAGATTATAAAGGGTTTTCCAACAAGAGGTGTTTTTTTGGTATTCAAAGAAAAATGTCATTTTTTGAGATAAATGATCGGATGTTTATTTCATAATAAAGAGGAAGGTATGCCGTTAATAATGAAAAACAACATAAGCCAAAGCCACCACGACCACGCATACAGGACCATATCCTTTTCATGAAATTTTCCATAACCAAATCGCAAAGTGGCTGCCCTATATCCTCGATAGCCTCACGAATTCTATGTTTGAGGTCTTGAATCGACGCTGGGCTGTTGGCGTAAACCTTATCTTTCACGTGGATGCAATGGAAGAAGTCGCAAGGTGTTAAATCACAAGATCTCAGTGGCCAATTGTGATCACCTCTTCGAGAGATAATACAGTGCGGAAACTTTTCCCGTAACAGAGCAATGGTTTCGTTGCCTGTGTGTGGCACGTAGCTCCGTCTTGTTGAAGGTAAACGTTGTCCAGATCAATACCATCCAACTCCGACCATAAAAGATCACCTCTCGATAGCGCAATCCATTCACCGTAACTGTTCGAAAAAGTAAGGTCCAATGACCCCTCCGGACCATAAACCGCACCAAACAGTCACACGTTGAGGATGGAGAGGCTTCTCAACAATAACTCTTGGGTTTTCCGAGCCCCAGATGCGACAATTTTGCTTGTTGACGTAGCCACCGAGGTGGAAATGGGCCTCATCAGTCAAGATGATTTTCGATTTTTCGAATTTTAATAATTTCAGTGCGTTGTTGAGTCGTGCATCGTTCCATTTTTAGTAATGGCGTAGTTTCTACTTGTCAAATGTCAAAGAATAAAAGCTTCAAAAGTGACTGCTACCGAAATACCGGGTGATTCAAAATAACACCTCTTGTTGGAAAACCCTGTACTATGTATAAGATTTTGTCATATGACTTTTCGAAAAAGACATGATGATATTGGCAAATGTCCATATAAAATCTGTATACAAAAAATAGTACTGCCCGCACTGAAAAAAAATTTAGTCATGAAATTAAAGAATGGTTCCAAAGACGTCCTTAATCTTTGAAATAAGTACGTTTTGTATTAAAAATTAAGAAAATTTAGTTAGTGCCATGGTTTGTGAAGTGTCATATGAAATGTTTGATAGTGGGAAGGGGGATTTAGTTTGAACAACCTACTTTACTCCATTCTTGTTTCGTAATATGGTTTATGATTTTTTTAATTTTTATTAAGCCAACTAAGAAGTAACCGATACCATACATATGTACATTTCCTGTAGTAGTGAACCAAGTCTTTCAAGAATAACTTTTGTGAAAACATAAAAGCAATCAATTTTTGCTCTCAATAAATCTGCTACAAAATTAAATGAAAGTAAAAAAAAAACTTCAAATTCATTCGAGGCAATGCACTGGAATTTCCTTGCTAATTTTTCTAAAGTTAAAAATAAAGTATGGATGTTAATTGCCAGAATTTCCATAGCTTGAAGTGAAGAGTATTTATTAAGTCAGTCATTGAACATTATTTGCATTCGCATAAAAATTAAAAAAAAGAAACAAAAATTGCATTGCCATACTAAAGTGATTCACAGTGTACGCATCTAGAAAAGTCAAAGATCGGGGAGGAAGGAATGGACAGCAAAACATACATAGCTGGAAAATTTAATGGATTTAGGCCATTTCAACACTGTATAGCCATTTATCAGTAATTTACAAAAGCGAAAATTATACAATTCTGTTTAATTGCAGACTGCTTACATTGGCACAATGAAATGCGAACAATGCTCGATCATCCAGCAAGTTGACACTTGACTACGACCGACTACTGACTGACTTGACTGGCTATGTGGAAATCGATCTTGACAACTATTCACAATGCATACATGGGAGTTAATGGAAAATCGAATTACAGTGCATTGATCAAATATTGCAATTGAAGGTACCTGGCATCTGCTGATATCTCTGGGCTTAATTAAAATCTCGAGAGGGAAAGAGATAAACAGAAACAAATGCATTTAGATGCGAGTAGCCTTGTGTGGCAGTACTATTCCTAGTGGGGCCCCTCTGAGGCCGTTAACCAAGAATAATATGCATATTTATGACTATTTGTTCGGAATTTGTTACTTGTTCACATGTTTTCCAATAGACGGCAACAAAAATAGCCGCATTTATCTTTAAATGTTTTGGCAGTTAACAAAAAGCGCGTGATCAGTACATTCATTCCATTGTATTCATTCACATGTGAACAACAAGCCCCGGAGAACCAACGAACGACCGGCTGAACAATGTTAAACCATATGACCTTTAAAGCCATCAAAATCTATAGATAAGCCGCAAAATAGCGAATATTGAGTGTCAAAAAGAGAGAGAGAGGCTTGTGGAACACATAAACTGCATTAAGAATTCAAGAAAACGTTTGCCGGTATTCGCAGTAAACCTCTCATGATTGCAATTTCGTAGAAATGTTATGTAAGTTTAGCAAAAAAAAAATAACCGGCCGTCCATGAGAAAATAATGCTTCAGAATGATGAGTTCACTGAAGTTATTAAGGTTATTCACTGTCAGAGCCTCCCTCCCAAAGATTTCGGTATCGGTCATCAATCATCTTGGGCGACGACGTGCGTTTCATTAGAAATGACCAAACATGTGATGTGGTTGCCAACTGATTTCTTATTGGCCAACTTACGCTACAAGGTGGTACTGCATTCTGTACAACCTAAGTTACTGTACTTGACAGGTATGTGCTATTTTTATATGTAAAACACATTTGCCGTTTATATTCGATTTACATGTAGATGTAAGCTTATTAGAGTTGTCGATTAAGAAATGTGGGATTTTTTACATTTTCTAAATGGTAAAAGAATAAAGTATTTTGATTAAAACAATTGTAAAAAACAACTTGTATGACTTTAATACTTTTTCTTTTTGGTGTTTTTAAAATAAATAGCCAGCGGAGAACACAGCTCTGTCTTCAACAGGTTAGTAAGGGAGAGATGCAGTATAATTTGCTTACCAACCAGAATTAGCGCTAATATTTGACGCGACTTATCGTTTTGATGCAATCTTTTATTTTGTATCTTCAGTTAGACGCTGAAAGAAGAGCTTCTTCGAGCAATTTATCTACTCAAAAATTCTGCACTAACTGCATTTTCGTTTCGGGCTTACACTACTGCATCTAATTCGTGCAGAGTTTGAGTAATACTAATATTATTGCATGTACAGAGCGCTAACAATGGTTATACTGATTCTATGAAAACTTTTAGTATTTCATAACAAAGCAATCAATTTTTGATCTCAATAATCAGCTTAATGCTTAAAAATATAGGACTATTTATTTAATTGCGTCTTTTTCCATTAAATTCGACTCAACAACAAAGGTAGGATGGGAAACTAATCGTCATTTTAGTTATAAAATAAGTTCCAAGATAATGTTGTTTCAAATATGAACTTTTCGAATATTATCCAGAGGGCTTTCTTCGGTCTTTATATGATAGGATTCCTAAATTCCCTATTCTAAATTCCTAAATTTTGTTTAAGTTGAACTCAAACCGCTTGCCCTATAACCTTGTTTTCCCCACAAATCAAACAGAAACACCCCCATGACATCCCTAACCTTAGCACTTACGTCGACATTTCCAAAGTTTTCTTCATTTTTACATAAATATTTTATGGTCATTTGTCTCGAAGTTTTACTTTGTAATATATTTCCATATTCATGTCGACGAGCTCTGAGACGCAGAACGAGAGAAAACCTTATAAGTAAAATTCGATCAAGCATTAAATTTAAATGTTTACTGTAATAGTTATTCACAAGAATGAAGCGAAGAGCGACACGAAGCAGAAAAATTCGTATATTTAAAATTGCGATCACGTATTTAAACTGTTGGAATACAAATGTAAAGAAGAAAAAACGAGGTACGAGTATGTCTGAATGTCCCAACAACGCAAGTACGATGTTTTGGCTTGTTCTTCGAAAGAAACCGAGCAGCAGTAGACTTGGTTATTTTTTTTGGTGAACTGCAACAAAATGTATCTGAAAACCCAAAGATTGGTGCTGCTCATTTAAAAAATGTTTAGTTTGTTTTTTTTTTCTTCTTCGAGTTTCAACTGTTATACATAGCAAAACGACCAATAACCAAGCAACCGCGCTCGCGTATAAAGTTCTTGAGATGGGCTTGGTTTTTTAATGTGTATTGGAGTATTTTCGATTTCTTTTGGGTTTCGTATTTTATTGTGCATGTCTGTCTGTCTGTATTAATGTTTATCGCTTTGTAATGTCAGCGTTTTGCGTTTTTGAAATAGCATTTGATTTAAAGGTTTTAATGACTTTATGGCGTTTCAAGCGCGAGTTGTTGGAACGAACGACCAAACGAATCTTATTGCCGTATCGCCTTTGGCCTTTTTTGGGTTAACATACCAAATTCATCAGAGCTTCAAGTATGTTTTATTTTTTTGTTGATTTAAAAACTTCAGGTTAATTGAAGGGAATTTCAAAAGAATTTAATTGTGACCAAAAAAAAAAGAAATAAAAATGCATGAAAACTTTAAGAAATTACTTATTTTATAAAAACAGAGAGAACCTTATGGGGATTTGGTTTTGTTTTTTTTCAAATACTTAAAGAATTCTTTAATAGCCCCAGAGGACACACTTCAAACTAGTTGAATGTTCATTAAAATGCCGAGACAAATGTTTTGAAAGGAGTGGCATCACTATTTTTTGCTTTATCAAAAGTCAGATGTTTGTTGTTTATATCTGTATCTGCTTACCGTTTGAAGTTTTTAGCCAAACCAAAACCAAAGCCAATCAATTTTTGAACTCAATAAAATTGAATATTAATTTATAAAGTAAATGCAATAGATGGCAAGTTAGAAGGAATTAAATTAGCTGCAATTAGTGTTGTTATTTTACATACAACTCATTATGTTCATATGTATGTATGTATGGATTTTAACATTTGTTTTGTATAACAGGAAATAGTTGGCCATTAACTCTTTTTCGTACCCAACATTTGGTGAACAAATGCAGTGTGAAGTCAACTTTATCGAGAAAAATTATACCTATAAATGAGTGGTGCATGGTTAGTTGTATCCTCTGTTGCATGCCCGTCATACAGATGACTGGTTTTCCGTCTGTCCGACCGTCCATTTGCTTTCGTTTATGGTGCAACTATTGGTGGAAATCCCCTATTTTTCTAGATTGATATGTAGCTTTAAATTATTATAACAAACTCAACTCCTCGTTCACTCACATTATAGAGATAGAGAACACGTGCGGCGACATTACAAACGGTAATTTTCGTGAAAAACTTTAAAGCGATCAAGCGAACTCCCTCTCCCTCCACATTTCGTCATTCCGATGCAGGCAAAAGTTTTTTGTTTTGTTTTTAGTTTCAAATGTTTTCACATGGTTGACTGACTCTGTCAGCCTGACACGGAGAGGGGGGTCGAGGAGGAAGGAATATCATTGTTGATCGTAAAACTGTAACCATGGTGATCATCATGGTTATAGCCTGTGATGATGGATTGCAGTAAAGCACAATACCCAATACCCTTCTTGCCGAATGGAGCGGGACACATACCCACACATCCGTTTGTTTGGGTATACGTGGACGACGAGCATGTAAATCGTATGTAGGCAATTTTGCTGTAGAGGAACTGCCGCAATTGTTGGTGATCTTTGGGTATTATTTCTCTCTCTCAAAGAACAAATAATGATGTTCGCCGGAGCCATAAAGACGTGATGTTACATGGATTTCTTGCTTGGCTTTTGTCTTTTGGGGCTACAAGAAAAGAAAAACGGACAGAAGACTGCTATTGTATGTCATCCAGTATGTTCGGGGTATCAACAACAAAACAAAATGAGGTGAGAACATGTCATTTTCTGCTTAATGTTGTCATTTTTAAAATTCATGGTGCATTGCCAAAGTGTAAAGACATGTAACAAAACACATAAATGCACACTGCGAGGGAATAATCTAAGAAATGTTCACTGGGCATTTCGAAAAAGTATTTGGAATATTTGGTAAGACATATGTATTTTATTAGGACTTTAATAAATTATTATTTTTTAATGGCGATTAGAGTTATTTTGTAGAACGGCAAAGAACATGGTCGTTTTAATGGAACAACAAAAAATTTTATTATTTATTGTGCATTCAAATATTTGAAATTTTAGTGCATTTCTACATTGACGTTTGTATTTCATAGATCTTAAAAATATGCCATTGTAAAAACTGAAATTTTATATTTGATCCCTCTGATCAGATATTTTGGAAGATAAGGAGATGTTCTAAACTTGAATATCCCAAAATAAAACATATTTATATACATATAACTGAACATGGACGCAAATTCACAGCTCACAAGCAGATTCTAGAAGTCCACCTTTTGGCTGTTACATATACTGTGAGCAGGGTAACAAAACGTCCTCCTTTCGAAGGACATGTCCCACTTTTTTACCTTTGTCCTCCCTTCTTTTTCAAAAATGTGGTATTTGTCCTCATTTTGTCACTGATTCAAATGTATTTTTATAGTTCAGCCAATCGTGACTTTCATTATGCAAAGTTCCATTTGAATGAGTGACGCAAAGGTGGAATTTATTAGTTTGTATATACATATGGCGGATTTCAAGCCAAGTGAGCGAATTTTCAATACCGATGTCTTCTGATTAGGATGAAACTTGTCCTAAGTTTAGTCCTATTTGGTAGTAGTTATGACACAAAATTTCAACCAGGTTTAGTCCTATTGGATAGTAGTTATGACACAAAATTTCAACAAGGTCGGTTAAGGAATGTCCGAGTTGGAGGATGTTGAATTTTGACAGCGGTCTTTTTTCCATCCATATAACGAATTACCTACTGTATTTAGAAAATCTTGCCCAAAGTGTTTTCGATAGCCTTTTCTAAAAAACTTTTTTAAAAAATAAAAAAAATCTCAAAAATATTTATCAGTAATTTTTTTGCGATATTAAAATTGCTTTCACATTCTTGTCAAAAACTATGTTTTTATTTTAAAATTTTTGCTCAAACGAAAGCTTATGTCATTTGATTTAATAGCTCAAAGGCGATTTATGGAATGCGACCTTAAAATTGATATAAAAAATGCCGGATTAATATTTTTCAATGATTTTGCCTTTATTGAAATGCCTGTCGCTGCTCATTCTGTGCAGACCCAATTTTTCTACACATTTTCGATTGTGTGGCCCTGGGGTAGCACTTATCCTTCCCGTCTCCCCACAAAAAATAGTCCAACTACTAGATGGACCTCACGTTGTAATATAAATATAACAAAGATAAACATCTAAAAAATATAGGTTGAACCACCTATTTTAGCATAACTGGAGAACCATTTATCTTAATTACTTCAAGAATGCTTTAAATAATCCTAAATTAAGTAGACTTCATCTTCTTTTAATATCAATTGTTCATCCCATCAGCGGTTTCAAAGAGATCTTACAAGATATTGTGAAAAATACAACCTTTTTAGAAAATATTAATAACCTTTTAAAAAATAATTGTTGATCATAAGTAAATTATTTATTTTTTTCCAACTACTGCTGTTTTTATTTTAAAAAATGTCCTCCAAAAGTTCCAAGGACTCTTTGTAAATGTCACTAATGTCCTCCCTTTCTGGCACAAATGTCCTACATTCAGAAAAATGTTTATGGTAACCCATTGCTCGGGTCGTCACATCGATTGGACGCCCTACTCTTAATATCAGAAACCTCCCGTAGCAGGACAGAAAATTCTGTAAATCGTTACAGTTTTTCAATTTTCAATGTTTGTGAAAGATTTCTTTCCCTATACAAGTGTTTTACTGTGTCTGGACAGACATAAAAGCCACCGTTGGTACAATAACTCTGACGGATACAATGAAAATGCATTGTGGATTTTTGTAAAAGATCTTCTGCTGCTTCTACTTCTTCTGTGGCTGTGTTTAAAACCCAAGCTCAGCTTTTTTTTATTTAACATTTATGGAGTTTTGGTGTTGATATGTGGCTGAAGCTTCGGCTGCCGCTGTCTGTTGTCATTTGCTCCAACCACTCCACCACATCTCAAACGCTCGTTAAACAACCATGCCAATCCGCAGTCCGACAGCCAGCTGTTGGTTACTGGATGTTGCCATTTTGTGTATAGAAATGGAACCACTGACCATAACGGTGTGGAACAGCAGCAACAGGCTTCTTTTTACAGTTTCCATCGTACACGTCGTCCATTGTACATACATGAGAGTGAGTACCTTATATGAGAATAGTTGAAGTTGCGGGTGATCTTTCTTTATGGCTGCAGCTCGAGATGTAAGTAACTTGGAAAAGATTGTCAATAACCATCCATCCATTTGTGGAGAGAGCGAACGACAACCGGGGGAGATCTCAAATAACCCAATTAAAGACAGCTGGCTAAAAATGCTACTTTCTGTTGCTGTTGCTGCTACTACAACTGCCACCACGTAGAGGTGAAACATGATCACAAAGTGCTTGTTTCGTCTTAAACCTTTTTTAGTTCTCACACTACAAAATAACGGTAGTGAATACAAAAATAAACTAAAAAGAAAACCCTTGAAAATTTTGCGTGGGTTCAGGCAAAAGCTGTCATCGAATTTAGGGACGGGGGGTGCGACATTTGTGATGAAATATCAGGGACTTGGTGGTTGCTTGTTAGGAAATTGATGTCCCCTAATTTTTTAATAACTGTATATTGAAATTCCCATTCAATTGATACCCGACGAAGTGGTTCATGTGGTCGCCATAAATCTCACCACATTGTCTAGAGGGGATGCCATTGATACACAAATCTCTGACCCTAATGTTTGTATGTGTGTTTGATAAAATATGATCGCTGGAAAAATATCGTGTGTGATTTTCTTTATAATTAATAGTTCAAGAAACTAAAAAACGATTTCTTGAGAAACAAAAAACTTTAAAACCGTATAGTATTTCCCTTTTCACCTCAGACCAAATCTGAAGTTCATTGGCATTTTTCGGTTGAGTTTGTTTTTGAAAATAAAGATTTACTCTGTGAATTTCAACTGATCCCCATTTTACTTCATCAGGCACATACGACGAAGTTATTCGCTGTAAAGCCGGACGTTAACATGGAACAGACAAAACTGAATATAAACTGAAAGAATGAGTCGGTGAAGAAGAACCAACAGCGCCAACAATGAATATATTGTTAAGTATGCTCCAAAGGTATTAATGAAGAAAACCAACCAAACAGCCATCCATCCATACCAGACGACGGACAAAAGGTGATAATGGACTAAGGTCATAAGCAGAGTATTTAAGATTTGCATTTGAAAGACAACACTACTACAACGTTAAATACGGCAATAGCCAACCAATCATTAAAGCAGACTTGGAACGATCGTGACAGTGATCTTGTTTAAACGACTTTATAAATGGACGAAGAACATTGTGTTTAGGTATGATAAATACATATGAACGTACCTCGTACGAGTGTGTATATTCTTCTTCATCATCTTTTCTAAAATCATATTCATTTAATTTTACATCAAAGAAATCGAAAATATGACTCTCCCCTTCATCACCCAGCACGGGGTCATGTGGTGCTCGGCAACGACCGCGATAGCATGCCAAGAAACAAACATTCTCTGAATCATCGTCTCAGTGAAATTCTACTGTGATCATTGATTTTTTAACGTCATACATGTAACACTTTTTAACCTTTTTGCCATCCACCTACCCTCGTCCTCCTTTCTCACTAAACACCACCATCACTGTCATTTGTTAGTGATACATCTATTTATTCATTTATCATTTGTCATAACTAACGAATTGGGGAGACAGTGGTTATGGGGCGGAACTTTTAATGTAGGTATTAATTCTGGAGAAATGCAGAAACAACATTTGGTATTTAATTTTCATAATGATTTGTTTACTTATAGTTATTTTATGTTTTGTTCGAATTAAATTTGTGGATATATTTGCATTGAAAGTTATATATTCTTCATTTGGTTCAGTATAGAAAAAAAATTAAGGTTTTTAGGGGAATAAAGTTTCTGAAAAGTGAATTTCAAAATATTGGAAATAGTTTTATAAAATGTGAAAATTATTTTGAGTCTTTTTTGAGACTGTGAAATGACTATTAATTATAGAACTAAAATATAAGGTTCACTCACAAGTGCCAGTTGATGTTGGAATGGAATAAAGCAAACTATGTGTGAAGTATTAACGAAAGTCTTATATTTGAAAGGTTCAAGTATGGCACTATCGCAAGAGTCTATATTTCAATACATGTCTCTGCCACATAGATCCGACTAAATTTGGGCAATGGCATGTTAACTTTGAAGACATCGTCCGATTGCGCTTCATTGACATAGATTTACGACTTGTGAAAAATCTATAAGAACAGGATCTATCCATGGTCATCGTGGCATTCACAGCGCCGTCTTGCAGAAATCAAGTTTTATCATTTAGAACTGCTGCTCAATCGTGTTTACTCTGTCGTGTTTATTAGTAATTATGAAACATTGTATCAGGTATCAATAATTGTGGATACATTTGCATTTAAAGTTATCTTTCTTCGTGTTGTTGTTATTTATTGTAGGTCTGTGCTTTTGTTCTGCGATTTCAGATCTATATAATTTGCATTCTAACGCTGTATTGCTCAAAGAAAGTAAATCAACTCATTAGCGAAACATTCCTAACGTTATTTCCGTCAAATAATAAATTTCTGAAATTTGCTAAAGAATTCATTTGAAACCACTGTTCTTCTGATATAACAAATAATAGAAATATGTTTATGATTTGTAACGCAAGAGAAAAATATCTCATACTCGTACTCATACATATGAATGAGTGGCGATCCCTAAGTCGTTCAATCGCTTGGAATATGTAGTACGTCTGCCCAGTATAATTGTGAACTATTGCTAAAAAGCTATTGAATTCTAACAACAACCAGCACCAAGACCATCACCCCACCACCATCATCATCACGAAACAGCAACTATTATTGTACCACATTCAGGCATCCATGATCCATCCATCCATCCAACCAACCATCTATCGGTCTAACCATCTACAATTTATGAGCGCTGGTATCTTCGTCTGTATGAGTGCGTATCAATGGGTTTTCATGTGTATCTTGACTATTCATCCATTTAACGTTTGGTAATTCTGTATGGGGTATGACGAAACTTTATAAGTTTTGGCATATGTTCTGTAGTTCGCTGTTCCAATAGCATTTTAAAGTGTTTGTGTTGGAATGTTATTCTTGCCATAGAGCTGAGGCAGACGCCGTCATCGTCGCAACAACAGCAGCAGCAGCAGTAGTTTGTTAATTAAAAACAATTAAGCTTCAGGGCAACTGGGTGTCATGGCAGATTCTATACTTTACTCGGAATGCCTTTGCGCTTGCTGTTGCATACACTGTTGACGCCAGTCTCAGTTCCAATCCCAAACTGTTGCCCACCATCAGCACCACCCATAGCCACCAAATGGTTACAATTTGTTACAATACTCATACATATTAGTACTCGCTTATCGAGAAGGAATCTTTGGTGTTATTGTTTCTTTTTTGGGGGCTGATGCTTCTGCTGCTACTTCTGAACATGACCAAACACCAAAGGTTTGATGTAACCCGTATTTACCGAAATCGTTTAGGGATTTCTTAAGAAAAACACATCCATCCAACCGCTCAACAACGCGCATGCGGCCGGTCCCTTGCAACAACTCCGGCAAATGGCAACAGCAGCAACAATTGTTTGTTGACACATTAAGAAATGAAGCGAGAGTGTAATGCAGCCGACACATTTGGTTGAGGAAAACGAATTGAAGAAAATTAATAAAAATTATAGTAGACGATCGTAAAAACAACATAAAATTTAAGGGGTACATCATACGCACACCCTAACTTGTTCTGACGATCGCACAGCAAAGGGTTATACAATAAAACCAATACAATGTGAAAAGACTAGTTGGCAATAAATTTCTATTCTTTTTTGGGGAAACATCATTCTTTAGACAACTTACAATAATGAATGACCCTCAAAAATAATGAATGATCAAAACATCAATGGTTCAGTTGAAAACTGCTAGACAAAAGAGTGCGGAAGGATCAATGCTAAATCGTTAATGGGTGAGTTTATACAATCCATTCCAAGTGAGGAACTTTCAAGAGTGTGTCGATAATCCGCTAAGGCAACTTATTAGAATAAGAGAATATCTGGTCGATAAGATGAGTAGCAATCTACAGCTAACATTCCGTAGTCAATGCTTCAGAAGAAGGCCTTCCATTAACGCAGAGTCTCAAGAATTGAATACAAAAATTTAATATATCAATGGTTGACACTGTTGTAGAAGAAGGTCACAGTGATCGATTCTACAATAGATACCTCAGCGGTTGATTCTACTACAGATGCATCAATGATCCCCAGTGGTATATGTTAGTATAGAAGAAAACCTTAGTGGTTGGCAATTGTAAAAAGAAATACCTTCATAATCGACTCTGGTATAGAGGAAGGCCTTGTGGTTGATTCTTCTCTAGATGAAGACCTCCATAGTCGACCTCAGTGCTGGATTCTAGTATAAAGAAACCCCTTAAGTGTCCATTCACTACAGATAAATACCTTAATGAAGATATGCCTATTAAGAAATAGAAAGCGTTCGTCTGTGACTTCAGTGGCTGACTAGAGTCATAGAGAAAGTTTAAAGTTTTCAGGACGAACTCGATGGTCGACTACAGTTCAAATAAAGACCTCAGTGATCGGCACTATTATAAACAGTAGGCGACTTTAATATAAAGGGAGAATTTATTACTGAAACCGAAACAAGAAATATGAACAATGAATCCGATTTAAAGTTGAAGGAATTTAGAATTGGAATATTTACAGCCCTATGCTCCCTTGAGGAGTGAAAGGATCTTATATATGTATACGCACAATATATATAAGTGTATATTGAAAGTGATCGTATAGTTTATTGGAAGTGGTCGTATAGCATATTGGAAGTGGTCGAATAGTACATTGGAGAAGATCTCAGCAGAAGATCTCAGTGACCGAAGAAGATGATCTCAGTGGCCGAACGCTTCAGATGTCAATGGCCGACTCTAGCACAGAAGAAAACCTTTGAAGACTGTAATCACCATGGTTACCAAAATTCCTTGGATAAAATGATAAAAGAAAATTTTACAAATTATGTTGATAACCCTTTTCAGATGTCGTTTGTGGGACATTAACGCACTACCAAAACTATGGATGAATGTGGTATGAATAGCCTCATGCCGTCAGCATTCGAATTGGGATCTTGCATGTACATACATACCTACATACATATTTATGTTCATGTGTACTCATCTTTAAATTTGCTATGTTTGAGTGTAACAGTAGAACCGACCCATAATATTAATTGCGGTTAATTGGGATTAACATGCAATATACACATACATACATGCATGAATACGAGTGACTCCCTATGTATTTGTATTCGTTCTAAAAACGAGCCAAACGGACAACGGTCAGAATTCTGCAACTACATGCCAAAGTATCCTTGGTGAATAAATGCGTGGTTTGTGCCTCTTCTTATGCCAACCTCCCCTTTCCGTTGGTTTTTTTTCGTCGCAGCCGAAAGCCATTTTGCGGTCAATGTTTGCTCCCATTTAAATCATCTTTTTGGAGATGGTCCGCCTGACAACCGGCCGGCCTTTCGTTCTTTTTTTGTGTTGTTTTAATGCTTCATTTTAACTATTTTTCCCTTTTCTTGTCTTACTTTACTTTCAGTTCTTCAGTGCGTATAAGTTCACTGATATTGCAAAAAAAGAAAAACGCCAAGAAAAAGATTGTGCTTAGCAGTTTTGCTTTTTAACTACCACCGTCCCTCCATTTGTCCATTTGGCCGTCCGTCCATCCGTGGTTAGCCTCTTTCAGTTCAGTTCAGTTCACTTCGCTTTTTATTTTGTTTGGTTAAATTGTCTGTCCGTCCGTCTACTGGTTTGTTTTTATATTTTGCGATTTTTTTCTGATGTTGTTGTTTAAGAAACTCTTACAGCCGGTTCGATTTCCTGTTGTCGATTTAGTTACTCGTTTAATAAAAAAATACATATTTTGTACTGGTGTCTACCGGTCGGGGAAGGGTTTAGTTTTAAAAATATATATGGAAAAATAAGATTTGTATCTCTAGGAATGTATTTTATAAGAGCACACTGTCCTTTTTACAAAGTTGTGTTCATTACCTTGGTATAGAGGGTCCTGAACAATGAATCGGAAGAACACTGTGGTCATGATTATATTGAGATTATTTTGTGAAAGCTAAGGCGCAGATCACTGTAGTCAGTTTTTACTTTGTGAAAGCTGAGGAATACAAAAATTAGAAAACTGGACAAATTTACAGGGGAAGCTTTAAACGCAGAAAGTCGGAAGAGGACTTTATGTAGGGACAATATGACCTTTTTTGCTGCCAATAGTTGTAGGCAAAATAAAATATAAATTTCAGCCAAATTGGTTAAATTGGTCAAATCGAAAAGGGCCTTTATACCTAAACATTGAACGATTGCCGCTTTTTGTGATATTGAACGGCTTATAACTCTACAATACATGAATCGGACGAGCGAAAGACTAGAGATAGCTCTCAAAGAGCAGATTCATTGGAAAAAATGCCCCATGTCACCAGCTCAGATATCAGATATCGCCTATATATATAAAAGATATTGCAACGCCGATATCTCGAAAACAAGAATCGGTCGAGCGAAAAACCACTATTAGCTGATAGTTAGACTATAAGCTGGGAAAAAAGTCCTATATAGCCAGGTCAACTAAAATTTGAGACATATAGCTTCTCAGATATCAGCTATATATATACCAGATATTGCAATGCCGATATCTCGAAAAAAAGAATACATGAATCGGTTGAACGAAAAACCTCTAGTAGCTGATAGTGAGACTATAAACTGGGAAAATGTTATATATGGCCAGATCATCTAGGATATATACAAAATAAATTGCAACGACCATATCTCGAAAACTAGAATACATGAATCGGTTGAAAGAAAAACTACAAGTAGCTGACAGTGAGTGTTTAAATTGGTAAAGAGTCCTATATAAGTAGCTCATCTAGAATTTGAGATATACAGCTATATATACACCAGATATTGCAACGGCAATATGTCGAAAAATATAATACAAGAACCGGATGAGTGAAAACCCACTAGTAGCCGACAGTGAGAGTATACACTGAATTTGGAACAGTATCTTCCTAAAGATGTTTCCAACAACTGAACCAAATCATATTACCCTGTAACTCAGAGTGGAGTAGGCTATGTTTGTTAGTCGCCAATTTATAAAACGGATGGACCGATTGAGTTCATATTCCCACCGAGAGTAAGAATTATATCTATGTTAGGGTAAGATTAATAGCGATCAAGGAGTTAAGTTCTGTGACCACATTCCTCATTATAGTCGAAAATATATTCATGGTATTAGTTTGTAAACTATCATGAAATAAAATAACCGATAGGTTACAAGGCATGGATCTATTTGGAAATCTTATATTCATTCAAAAAAATAAATACTGTTCCAACGATGCGAGATGGGCAGAGAAATATCTGCAGCTTACATTTACAAATTTCTTGAGTTGGTAAGTCAACGACGATCTGCAAACGAATGGATTGAGGTAATATTGGCACATGTTCGTCTACCGAGAGTATGGTCGAGTTATGTTAGTGTCCGGTCAATGCTCCAAGGGCCCCAAGTAATATATGCAAATTTTTAATAAAGTTAGAAGGTAATGAAATCGGTAGTCTTCTTAATTTATTTTTAATTGTACATCCATAAGAAATCCACTCAAACAAAGACTTATAAATGCAGATTTAAATTACTGAAAATTGGCTCTCTTACTTGAAATTCTAAATGAAAACGGAAATTGTAACAAAAACTAATAAGAAAAACATAATACCAAAGAATTTTCCAAACACCATTACTATTCACATGTTAACAATTTCCCCGCCAGGTATTTTCAATAAAACCTGAGAGGAAAACTGCACTTTCAAACAATGCAGCCGAACTGCAGACAATGACAGTGTTTATACTGGTGTTGTTTAATAAAATTGTCTATCGCTGAAAACAATACGAGTATGAACGACAATTTTTTTTCTATTTTGTTGAGGAAAAAAGACTAAGAAGGAAAACAAGTGAAAAATACATACAAACATATACAGAAAATGGAAAATTTCCCACCGAAATGTTGTTCGCTGAGTAAACAAGCTGCGAAGCCTACGATCAACTCCAGTGGGTTTTTATAGTATATCTGCAGCTCTATACCATCTATGTAATGGTAGCAATTTCCTGAGAAATATAGCGAAAGTTTTTTTTTGCTTTTTTATTTATACTCGTACCTTCTATTGCAGAAGAGGGATAGGCGGAAAAAAGACCAGTAGCATGAATTTCTTTTGAAGCCAAGAAAACGGCCTATACTCTTTCGAATGAGACATATCGTATCGAATCGATGATGATGTTTCATCGTTTAATAAAACGAACAGATCAACAATTCACATTCAATTCGCCTGAATGCTATTCATTTATAATTGAGAAATTCTTGCAATTATTTTTTTTATTTTATTAAAATTGATTTCCTTAGAAATTCATTTAATTTCATGGGTCCCTACAACAGCACAGTGCGTAAGTACGTCGCAACGATCGGGATCTTCTGTGATGTTTGAGTGTTTATGTGATTCAATCAATTGATCGATCTTTGATCAATGTTGGCAACCACAATTGGACCGAAGTACAAACGAACTGTCTTACTTGGTTTGTGTTGCCTCGCTAGTTCGTTGCTAAAAGTCATTTTCGATTGGTCGCTCGGTCGTTCTCGGGTCATTGCAATTGTTGCATGTGTGCCAAGAGCTAAAGAGAATACTTATACATACGTACGAGAATACTCAGCCAGTCATTTAGTCATGTCCATAATTTAGTGACGCACAAATCAGCATTTATTTAAGAAACGCGCATGTCCAATGTTGGCGAATTTAAGCAAATTGCAATTGCTTCATATCGCAGATATAGCAAAGCATATACGAGAGCGAGGAGGCCATAAGGTTACCAGATTGCTATTTCCATAAAGGGAAACTATTTGCAGAGTCGACATACTGCATACACTGGTTCAACTCTTAGCAGCAAATGTCCACGATTTGATTATGTTTTGACATATGCTAATTTTTATGTTCGTTTGACCCATATAGCTATTTTTTATTTACACTTTTCTGAGATAAAGGGATATGGATGGTTAGATCCCTACAGATACACATTTACCTCTAAAATGAATAAACCCTTTAATTGTCCTGCAATATTTGTGACTGAAAGCATATACGAGAGCGAGGAAATTTACGTAAACTGAAAATATGTATGTATATGTTAAGTCGACATGTTGCATAAACTGATCAACTCATATCAGCAAATGTCCTCTATTTCATTAACTTTTGACATAAGCTAATTTGTATGTCGATTTTTGGCGGATATGATGCAGGATAGGGTTCGTTTGACCACTAGAGCTGCACATTTATCTCTAAAATGAATAAACCCTTTGATTTATTTTCCCGCAATCTTTCTGGCCGAATATCTCGAAAACAAAATTTAACCTAGAAAAAGGGTTCTGAACATTATATTGGGCATAGGTTTGTCCATATCATCACCTTTCTATTTCGAACCAACAAATTTACATATCGTCATCAGAGACGAAAAAAAGGCCAATCATAATTTTTTTTATGAAAAAGAAATAATTCGTTGTTAGGCCCTTATGAATTTCGACAAATTAGCCATTTTTGATAGGAAGGCGCTACAAATTTTTCAGAATGTGCTATGAACAATTATTCGCCCTTTTTCGTTTCTGATGACGATATTTTCTCAAAACATGTGGGGCAAAACTTTTAATATTATTACTTTTTTATTAATGACTAAACTACATTTGTTTTCGTGGTTCGCGATGCGAACCCAAGCAAAAAACAAAAATGTATTGGTATGAGAGTTTTAGTATGTTGACTTAGTTCGGCAAAATACGGGTTTGGTTAGCAGTTCTTGTTAAATTCAATTTACTGCTTCCTCAAGTATTTCAGCTGATTTAAGTTAAAGACATACACTATTGCTACTGAATTCTGAAGATGATAGAGTGGTGTCTATCGAAACTGCAGTCAATTCTACCAAGCAATTAAAACTCTCTACCAATTTTTGTATTTGTTTCTATTATTTTCTTGGAATAGACAGAAAGTAAATGGAACATATGGTCTCAAACCAAATAAATTCTGACTGAATAACAAAAGCACAGACCAACAATAATTAACAACAACACATACAAACACATGAGGTACGATGACGTCGGCATTAGCCGTTGACTAAACTACATTTGTTTTCGTGGTTCGCGATGCGAACCCAAGCAAAAAACAAAAATGTATTGGTATGAGAGTTTTAGTATGTTGACTTAGTTCGGCAAAATACGGGTTTGGTTAGCAGTTCTTGTTAAATTCAATTTACTGCTTCCTCAAGTATTTCAGCTGATTTAAGTTAAAGACATACACTATTGCTACTGAATTCTGAAGATGATAGAGTGGTGTCTATCGAAACTGCAGTCAATTCTACCAAGCAATTAAAACTCTCTACCAATTTTTGTATTTGTTTCTATTATTTTCTTGGAATAGACAGAAAGTAAATGGAACATATGGTCTCAAACCAAATAAATTCTGACTGAATAACAAAAGCACAGACCAACAATAATTAACAACAACACATACAAACACATGAGGTACGATGACGTCGGCATTAGCCGTTGACTAAACTACATTTGTTTTCGTGGTTCGCGATGCGAACCCAAGCAAAAAACAAAAATGTATTGGTATGAGAGTTTTAGTATGTTGACTTAGTTCGGCAAAATACGGGTTTGGTTAGCAGTTCTTGTTAAATTCAATTTACTGCTTCCTCAAGTATTTCAGCTGATTTAAGTTAAAGACATACACTATTGCTACTGAATTCTGAAGATGATAGAGTGGTGTCTATCGAAACTGCAGTCAATTCTACCAAGCAATTAAAACTCTCTACCAATTTTTGTATTTGTTTCTATTATTTTCTTGGAATAGACAGAAAGTAAATGGAACATATGGTCTCAAACCAAATAAATTCTGACTGAATAACAAAAGCACAGACCAACAATAATTAACAACAACACATACAAACACATGAGGTACGATGACGTCGGCATTAGCCGTTGACTAAACTACATTTGTTTTCGTGGTTCGCGATGCGAACCCAAGCAAAAAACAAAAATGTATTGGTATGAGAGTTTTAGTATGTTGACTTAGTTCGGCAAAATACGGGTTTGGTTAGCAGTTCTTGTTAAATTCAATTTACTGCTTCCTCAAGTATTTCAGCTGATTTAAGTTAAAGACATACACTATTGCTACTGAATTCTGAAGATGATAGAGTGGTGTCTATCGAAACTGCAGTCAATTCTACCAAGCAATTAAAACTCTCTACCAATTTTTGTATTTGTTTCTATTATTTTCTTGGAATAGACAGAAAGTAAATGGAACATATGGTCTCAAACCAAATAAATTCTGACTGAATTATTAATAATTATGATTTTTTTTAGGAAAAATGTCGAAATTACCGGACCTTATTCGTATTTTTTTACATTTTAAGTCCCCACAAAATTTTGCAATTTATTTCAAAAACGAGATATAATTTTATCATTTAGAAACTTTTTGGTCAAAAATACAATTATTATGTTTATATTAAAAATTCTGACCCTTGTTCGTATTTTACTCCCTTCAAAATTTCAAGATAATGTTTTATGTCTTCATATACATATCGCTCATTTAGAAAAAGAACGTTACAACTCAAAATTTGACATTTCACTTAAGTTTGATTTAAAGGATCTACACAAAAAGCACTCTTTAGCAGAATGGGATGACAGAACTTCTGAAGGTAAGTCGTCGATTTTTTCAAAAACGACTGAACTAATTGAGGACATATCGCTGTGCTATGATCCAGTAGATACTGGTCAAAATTATAGTTATAATAAAGTTATTTGTTTATGGTCGAAAATGATTCATATTTACAATATAGGAAGGAAAAACCCATAATTGGTGTCGCTGTAGTAGTTTATGGTCGTAAATGATTCATAATATAGGAAGGAAAATCCAAAATTGGACTCGATTTTTAAACATATTATATTTATACACAAATACGGGATACATTGTTCTACCTACCAGAAAGAGTGGAATAAAGTCTGTAGGTTCACCTTGATTATAATAAAATCTAAAACATCCCTCATAAATAGATGGTAGGTCTAAGGGAAATAAAATAAATATGCATACTATATAATTGATCTGTAGTACACGGAGCAATATCGTCTTTTTTGAAATGTCTGAATCGAAAGAAAATATATTTGGAACACAAATTTTTAAATATTATATAATTCTGAGCAAAAAAATTTTATTTGAAAATCAATAAAATTTATTTGGAACGTATGTATTAATATATTATAACACTTATATACTTGCAAACTAATTTTCCCAAATAAAATATGAGTTTTCATACAAATAAAATTATTGTTTTGGAATTTCTCCAAATATATTTTTTTAAAAAAACCTATCCAAATCGAATGCTACTCCGTTCATTCAGCGAGGTTTAGCTGTGATTATTCGGTTAAAAATTCGTGGCTTTTTCGAGTGACGTGGTTTTTTCGAGTTGAAATAACAGAAGTGAGGTATAATTCTTATTCGTTTGAAAGAAGTTATCGTGCATATAGCTGGATTGTTGACCGAATAATCACAGCTAAAGCTCGCTGAATGATCGGAGAAGCATCCGTAAAATATCTATAGGAGGAGCTGAGCTGTCAAACAACAGTATTTGCTTCACCATTTTTTAAAAAAAAACTTTGCATCTTATAATACATAATAGAGGCAAAGATGGCCTAAAGCCAGGAGAATAACCTATTGACAACCCATCAAGCATAAACGAATTTAAGAACATTTAGGGCCTTATCCATAAAAAGTTATGGAATGTTTTAAATACATTTTAACGTTGAAAATCAGTTCAATAAACCTTCAACAACTTTTTATAAATAAGAACTTTAAAATTTCATAACAAGAATTATCGTTGAATTACTGCAAAACATAAAACATGGCTTAAAATTAATGTATTGATATATTTCTGAATACTTAAATGTAAATAAATATTCGTTTCGTAAAAAAAAATAGGGCGGAAACAAAAATTTGTTTAGAACAACATCTTCCCAAATATATAATATTTGTGTGTGCCAAATATAATATATTTCGTGTGTACTCTAAACATTTATATATTTCAAGCAGAATATGTTTGAGACAATACACTACAAAACCCTTTTTTTCTGCGTGTAAAAAACGTGGATCAGTATTACTAAAATTTAAAATATTAAAAAATTTAAATATAAAAATAAAACTTTCTATTTGGAAAGGAATTTCATATGGGGACTATATCAAGTCATGGCATCAATATGTTCAATTTTTTTACTTTTCTGTAATAATTATAATCTATCTTTCCTCTCTTTTAGGTGAAAGTTTAAAGACCCTGCGCCTTCCTCCTAGAATTTGTTCCTTGTTTACCTAAATGGGGTGACGTTCTCCCCAACCACACAATCGAACATTTGTTTGCATCTGGCATCTCATCGTAGAATCGGCAAGGCAAACACAATTCGTTCGTTGGATGCTGGAGATGGGGAGAAGATCGTTTGGTCAATTAAAGCACATCGTGTATAGATAGATGAACATCTATGTAAGTGTGTGTGTGTGTGAATATGGACTCGTAAATAACGGGAGCTATCAACAAACGTTTGGCGATTGGCTGAGTGCAAAGGAGCCACCGATCGTATAAAACCAAAAGTAAACGAATGCACGAGACGATGGCAAATGTCCCCCAAAGCACACGGCTCCCCCTCTCTCTTTACCACGTTTCAGAAGAACAAACGAAGAAGATCGATCGATCGTTTTGGAAATTAAAAATATGCGACGGTGATGATAATGAGAATAAAGATCACACCAACAACGACCGCTGCCGATTATAGTGATCGCCGTCTTTCGGCTACCGATCAACAGCTGCAACTTGTCTTGTTGCTTGGATAAACCATGCAATGGCGCAGCATTTGTTCTCCACTCCACCACTCGGTATCGTTGAAATGGGGAAGAGGCGTCGATGGCGTCGGTGGGACCTGGGTAAGTATGGTTTATTTGTGCAGAATTGTTATTTATTATTTCGATTATAAATAGGAGAAGAAAAATTAATGATAATGATAATAATGTTGATGAATAAATATTTCTGCTGTCTTAAGACAAATGGCAGCAAATGGAGAGTAAATAGGCGAAAATAAACAGTTTGGCTAGAACTTCAAACAAAACGATGCCAAAAGGCAAACAAAAACCGCGCCGGGTTCTTCAGAAAGAAAGGAGTCAATGTTTATCAGTAACCGGAAAATTGAAAAAATTCAGAAAATAACAAATGTTTGCATCTGAAGAGATCTGCGTTTGTTTGTTATATAAATCATATATGTACATACTCGTATTTTAACTGTCTCGCCATAAGTCTGGTCACTCATTCCATCTCTCCTTTCCGCTTGATGATGATAAGACATCTTATGATGCAAATGCACTTTCTGTAAGCAGAACCGGGAAGAAGGTGGATGATGATGATGATGGCTATGGAAGTAGAAGTAACCGGAAACATTTTGTTTAAGTGTTTTTCAATAATTAACGGTACACCGCTGACGCCGTCGAAGAACATGCTTATACTTAGACAAGACAAGAACCTCGAAAAAATACAATAATGGAATGCCATAACAACTGAAGTGCTTTTGAAGTACACACTTACTTTCCACATATGTTTTTGGTCTTGCAGAGCATTTGAGGAACCTTCTTAAGGATTTCTTACACACAAAAAACATACATGCTCTCACAAACACTCCCGCGTCCGCCCGCAGGCAGCCAGAAAATCAAGACTATATTTTTTGAAACATATGTGAGCTTGGACTGATTTTTAAGGACATATTGTTTAATTCTGTTCACTTTGGTTTTTTCTCCTCTTCATTGAGACTCACACGTTTTATCGACAAAATTATGAAATTTGATATTCTCACTTAGTCGTCGTCGTCAGCGTTGTTGTCCTCTTTGCCAAGAAGATACAAAAGCAGCTGTTCCCTTTTCTTGTTGTACGGAAAGTATCCACTTTCCGTTGTCCTGGCATTCATCGATGTCTGTGTATGCAAAATATGTTGGTGTACCTGATTTTGTTGGTGTCCAACTGAAAAAAGGCTCTGGCAAATGCTCTGACACTATAGGTTTGGGCAATCGTCAAGTGTTTTCGGCTGTCTCGAGGTCTCATGTGTATTGCGCTTTACTTTGAAAGCAAATAAAAAGAGCAGTACTTTCTTAGGACATTGCTAATGTGCACTTTTTCCGGTATCAAACAAAATGTTTTTCAATGGAATGTTGATTTTTTCAATGAGTTCCTTTTCTTTTTTTTTGTTAAGGACTTTTCAAGGAAGTCACAAAAATTACAATAATTATTATGGGAAATAATCTGGCAGGAAGGTCAGTAAAGAGGATTATCTCTAAAAAAAATAATTTTTAAGTAGGGGTTTCTTTCTTAAGTTAGGTTATAATATGAGTAAGAAGGTTGTCAGGATGTCCTCTAATTCTATAAGATACATGGACACTTGAGACCTCTTAAACACAATATTAATTCCGAGCAGGCTGTAAATTAGATTATGTATAAACACTTATTTGCTATCAAAGGTTTTCGGAGTTCGTGTACAACATGTGTAACTCTGGAATATATATGTATAACTGACAACGAGTTGGAAACCTGATTATATTTTAAGCCCAGAATTATTATAGAAGTATTTGATAGTATGAAAGCTTACCTACCGGAAATACGGTACTAGTTTTCCTGAATGCAACAATTCCAGGACTTGTAAAATCAGAACCTATAAATCCCATGTGGATTGATGGATATCAATTAATTGGAGTTGAACACACTACGATTGCTTCAGATGTTCAGAGAAATGTTAATTGGTTTTATCCAGTGACTGATATTGTAGTGACGGTAATTTACCAGACCTTGTGTACGGTACATAGTGATAATTCACCACATCCAATGACAAAACCATGTTAAATTTACCGATTGTTTTCATATAAAAGGGGCAATCAAGTACCCAGGCCCTTATACTTAATGGACCTACCAAAACCATGTTAAATTTACCGATTGTTTTCATATAAAAGGCGCAATCAGGTACCCAGGACCTACCAAATTGAATGCCTTGATTCCCCACAACCGACACTATTTTCTGATAATTTGAAAGAAGGAAGGAGAGTGTAATTTAAAAAATGCTCTAGTAACGAAAAAGGAGCTTATATCACTTTAAAGAAATTCAGAATAACAAGGAACGACAAACAATTTCTTCAATGAAAGATAGGTCGTACCAAAGTTTCAGTAAACACAAATCTATGAACAAACAAGAAAATATATACTTTTTCTTCTGGACCGTAGAACTTTAGTATGAGGGTTAGGTTCGGCAAAAATAGGATGATCCTAATGGTAGAATTCTCTGATTTTAAAATCTGATAATAATACGTTTCTATGAACAACCGAACTGTTGACTTCTTCAGCGAACTATAAAAAGAGGAATGTTACCAGGTAGGCCAACCAAAAGATATTAAGGTGCGGATTCCGCCCAATGGAGTCGAAATCGAATTATCCAATGAGTTCAAAATGTTATGGAGACACATTTTTAGGATAATATAAGGAAAATCCGAAGCTTGAGACGTTTACCAAGAAAAGCGAAAGACGATGAGTTGAGTCTATCAACAGGTATCTGAGAAATTCATATAAATGGAGTTCTGCATGGAAAACTATCATAACTGCAGTGTTTTGTGATGATCGTTGCGGGGCTAGCCAAAAATTAGTAAAACGAAGAATAAGGGAAGCAGTTGGGATTTATACCGAAAATATTTATTATTGTCTATACATATTTTGAAGATGGCTGGGACATGCAATACTATTGAAGGAGCCGAGGGATAACTGGAAATTACGCTGTGTAATGGGCACATTAAAAATGTAACAGGAAGGAGTTCATATGAGTTCATCAAATACTAAAAATACAGTGGCAGGCGGTTTCCAGAATAGCTTTAGTTTTCGAATATTCTGCCACAAAGTTTTGAAATGTATGTATGTAAGTTTTATGAAGAAAAGTGGCCTAAACTAAGTAGTTTTAAAAACTATTTAGAAATATTAAATATTAATTTCAGTAATTCATACCTCATAGTATTTTAAAAATTTAATCGAAGTCGGACGACTTTTCAATTGTTCCTGCTGTCTAAAGAAAATATGATCCATAAAGCATTCAGCTTGAGTTTACACTGCTGCTACTCGTAATTTAAATTTATACATTGCTACTATTAAGGGAACACAACGATTAGAACACAATTTTTACAAAATGTCAAACTAATTTATTTGATATCAAATCACACGAATTACACTCCAATTCGAAAGCGAGAAATAATTTCTCCCCCAAATTCAGTGGAATACCTAATGATTATTTATGCTCACGTTTAATGTTCCCCAGAAAATAATCTCTTTTTTGAAATTTATGATAGAAAATTGTTCACACATCATACATGGAAAAATTTAATGTGTGGAGTGAGGGCATAACAACTGCCACAATGTACTATCGCCATAGATCATAGACAATTTCTAATTTAGATCCCCTAATCACGCCTCTTGAAGATGTTGCCCGTATAAGACTCGTTAGGACAGCTAATCTAAGATAAGACCTTTTCTACAGCAAATGTTGCGTAAAATTCTCAAATTAAAAAAAAAATACAAAGAGAAATGAGAAAATGGATATTTCAAGGATATCCTTAAATGAAGAGAGTTAGCAGTGGAAACTACATACTCGTACAGCATCGTCATTAAAAGATCACCTCATCTTATCTGGTAAGATAAGGTGATGTATGATCAATGGCACAGCATGAGGGGTTAAAATACAAGCCGTAAATACAAGAAATGAAATGAATTTTACAATATTAAAGCAAACCCAAGGATTTAAGATGAATGAAGAGAGCAGCAGAGCGGAGAAGATGTGCAAACCGACCGAGATTTATAAACCAAAAGAAAAGAAGAAGACTACCAACAACATAAAGGGCCCACAAACCCGATTCGGGCGAGACCGAAAATGCACAATCAAAGCCATTCATTCAGAGTTTTCTCTGAACGAACAAGCGGCTCTCTTTCCTCAGGGCAAAGGCTCAACGTCTAAAACTGAATGGGTCCGTTGTATACGCTGGATAACACAATAACTTTGTTTGATATCTCTGTGTGCGCGCACACACACAGGCGCGCATGAGCACATTCACAAAGGGATCATTGTGCGATTGGGCTGTGTCCGTCCATCCGCCAGGTAAACTACAGGTATGCAAAAAATGGGAAAAATGAATTAAAACTGTTTGAGAAATGTTAATGTTTTGTTTAAATTCGGTAGGGCCAAAGCATGACATCGTACAAACGACTATGACGATGACGACGTCGTCGTCGTAGCTGGTGTCGGTCGTTGGCGGTGCTGGTGGTTGTGATTCCAATAGCCAACCAGCCCAGCCAGCCAACGAAGGAAGGTATTCCCAGGTAGTTTGTCTTTTCAATACACTTGGCTCAGCGACCAGAGACAACAGCACCATGGGAATTTACGCAGAAAACCTGTTCGTTGTTAATAAAGGAGGAAAACGATTTTTTCCTGCTCCTACCATTGTCATTCATTGTTGTAATTGTTGGTGTTGTTGTTACGCTTGTTAAGGAGGAAGCCAGGACGGCGAACATACCGAATTGTTTGGCAAAGAAACAGATGTTTCAAATATTCTTCTCTTCAGGAACAATAACAACAACAGCCAGTGATTTTATATTCCTTGTTAGTAGTAGTAGTAGATAGAGGGAGGACATTTGGTTTCTGATTTATTTATTCATTACAACAGCCGCCGAAGAACATTGAGGGACACAGACCGGAGAAAGCAAAAGAGAAAAACATTGAATGAATGGTAAAGATTTGGATCTTTTCCTTATGATTTCAGAAAAATGTCTGTAAATGTCTATGACGATAGAAGAAATACATACACATGTTTTTTTAGTTTGTCTTACGGAACCTAGTCTGGAATTCGGAAATGTTTTTCTAACGGAAAAATGCCAAACGCTAATGTTTTTTAAAAATAAGGGAAAAAAGGATAGCAGGGTAATAATAATATTACTTTTAGAAAGATTTGATACTCTTGAGAAACATTTCCATTTCGATAAACAGTTGTTATTGAAATTTTGAATTTATCGCATTTACCACAAAGTTTATAAGATTTCTTCTTAAATGTACCTCTATAAACTTATATATGGAAAATTTCATGTCAAGTGAATCAATTTTTAAAAGCGATGTCCTCTGATAGGGATGAAGCTTGCACCAAGTTTAGTCATATTGAATAGTAGTTATGACACAAAATTTCAACAAGATCGGTTAAGGACTGTCCCATTTGGAGGGCGTTAAATTTTGAAATTTTGGTCGGACGGACCTTTTTCCCAACCATATAACTAATTATGTATATATTGTATTTAAAAAATTTCGCCCAAAGTGTTTTCGATAGCGATAAACCCCTAAAAAAAATTAAGCGGTTACAGCATAACCGGAGGACTATTTGTCGTAATTGGTTAAGTAGAGCTTTAAATAATCCTAGATTAAGTAGCATTTATCTGCTTATAATATAATTTCTTCATCCCATCAGCGGTTCCAAAGATAACTTACAAGATATTGCAAAAATCCAATTTTTTTAATACATTTTAATAATATTTTTTTTAAAACTTCTTAGAAACATGAAAAATATCCGTTCTTTAATAATTTATTATTTTATCGTAAAGTCTGACCGGTTATGAATAAAATGAAACCATTCTGAAGAAAATCGATGCATAATTTAAAAAGTTATAGCTAATAAAGTAAGTCTAAATGTCAAGGTCTTTAACCGATCTCGTTGAAATTTTGTGTCATAACTACTATCCAATAGGATTAAAATTTAAAAATTACTCACTTGACATAAAATCCCCCATATCAATGGCTTGTATCCAAAAGCTGCTTTATTAAAATCATCACTTTTTCAGGAGAGCAAAAAAACTGTTGAATTTTATTATTTCGCGAATATGATATGAATTATGAATTCGAAGGTATATACGAGTTTTATATACGTTCGAATAATAATTCATATCATATATATAAAAATTATCGCGAAATAATTAAATTCAACAACAGCAGCTTTTGGATATAAGCCATCGATATATATAAAATAATGTGAGGATATATCTATTTTTACGATAACTATAAAAACTATAACAATATGAAAATTGTAATTTAAATTTCGATATCGGCATACTGCATTTATGTTTCGATAAATTTTGTCACTTAAATTTAAAGTCATGATTTATGTGGTAAATAATCAGATCATATCAATATAGCGTTTTCATTAAATTTTAATATAGCGTTTTCATTAAATTTTAAGAGGAGGGCCTCGTTTATAAATTTGTAAAGAAACTATTTTCTACAATTTTCGCTAAAAATATAAAAATTCCATTTGAAATTTCGATAAAAATATTTATATAAATAATGTTATTCATTATTTTCTTTGTCAATCTATAGAAAACGTCCTCCTCTATAAATTGAAAGATAACAAAATTTGTGGAAAATTGACTTATTGTACATTTTCGTTAAATTTTGTAATCGAGATTTAAAGACATTATTTGGGTGTTAAATCGGTGCGTAAAATTACCGCTTTATGTTACACCTTATAGACGTTAATTTAGATAAAAAACTAATTTTTTAGAAAAAAATCGATAAATATATAAAAAATAAATATTTCGAAAAAAAATTATCGACATGGTCTTGTCGCTTTAATTTGTTTGATATATAAATTTATCAATTTAATTTTCGATCAAATTCGTTATTAATAATTATAGTCATGATTTACACGATAAGTCGGAATAAGATAAGTAGAAATTTATGTTCTATATAATATAACATTACAGAATTTTCCAGAAAACACATTATCTCTAACAGATATATATATACCGATACACATAAATCTAACAGAATTCGATTTTCTATAATTCGATACCTCCATTCGAAACTATGCTAAGTGCAAAAAGGTAGTTTTTCAGGAGAGGCGATCAAAGTTTGATGTATTTTTTTAAATTTGTGTGAAATTCCTTTATAGTGAAAATCCAGGTCAATCGATTTTGTTTTGTGAATGACTTTTGATTGGTTCGACGGATAATCAACAAATTTTGACTGAATATAATTTGGAATATTTAGAAATTAAAAATGCAATCTCACTAAAAACATGCTAAGTCGACTTAGCATGTTTTAGAATGGAGGTATCGAATTAATATTTGTCAAAATTCACTTGGTAACATTTCGATAACAACATTTTTCGATATTTATGTATCACTAAATTTAAGTTGCTCTAAATACATATCGATATCTCCATTCTAAACAATGCAAAAAGTAGTTTTTCCGGAAAGGCGATCCACGTTTGATGTTGAAAGGCGATCAAAGTTTGATGAATTTTTTAAATTTGTGTGGAATAACTTTATAATGCAAATCGATTGACCTGTACTGTTTTGTGAATAACTTTTGATTGGGTAGACGGATAAACACCAAATTTTGACTGATATAATTTGGAATGTTAAGAAATTAAAAATGCAATCTCCTTAAAAACATGCTAAGTCGACTAAGCATGTTTTAGAATGGAAGAACAGCAAACTTAAAGTTTATAATCTTTTATTTACATCTTAGGCAATTATTGCAATGTTTTACTTGGCATTACTTCATTTCTTTGGAAAATTAAAGGTATTGTTTTCGTTTTATCTGTAAATAAACTTTATTTGTGTGAATTCTGTTTTATATTTTTTGCTCTGTTTTTTGTTTAATTCCGTTGTGTACTTTTGTTTTACTAAATTTCTTGCGAATAAACGTTAACAATCTGATAACGTCATACTTTCCAGTTTTTTGTATATCGCCATTATATTCTGCTTATCACGCGAAATTTAAAACTTTGCTAAAATACAAATTTTGATAAGCTCTTTTATTTGACAAAATTTCGCAACAAAACATCTTAGTCACAAACTTCTATAATTGTTATCGATAAATGATAATTTCCCTCACCTTCTTGTCATACATATCCACAAGGAACAGTGGAGGAGAAGATATTTTTTTATGTTTTACACATAAAAAAACAAACAAATAAACATTTGGCGAATCCAATGGTGGTCATTCGCAAACAAAAATAAGAAAAAAAAAACAAAAACATCTGCAAAACAAGAGACAAGAGAGTTAAGAAAAATGCAGCAACGTGCTTGCCCTGTTGCACTGCTCTCTGTACTTCTCAAAACAAAACTTCATAACAACTTCACCTGCAGTATTACCTATCATTAGCTGTTGTTCTTGTTGTTGTTGCTAGAGGTAGAGATCTTTGTGCTGCTTGCAGAGCCTTAACAACAACAAAAATTCAGAGAGTTTAGTTTAGACTGAGGTGAGAGCTTTGCGGTTGCAGTCTTCGAGATGGTAGAGTGATAAAACCTCCGACCTATGCCCGACTCCTCCGTCACTAAAGACATTCAACTGCGTTTTTGAAGTCTTATTGTTGGTGGTACTGCTGCAGTGGTGCTTTGTTTCCATCGATACTGCTCTTTGCAGCTCCCTTAAGCATCGTTTGGTTTGGTTTTTGCTTCAGCTGTTTTTGATATCGTCATTATTTTACTTTGCTGCTGCTTTGATGTGATGTGATATCAAATATGATAGCATTGCTGTGTGTACAAAGACGGACGGACGGACAGGTAAATAGCCAGCCAGAGTAGTTAAGAAAACAGTGTGTGAGAAAAATAGCTGTAGCTTTAGCGGCCGCAATAATAATCAATGCCGTATTCGATGCACTGTGGGACAGAAAGGACTCATCAATAGGAAAATACAAAACAATTATCAAGAGTACATTTCGATAAATATGTATATTTTTATCGAAATTTAAGCTGAATTCATTTTGCTGTTGCTGTAGTGCATTTTATTTCAATTTAAAAATGAAGATCTCTTATGTTAGTCACGCAAACAGTTAATAAAATTTTCGATAAACATGCAAAAAAAATCTAATGCAATCATCGGTATGGTAAATCAAGTCATATGTCTGTCTTTATAGAGGTGAATATTTTCTTTAAGCCAGTAAAGAAGCGATTTAATAAAAGTTTTGCAAATCTGATAAATATGTATCCCATTTTATCCTGAATTTCAATGATATCGGAGATGTACAGGTTTAAGGAAATATTTAATACCTTTTTTACTACAAGAGCCCTATTTATAGTGACTTTAAATATCGATAACACATTTATGGTGTCATTTATCCTGTGTGTCATTTTGCTGTTGCTGTAATGGATTCTATTTAAATTTTCAGATGAAGACCTCACGAAAACAGTTAACAAAATGTTCGATAAACATGCAAAAAAATCGAATTGAATCTTTATGCTGATAATTTTATGCTATGCAAGCTTGATATGGTAAATCAAGTCAGTAAAGAAACGATTTAATAAAAATTTGGCAAATCTGATAAATATTTATAGAATTTTATCCTGATATTTATCGAATAGGAAATATTAAATACTTTTTTTACTGCCAGAACCCTATTTACATATAGTCACTTTAAATATCGATAACACATTTATGGAAAAAGTGTCCGTTTATCATGTGTATCAACGATATTACACAAAAAGTATGCGAAAATCCTCGACATACTGCATAAACTGAACATATACATTTCGATAAAATATGTTTATCGAAATTTCAGTTGAGGTATTTATCGAACATTTTTCAATTTGTTTCATTAATACTTTACAGATGGTCTTCTTTATAAATTGAATGTAACCGCGGTAAGTATATGAGCCGATTTATAGTGTAATAATAATTCTATAATTTGATAACAAAATTTATCGAAATTTAAAACCATGGTGTCATATCTATATTGAATTTTCTTCCAATTTGGAAAATAATAATATAATAATATAAAATAATAAAAAATTTAATAATCGTGTAAATATTCGAATTGAAATTTTAATACAAAATATTTATCGAAATGGACTTAGTCAGTTTACTGAAACCCGCAATATGTAGACCAATAACTTCGATGGATTTTTTGTTATCGAAATGGTATAAATAAGCATTAGCATAAAATGGTCTGCATTTAAAGTAGATGAGTAAAAAAACAAACAAAAAATAATCTCATCACTCAGTTATGAACTTCATTGGCTACTCCATCCCACTGTAGAAGGTATACTGCACTCTGGCTATAGGCTCGCTGGCGGTGTTGATGCAACTTTTTTTGTCTTGGTCGTGTATTTCACGTTGTGTACTTTTGTATTTTTGTCTGTAGATACATATATTCAACCATCCGTACCTACAACACTCATACATAAATATGTAAGTATGTTTGGAGAACCGTCGTTTTGGGACCTATAAAAACCGGTTTCTTCACATTTCTTGTATTATTGCCAATAGTGGCAACTTCTTGGCTTTCTTGATTGTTGCTGTTTTATTCGCCCGTATGTTCAACAAACGTTTGTTTATGTGTGGCTTGGCTTGAAAAAGTGGCAGCCGCCGCAGAACAAGAAAAGAAGTCTGAGTGGAGCGTAAGAAGTCAGTCTATCTATGTTGGTTGGCATCGTAAACAGAGACAGACAGACCGACCATGCCAACCAATGTTGTAAATAAAAACGAAAACAATAACAACAAAGAAAAGAGTTATAATGAAACATTACAAAAAAATACCTACAATGACAACAAGTTGTAATAGACCCAGAGAGCACACATAGAACCAAAAGTCAGTCGTTGTCACACAATACTGCGAATTCACCATGGATGGGATGGCATAGCATGCTTCTTGCCTGCTAGACATATTGGGGTAGCCTATATTATCTGGCAAGTAGACCGGAGGTCTTCAGTCTTCAATGAAGACAGTATCCCCTATGGGATGGATGGCTACATTCTAAAGGGCTTATTATAAATCCACTATCGATTGACATTTATTTGTCAAGTCATAGTAAGGGTACATTAAAAGAAAAAACGCAATTGCTGGATTTTTATTATCATTACGCAGCATTCATTTGTTAGCATTTATTCTCTTAATGCTACACATAGTCGATAGACATTACAAATTGACCTAGTCCATATTGAAAAATAATTTTTATCGAAAAGTGATTGCGGATTCTTTAAAGAAATTTCTGCTGAACGACTAATTCTTTTCAAATTTGAAAAAGAACATTTCGATAAATATTTTTTTCTATTAAAATTTTAACTCAATTTTTATATTGTAAATTAAGGGGGGAGAATATGATATTCGAGACCTATCGATCTGACCACATATTTAGCTAGACCACCTCAAAATATTAAAAAAATATGATTTTTTGATAACCCGTTTAGATAACGAGTTATAGGGCGTTAAAGTTAAAAAAGTTTGTTTTCGCTCCAATAGGCATCAAAATCGAAAGTTAGAAGTCCAAAAATCGACAACTTTAGTTATTGATAACATCGATTCCAAAAAAAACTTGCTCTATCCAAATATATGGTCAGATCGAGGGCCTCGGATACCATATTCTTGCCAAAAAAAAAAACAATTTAATAAACTTGTTGGTATGCAGGATGCAATTTTAATTTTAATTTCGATAAAAAATTAAAGTATCGGATAAATTATCAAAGTTAATTTTCGATCGATATCTATATGATAAAGTTTAATATGAATTTCGAAAAAATAATGGGTATCGAAATAGGCTTCATCAGTTTATATTTCACACTTAAAGTATCGCATAAATTGTAGAAGTTCATTTTCAGTCATGTTTGTTATCGAAATTTAAACTGTAATTTAATTTTAACTTATGTATCAAAAAATCTTTATAATGAAATATCCTAATGTTTTCGATTACTTTTTATTATTGTAATCACCAGAAAAATCATGTTAATGATTTACAATGTTTTAATGTTTCTTTTGCTGGCCAAAAAAATACAAACGACTTCAGTAAATCACATAAAATTAATTTTCAACTTTCGATAATAAGTAGATATCGATACATTCATTCCAAAGTATGCTATGTCGACTTAGCCTGTTTTTAGGGACTTTGCAGTTTTAAATTGTAAATATTCCAAGTAAAAGTTATGCACGAAAGAGTGGAGGTCATTCTATTCGCAAAAAATACATATACATTTGGTTGATTCTCGTGAAAAATTTCTGTTTCGACCTAGAATGAGTGTACCGATATATCGGATAAGTGGCCTTGCCCTTTATTGATAAATTGTATTTATTTATCATTGTTTATTTATCGGATATACTGCATATACTGAGAAATTCTATTTTGAAAAATATATTTTTATGAAAAAATCAATTCTAGTTTTTATTTATTTATATTTTTTCTTTGTTAATTAATAGAAAAAAAAGCTGCAAATCATGATTTTAAATTTCGATAACAAAATTTGCAAGAAAATGCCAATCTGATCAGATATATCGATAGGGCACCTCAAAAGTAGCGATAATAAATTTGTTGGTAAAATGAGCTCAATATAAAAAATCAGAAAGAAATAATATATTTATCAAAATTGAAAAAAAAACGTTTCTTACTTTTTATTATGTTAAACTCATTTAAAAAAAATGAAAAAATCTGATAAAAATTTTCAAAAACTTGAAAGTCATCGAAATGTCTAAAGTCGGCGACAGTAATGTTCTCTTACGGTATTCGAGGCCCCTCGATCAGATCACATATTTGGATAGGGCACCTCAAAAAATTAAGGTGCATGTTATTGATATCACGCATTGTTATCGGAAGTTAAACTTTGAAAAAAAAAATTAATTTGTTTGGTAAAAGGAGCTCAATATGAAAAATCTGGAAAATTGAATATATTTTGTGATAACTACCTTTTTTATCGAAATTGAAAAATCTCTCTTGTTACTTTTTATTATTTTAAGCTCATTTGAAAGAAGAAAAACAAAGAATCGGATTCAGTTTTTGAAAAACTTTAATGTTATCGAAATGTCCGGATATGAATGGCTCAAATCCCAAATCAATTAACTCAACTTTTTTTTCGAAAAGTTTGGGTTGATGGATTAACACTAAATTTGGACGGAAGATAATTTGGAATATTTAGAACGTAGAAATGCAATCAATGTCCCTTTGAAAATTCTTTGTAAGTTCTAAATATTCCAAATTATCTTCCGTCAAAATCTGGTGGTAATCCATAAATTCCTTTAGAAAGGAATTTATGGATATGTCGGAGGTAAGTTTTCAATACATTTGCTTTAATTTAAGTTTGAAATTTTGTTATTTCTTGTTACTTTTTATTATTTTAAACTCATTTAAATGAAGAAAAAACAAAGAATCGTATACAGTCTTTGAAAAACTTTAAAGTTATCGAAATTTCCGGATATGAATGGCTCAAATGCCAAATAGATTAACTCAACTTCTTCGAAAAGTGGAGTTAATCGATTTGGCATTTGAACCATTTATATCATACTCCACCCGAAAATCGAATGACCTTCTATTTTGTGCATAACATTAGATGGATTAACAGCAAATTTTGACAGAAGATAATTTTGAATATTCAGACCTTAGAAATGCTATGTCCCTTTAAAAATGATAAGTCGACTTTACGTTTTCAAAGAGACATTGCATTTTTAAGTTCTAAATATTCCAAGTTATCTTCCGTCAAAATTTGGTGTTAATCCATCAAACGAACCTAATGTTATGCACAAACAAAATGTATCTATATCCAAGATAATTTTTCAATACATTTTCTTTAATTTAAATTTAAATTGTGCTTGTGTATCAATTTTTTAATGTAAGGATATAACCCGATTTACCGAGAAAGTCATGTTGTTAAATTTCGTTAACAAAATTTTGTTAATTTAAAAAAAAATTTGTTGTTTTTTTTTTAAAAAATTCATTTATTCTATTCATTTTCCAACCTACCTTTTGTATCACCATGATCCACATATCCTGAGGTACCGGCTTCAGAAAAATCCAGGGATATTAGCAGCAATATACCCAAAATGTATCCAAAATGTATGGCCATTTTGCTGCTATTATTGTATTATTGTCGTAGTTTAATCAATATAATTAAACACTGTCAATTAATTGTTAGTTGATTTTTTTTCTTTGCAAAAAAGAATTAAGCTTTTTATCTATTTTCAAACTATTATCGCAGTGATAATAATTATAGTTGTATTTATATGTTTTTTTATGGTATTTTTTTATCGGTCTATAGCTTTCTTGCTGACGTTCACTGAAGCGCGACGTGAGTTTTTGAAAACGAAAAAAAAACAAAAATATTTTCTTTTCACGGGGGGGAACACTCACAAATCAATGTAGCGTATCGTAACAATAACGACGTTTGTTTACAACCGACGAATGACAACGCGACCGACCCGGTCTGGAGGAGCAATTTGGCGATTTTCTTTTTGCCGTTTTGGTTCACTGTAATTGTATTTTACGATTTTTAATGAAAACGCATTTTCGATGTCAGCAGCAGTGAGAATAATGACGGCAATAACAACGATAAATTGTTGTTGTTTGCATTAATGATGACGACGATGACGGGGACGTCTGCGACGAGGAGAACGATAACGCTGATAACGCTGATAACGATAATAATAATGGTAGTGCAAGTGCAAATTTGATCATCGTTGGTTTTGGAACGTTAATCGCGATGCAGCAGCAGATACGGATGCAAATTAGGCTAATAATGATCGGTTGGTAGTGGTGATCATTGGGTCGTCCTCCAACTTACATTGTTCCGTGATTCCAAGAGAAAAGGTATTCACATACATTCCTATACATAGTAAGTTAGTAAGTAGTATGCGAGAGTTTGATCGCCTTTAATCGTTGGACCGACCGAACCATAGACCGGTTTTCTGCTCCCTTTTGCTGGATTGACTGGCGCTGTCTGGATGGGTATCGACCGATCGACGTTTGTTTCTTCGGAATGTTTTTATTTTTCTATGGAAATTTATTTATTGTTTTACACCTGTTGATTATCATATCTTCTCATTTGCATTACAACTTGTTTTTGTTTTGTTTTTTATTTTCTGAAGAAACCCTTTTTTCTTCTCTCTTTTTTCTCGCTCTCGTTCAATGCTCTTTTCTTCGGTTACACTGGGCCATGCACACACACAGACCCATCGAAAGGGGAACACTTTTTGCAATTATTTTCTTGGTAGTTACTTCTAATTAAATACAACATTTGTTATTATAATTGATTGGCGAAATACATATGTTTCTTTTTAACTTTATCGCTTGACTTTTTTCTTCACAAGCAATTCAAATAAATGATGTACCGAATGACTATATGTATGACTGGTTGATAGGAGACGGGGGGAGTTGTTTTATTTATTTATTTTTTATTTTGCACTCGAAACGCAAGAATATCGCAGCGAACAGAGTTTAAAAGCCGAAGAATGAATATAAACAATAAAGAGAACACGCAAAGTAATTGGAGACCACCTTTGTTTTTATCACATTGTTGTCCGTTTCTCCGTTGCGATCCGTGATCAGTGGTGGCAACAACGTTACAGTTTTTTTGCTATGTTTTTACGGTGACGATACAATCAATGACAGTTTCACAAAATTCACTTTGTTTTGGTTATAGTTATTCGCTTAAAAATTTTTTTAATAAACAAAATTCGATGTTACTTTTTTATTTGCTCTTGTTTCGTTTTTTGTTCGATGTGATTTTTTTATCAAAAAACAATGACAACCAGAACAATTTGACAGAACAATTATTGTTTAGAATATAGCAGAAAGACATAAATACACCGCGCTTTCGATTCTATTCACGTCCGCTCACTTCAAAACTTCGTTGACGAATGATTGTATTGTTTTAGAAGGAGAGTGATCAAATGTGTGAAGACAACAAGAATGAAACCAATGCAGTAAACAAAAACAAAACTACTGGTTTGTCAAGAGAGCCGCATAGAGCAGAGAGTAACAAGTGGTTATGGAGACAGTGAGAGCGGCAGTTATTTTAAGAGCTCGCAAAGTGATATTCGACAATTCAGTGCTCTTCGGTGTTGATGAAATGCAGATGTGTTTGTGTCTACGCTAAATGTAAGTGCCTTGTTCGAAGTCGCACATATTCCAAGATTTTGTATTTTCTCATATTAGTTTTGTAGCATACTTTTCTCCTTAATGCACTGAGGCCATAGATTTTTCTTATTGGAAATACTCACCACTTGTTTGTAGGGTTTGTGTTTATGATCTGACGTGTCTAATTGCCGTATGAATATAAAGAAAATCTAATGGCGAATTCTTTTCGGCACTTTTGTGATACTTTTGGAAATTTGATAATTACGTTACTCGAATTTAGCACAACAAAAATTTCAAAATTTTAAAAAAGCGATATTATAGTGCGGTTTTCGGAAAAAGGGCAATGCAAGTGTTGCACTTTTTTCCAGAAAATAATTCGCCATAATTTTAATAAAATTTTTCGTTGGGAATGAAAGATGTTGCACTGTCAGAGAGCAGCATTTTAAAAATGTTCCCTACACCCTCTTGTAATGTAGCATTTTTAATGGTCGGAATCGAAAACAAAAATGCAAAAAGGCAGCCTTTTTACTCACTACAAACAAAGTATACTTCAAGGCGTCACCTAAATAAAACATCTGTCCAAACTTCATTAAACGCCCATGTTCTGTATTCCGAGAGCGGTTTGAATCCGAATTTCTAATTCCTAAAATTGTCCATAATTTCTGTTTGAGGACTTATGAAGATTCTTCGTAAATGCAGATTGCTTTTATTTTCCCATTCGAACATATTTGATACATTGGAAACAAATTTAGAAACTCGATTCCGAGCGGAAAATTCCGATTCTAGCCACATTTGGAATACAGAACTGGGGGGAATAAAATACTTTGACACCACGCAAATACACAAGCGGGTATTTTGGAATATTCACTTGACGCTGAAAAAAACTCGGTTTTGTGGAGCAACGCTCCCAATTTGATTCAATACAGTGCTGAAAATGTATCATTTTTGCACAGTACGAGTGCGACATTTTTCACAAAAGAAAACGAAACCCTTTCGCAGTTGAGCGTTTTTCTTAGAAATAAAAACAAAAATGCGTTTTTGAAAAACGAAACACCGTAAATATCAGACGGAAATTTGGAAAATAAATGTAATCAGATACGATATGTTGTTGTTTCCATATGTATATCCATAAAACAGTTAAACTGTCAAATCGTATGTACAAGTATGAAAAAAATCATACGCTGAAAACAATCGCTTCTATTCGGCTTGAAATATACATATGTTTATGGTACACTCCAAATATATAATATTTTACACACACAAATATTATATGTTTGGGAGGATATTGTTCTTAACAAAAATATGTTCCCGTTCTAATATTTTTTTATTTGTAACTAATATGTATCTCCGAAACAAAGATTAATTTGTATTTAAGTATGTATTTTGGCAATGTACCAATGCCTTAATTTAAAGACAAGTTTTCTGTTTCTCAGAAGTTCAAAATGAAATTTTTTATAAATTTTATATGTTTGTAAAATTTAAATCATGTAACTATAAATTGCGTTTATGGTTTGACAAAAAGCGATGAATTGGAATATTTATAAATTAAAAATTAGTACTGTAAAAAAGCTAACGCTGAAAATGTAGCAATTGTTTTTGGAAGATTTTGGAGAAGTGTGGTTTCACAAAGATTTCTCATTCGCTTGTGTGTAGAAATCAACCATACATAGCTCCGTATCTCCCATACAATTGCAGCAGAACTGTTGATAACGAGTGTCACGGCTCAGAAATCATGATCCAGTATGTGTGCTGCCAATTTTTAATACATATTTATACACAGCCATGTATAAAATACTTGTTTCTACAATAATATAGAAACAAAATGGTCTTGAAGCCGGGAGAGTATCCTAGTTAGAATCACAAAGATTTGCAGACCGCATAGAAGCAAGCAAGCAACATATTATGTTCTAATATATTAATATATGAAAAACAAAATTTCTTGATATTCAAATAAAATTTATTTGTTAACAAATATATAATATTTTAGAAATTTGTTTCCAAATATCTTTTCTTTCAACTCAAACATATCAAAAATGGCGATTTTCCCCGTGTATGATTTTCTTGCAAACTTTGTGGCTGGATATTACTAAAACAAGAGCTAACGTAGAGAACGGCTAGCACCACTGGATTCAGCAAGGTCGAAATAGGTATATCGAAAGAAAATATATTTGGAACACAAATTTTTAAATATTATATATTTCCTAACAACTAAATTTTATTTGAAAATGAACAAAATATATTTGGAACACATATATTAATATATTACAACAAAATATATTTGCAAACTAAAATTCTCAAATAAAATATGTGTTTTAATACAAATTTAATTATTGTTTAGGAATTTCTACAAATATGTTTTATTTAAAAAAAAAATTCAAAACTTTTGTTGACTTTTTCGAACTTCAGATTTAATTTTTCCTTGGTTCCGAGTTGTACCTCCCAGCATTAGCTTCTGTTCTTAATCAATAATTTAAATTTCTGAGTAATCTAAGCCATCATTAGTTGTCAATCCTCTAAGTAATTTATATTGATCCAAGATTATACGATTTCAATAATTATTTTACAAACATTAACAATTTATAAAAAATTAACATTGAATTACTGAAAAATTTAACATAACTTAGGTATTTTCTGAATACTTAAATGCAAATAAATATTTGTTCGGAAATAATGGTCCCAAATAAAAATATATTGGGATGTAAACAAAGATTTGTTTAGAACAACATCTTCCCAAATTTATAATTTTGTTGTGTATCAAATATTATATGTTTAGAGTGTACCGTAAACATATATATGTTTCAAGCCGAATATGTTTGGGACAATATACTACAGAAGCGATTTTTTTCAGCGTGTAAGGTCTCTTTCCTGTTACATTTTTAAAGTGTCCATTCCGTGATCAGTGTTATTATTGGTTTCGATAGCGTGAATATAATGAGTCCTTCATATATGTTGAAGCTATATCAAAAAGTGAACCAATGATGATGACTTTCCGTAAAAAATATCGAAACGAAAACAGCCAAATGTCAGCAAATCTGGGGAAGTTTGCAGATTTTGCAGCATCAAAAAAATAAGGTCGGGAGTGCCCTTCGAAGGTGAGAGGGGACTATATCAAAACGTAAATTTTTGATGGCTATTTTTGTTGGGAATGGTATAGTAGTACGAGTAGTAGAACATAAATGTCCTAATTAAACATAAATGAAATTAAATACATTGCTAATTTCGCATTTTGGTTGAGAACACTCGAACAAAAATCGTGCGGTGAGTAAAACCCATACCTACATTATGGCGCAACCATTTGATAGTGCATTAAGAATGTACGCTTTCAATTAGGTTTGGTTCTGAAGTTTGCTTTCAGACGGTGCAACACTCCACACCGTGGACTGGGCTGAGAGTGGAAAATGCGATTTCTTCGCATTTGCGGAGTGTAATAATTTTACGAACGAAATCAAAACCCGTTCATACGGCTGCACCATTTTTACAAATGAACCTAAAAATGCGGTTTCAGTGTAAAATGTAGAAACAATTTTACATTTTTTTTTTGCACAAACGAAATCACCATTAGTGAAATATTGTTTCTTTAATAACTTCTATTCTACTTATACGAATCTTCTGAAATTCCACAAGTAGTATTAGTTTTGTTAGTCGTTATCACCTCGAGAAAAATGGGCGAAGTTGTCAAGCCCCTTTTGGTACCTCCCACACAAACCATTTTGCACCAAATGTTAACTGCATATAGCTTTAATATCAGTTCATACAAATACTAGTAAATGCTTCTAAAGCTGAGTATAGACGATTGCCAGATCGGCAAACGTTATCAACCCTGTTAAAGTGCTGCAAATATACGGACAATGCCAGATTGTTAGGCAAAGGGGAATTGACAGATCAGACGATTGCAAGAAAACATTACAATTTCATATATTTACAATATATTTTGTAAATATTTATATGTAGGATTGCCAATAAAAATACATTACAGACAGTGTTGCAAATAAAATGTTTTTCTGGCAATGGCGTCGTTGTCACATGCATAAACTTCGCACATATAACAATCAGCAAATTATCTCGCAATGACTTTTCTGCTAACGTTGCAAAACAAAAATTGTATGTTCACACGGTTGTAAATTCACAGGGTTGCATTTTTCCGCCATTTTTCTGGCAATGTTGTCCAATCTGCAAATCGTCTGTACTTACGTTAATGCTTCATTGCACCATTTGCACGTAACTTTTGGTACCTCCCACACAAATGGACTATTTTACACCAAAAGTTAAAAAGCTTATAACTTGAATACCAGTGCATACTTCAAACGTATTAAATGCAATTTAAATTGATAATAATTTAATTTAAAAAAATAAAATTACGAATATTTTCTTCGGCTTACCCGACTGAATGTCCGTCCATCGTTCTGTCTGCTGGTGCGCACGATAACTCTCGAAAGGTATGTGGTCAAATTTGGTATGTGGTAATATTTTCTTCTATCTCAGACTAAGTTCAAAGATGGACTAAATTGGTCCACATGTTCTAGTACCTTCCTCACAAAGCGTTAATAGTTAGTGAAATATTGATTCTTTAATAACTTCTATACTACTTATCCGAATCTTCTGCAATTTCACACATAATTTAGTATTAGTTTATTACCAAAACTTTGTAGAATTTAAAGTCAAACAGCTCAAAATTGTTTTTTAGTAACAAGTTACAATTTAAGTAATAGCGTTATTTAGAGACTGTATTGCAATTAAAACAACGGTAAATACGCCGATATTATTGCCCACGTAAAGATTGTTTAAATTTCTAATTTTTGTATTTTCTTTTTACAAAACTTAAATTTTTATTAATACTCGTACATTTTCAACATTCTTAAAAATAAACTAATGACTAACAATTCACTTGCGACAAACGCAAACAGCTTTGGAATTGCAGTAGCCTCCACGGTTTCCACGCAGCAAACAGTGAGCCGCGCAGGCCGAGTGATTGACTCCAGTACCACTCAACAAATCACAAGTTGCTCTCTTATAACGGCTATGCAACTGTGGCTCAAGTTCCTTCAAGGCTGAGGCGCCATGGACGTATTTAGCTTCTTCTCTTCCGGCAGCGGGCGATGCTCGGGCCAACGAGGCAACCATGAAGCAGATGACAGCGAATACCATGAAGAATTTCATTTTTTTAATTTTGATTTACTTTCGACAGCAAAATAATTTAATTGATGAACGATGAACGTCTTTAACTTCTGAGATATGCTTTAGATCTGTTGTATACTCTCTCTCACACACGCAGTATTTATATGCAGTATGTCCGTCCGTCCCTCCGTTCATGTTTCTGTGCCTGTCCTATTGACACAACTTTGTTTGCAAGCTTATCTTTGTGGCGTTTGGGTAGTTTTTGAGCCATTTATAGTCTGGCGTTGTGGGGGAATCACGACGAATTGTTGGTCAACCGTTTAAATATAAATAAAATTATGTGATTTTTAGGTATTATATGAAAGAGTGTCGATTTTTTATTCCTAGAGAATTGTAGTTTCCCTCGAACAAGGGCTCTTTGTTCTTTGTTTAGCGAATTCGTTGGTGAATCTTAAGGCTGAATCTTATTTAACAATTTTTTTAATTTATTATTATCATTCCAGAGGAATGCAAATTTAAAAAAAAATGTGAAAAATTGTTTGTTAAGGAAAATACATAATACACAGTGCGACAAAATAAACTCAAGTTAAGAAGCAAATGACGCGATACTATTTTTCCTGTAGGTCTTGTCGAGTAAAACACGAATTTTTGGAATTCCCCGGACACCCCCAAAATCCGGGTTTATGGGTAAAATACCGATTTTCTTGACTTTTTTCACTTGAACGCCTATAACTTTAATTATTATTAGCCGATTTTCAATCTCTAAAAGAATTTAAAAAGAAGAGAAATTACTAGTATTTATGTACACATTTAGTTTTAATACAACTTTAATAACTCCGTCAATTGCAAACGGATTTTAAAGAGACTGGTTGCATTTTTTTCCTTATAAAATATACTATATATGTAAATTAAATAATCGTACGGACAAAAATGAAAAAAATGTGTTTGTAGGACAAATAAACCTATATTCATACAGCTTCAAATAAACAAAGTGTACATCGTTCAAAAGGCCTAATTCTCTTCTTTTTAAATTCTTTTAGAGATTGAAAATCGGCTAATAATAATTAAAGTTGTAGGCGTTCAAGCGAAACAAGGCAAGAAAATGGGTATTTTACCCGTAAATCCGGATTTTGGGGGTGTTCGGCAAATTTCGTAGAACAAACGTTGTTCTACTCGCCAAGACCTACAAGAAAAATAGTATCGCGGTTTTTGGACTGTCGCACTGTGATATTTTTCGATTTTAATACGAGTATAATAAGAAATAAATCATTACGCATTAGAAATATGCTCAAATTAATTGTTAAGGTTTTGTTGATGCAAAAGGCCTGTAAAAACAATCTCATCACAATTTCCGTAGGGGTCATGAGGTCATAATAGCTAATATAATTTCTATGGAAGATTAGAGTTGAAAATTAAAAACAACATTTAATTGATTGGTATGTTTTGTAATGAAAACCAGAAAAAGTCCATTCGCCAAGGGTTTTGATTTTATTTTTATTTTGACATTAACAATTTCGCGACAAGACAAACAAAAAAGAACCGTGAACAGTTCAGGCATTAAGAATTTCATTTTTTATTTTATTAATTCATGTAAGCATCAGAGGTCAATTACATATGTAAAATCACCAGCTTGTAACACATTTTGCATCTGGGGTCACAAACGATGACTGCCTAGGTCGACTTAAGAAAGAGTTGAGTTATTTAGGCTATCATATTCTACTAACAATCTACGAGTATATATATAAAATTGTTACATGACTGACTGATCAACACCCAGCCCCAACGGCTTAAGCTAGATTTGCAAAAACTGGTGTGAGGGTAGTCCTTACGACGTAGATGTGCAATAAGGCGGGATTTTTCGAAGTTCGTACTTTTAGGCGCACAGTTGGGGCAAAAAGGGAAAAAGTTCTACGACCACCAAATCAAAATGGATAAAGCTAGGAAATTTGGGGTGAGGGTAGCGCTTCGGAGAGAGAATCAGAAATTGGCAGGATTTTTCGAAATTGGAACATTTACCCCAAATAAAAATGGCAAAAGCTACACGCTGAACAAAATCGCTTCTGTAGTATATTGTCACAAACATATCAATCTTGAAACATGGGTCAGTATATTTAATATCGACCTATGTCGATTATTTTTGGCTAAAATATTTATAAGCAGTTACAAATAGGTAAAATAAGATCTCGCTATCACATTTAAAAAAAAAATAAAAAAAATTTTACGGGCATTTTAATTTTTGCAAAAATTAAAAAAATTAATTTTTGTGTTTTACGAAATTTTTAATTGCTCTCGAATGGATGAACCGATTTCTGCAAAGTTTACTTTGTTTTAAAGAGGACACAATGCGCCAATTTTTTTACGAAAGTTTTGTTGAAAAAACTCAAATTCAGGCTCAATATATGTAAAAGTTATGAACGAAATACCAAGATTAGTCTGACAATTTCATCTCTTTTTGCAAAACACTGCACAGTGGTACGAATTCAAAAAGGGGAAATAATTCGACCGTTTCTTAACCAAACAGCCGATTGCGACCAAACTTGGCATGGTTGATTAAGAGGTGTTAGAGAAGTTAAGTTTTATATTTGGGCCCCCTATGTCAGACAGGGGCGTAGCTAGAGGCCTCAAAGTTGGCCACATCGGGTGAGGAAAATGTTCAAAATGTTCAAGTACAAAAAAACTTTTTACACCTAAGAATTATCTCGTATATTTACCGAGATTATACAGGGTGTAGCGCGGTAGTTTGCTTATTTGGGAATGAAATAAAAAAGTTATGAACCTTAGAAACATTTATTTTATATTTTTACAAAATGTCTGGATGGGCAATACAATTTCTATCACGAAAAAATTGGTTCGACAGGTCCAATAGTACAAAAGTTATGACAACTTCAAGTTATATTTTCAAAAAAAAAAATCCGATTTTTGTCAATTTTTTAGGAAAAAAGTATAAATAATGTACTCGTACAGTGTGCAAAAATGGAACAGTGGAAAATATGGTTAAAAAAGGATGGGCCAAAAAGAGTTAAGTATGGAACTGTGGGGACTAATTTTAAATACGGTACAGAGACACAAAAAGTTGGTTAAATATGGTACAGCGGGGCAAAAAATGTTACATATGGTACAGTGAGACAAGCGTATTAACTATGGCAATGGGACAAAATGGGAGTAAATATGGTATAGTGGGACAAAAATAGCTAAATATGGTACATTGGAACGAAATGATTTAAATGTGGTACAGTGGGACAAAAACAGCTGAATATGGTACATTGGGACAAAATTTGTGAAATATGGCACACTGGGGCAAAAAGGGTTAATTAACTATGACATAGTGGGACAAAAATGTGTTGACTATGGTACAACAAAATGGGTTAAATATGGTACAGTGTAACAAAAATGGTTAACTAGGTTACAGTGTAGCAAAAAGGTGTTAAATATGGTACAGTGGATCAAAAACAGTGGGCAAAAATGGTTAAATATGGTACGGTAGTCTAAAAAAGTGTTGTAAAAAGGATTTAATATCGTTAAAAGGTAAATAGCGTTACTTTTGTACAGTGGGCAAAAATATGGACGCACGGAGCGAGGGAAACTATAGCAAAATATGAAAATATGAGATAAGTAAGTTTTTTTTCAAAATGTATGCTTTCAGTAGCACTGTGGTGCAATAAGGTTTAAATGATGGTGCAGTGGTGGCACAAAATGGTTAAATATGTTCCAGAGGGACAAACAGATGTTAAATATGGTACAGTGGAGAAAAAAGGTGTTAACCTTTGTAGAGTATGTTAAAATGGTTAAATATGATAAGTGGGGCAAAATGAGTTATATATACTCCCAGATTTAAAATGTCGTACTTAAGAAGCAACGTATTCCCATCCGATCTCTCATCTCCCCCCTAAGCACAGTGTACAAAACAACAATAATTGAGTTCAAACCTCTACACTTCCTTAGTTTTAGAAGTGCAGAGGTTTGAAGCGATAGCCCGAAATGACTTTAAAGGCAAATTTTCGGCATATTATTGGTTTATGGAACACGATTTCCTTCATGGGGCAGCCACGGCTGACTTCGCTGTAGCGCACCTTGTCAAACCAATTTTCCAAGACCTGGGTGACGATTTCTGGCCCTACGTCACGAATGACTTTCTCGAAACCGCCTTAAGGGATGGATTGTTTGCATGACATTGGTGCTTCGCGGTACCCCACAAAAGTGAATAACGGCGACGAATCGCAGCCAATTAGTATTGTGGTTCGAAAAGAAACCACCATATGAACCACCCTGTATTACAATCAAAATAAAAATGTATTCTCCCTTACAATCCCCACTTAATGATTTTCAAAATATTTAATATAATGTTTTTTTCACAAGACTTAAATTTTTATTAATACATTTTCAACTTTCTTAAAAATAAACTAACAACAATTCAATTGCGACAAACGCAAACAGCCTTGGAATTGCAGTAACCTCCACGGTTTCCTCGTAACAAACAGTGGGCCGCGCAGGCCGCGTGTTTGACTCCAGTACCGCTCAACAAATCACAAGTGGCTCTCTTATAACGGCTATGCAACTGTGGCTCAAGTTCCTTTAAGGCTGAGGCGCCATGGACGAATTTAGCTTCTTCTCTTCCGGCAGCGGGCGATGCTCTGGCCAACGAGGCAACCATGAAGCAGATGACAGCGAATACCATGAAGAATTTCATTTTTTTAATTTTGATTTACTTTCGACAGCAAAATAATTTAATTAATGAACGACGAACGTCTTTAACTTAGGATATATGCTTTAGATCTGTTGTATACTCTCCCTCGAACTTGCGGTATTTATACGTAGTATCCGTCCGTGCGTTCATCTTTCTGGGCCTGTCCTATTGTCCCAACATTGTTTGCATGCTTATCTTTGTGGCGATTGAGTAGTTCTTGAGCCATTTATAGACTGGCATTGTGGGGGAATCACGACGAATTGTCGAATTGTTGGTTAACCGTTTATATAAAAATAAATAAAATGAGTGTAGATTTATTTCTTGCGAATTCGTTGGTGAATCTTATGGCAGTTTAACAGTTTATTGAAATTATTATTACTATTGCAGAGGAATGCAATTTTAGACAACTACTGTTCGGATTCTCTATTAATGGAATGATTTTATTTCAATTTCCACTGATATCATTATTTCAATACAGATATAATATGTAATACACCATTATCCATTTGGTGGGATTAGGTTTATGTAGATAATCACAGAAATATGTTCATAGTTATAAGTTATGAGGTTTCACTGAAGAAAAATCCCTTACCAAATAATTTCGTCGCAATTTCCCTAGAGGGCATAAGGTTATTATTGAAGTAGAGATGAATAATGATAACCTCCCCAACATACATAGTATTGAAAATTGATAACAACATCTCAGTTCACAGTTGTTTTTTTACGTTTTCCAAAGAAAACCATAAAAAGTCCCTTCACCAAGTTATTTCTACGTGATTTTTACAATGTTACTATATTGTCATCAATATTTTCGTGAGATGGCAAACAAAAAAGAACCGAGAACAATTCAAATATTGATTTAATTTTATATACCCGACTCCACACTGTGGTACATGGTAGGCATCCGTTTGTAACGCCCAAAAAGAGAAGAGATAAACCCATAGCTTATTATATCGATTAACATAGCATCGATTTTTGATTCGATTTAGCCATGTCCGTCTGTCCATATATTTTTGAGAACAAAGTCTTATTGAAAATAGGCATAAAAAGCTCTCTTACAATGTTACTTCTTGACGCCCTAGAGAAATAATTTTTCAATTTTAATTTTTGAAAGCGATGTCTTCTTATCGAGACAAAACTTCCACCTAGTTTGGTCCTATTGGATAGTAGTTATGACATTAAATTTCAACGAGATCGGTTAAGGACTGTCCGAGTTAAAGGGTGTTGAATATTGACATTTTGGTCAAACGGTCCTTATTTTCCCAATCAGATGACTAATTGGCTATTGTTTTTAAAATTTTTTGCCAAAAGTTTGATAGATTTTTTCTTAAATATTTTTAAGAAAATAAAAAACATTGCAAAACTATTTTTTGTTGATTTTATTTTTTACAAAATTAAACTTTTTTGAAAATTTTTTTAAAAAAAGTTTTTATTTTTGATTTTTTTTCTCAAACGATAGATTAGATCATTTCCTTTAAGAGCTTTCTGGTCTATTAGTCGGTAGGACTTATCCATCACAATAAAGATAACATATAAAAAATAGACATTGAACCGCATTTTTTTATGACCGATCAGACTTTTCGATAAAATAATAAAAATATAATAATTGTGAGTTTTTCGATGTATTTAAGAGGTTTTATTTTAACAATATTTCAAATTTTCTCAAAAATGCGAATTTTCGCAATATCTTGTAAGATATCTTCGAAACCGTTGATGAGATGAAAAAAATAATACACAAAAAACAGGTTGCCTCAACCGAATTTTGGTAGTTCTGTCAGGAGTATATGACAACCAACATTTAAGTTGTGATATACTCCTGCTTCAAGGTTGACAACAATCATATTTGGTTGCGCCAACTACGAAAATGGCAGCTAAAAATACACACAACCAACTGTTTTTAAAAATTAGTTGTTCGGACAATTTGTCAGTCATATACTACAGACATTTAATTAAAAACAGTTTCATTAATTTTTATTTTATTTATTGAACAAATAGCTAAACAATTCATAACAAAATTAATAATCCCAAATTACAATTCATCACTATTAAGAGATGTGGAAATGTTTGACACAAATTTTAGTACACGAGCGTACAATGCATAACAAAATTTTTATGCAAATACCTTGTGCTTTCCATTTCAAGATGGTTGCCTTCATTTTTTATTTACACTGAAAAAAAATTGTCATAAAATTAAAGAAATGCTCCAAAGACGTCCTTAGTCTTCAAAATAAGTACATTTAGTACTTAAAATATGGATAATTTCGATAATATTAAGTAATTTACTTAATTTTAAGTAAATTTTCTTAATTTTAAGTACAAAATGTACTTATTTTGAAGACTAAGGACGTCTTTGGAGCATTTCTTTAATTTTATGACAATTTTTTTTTCAGTGTATGTAAAAAATTTTGCATAACATATTCTGCATTCAACACATTATTATCCACACGAAATTATATTTGACTACATATACCGTTCTTGAACAAAATGTTGAAGATTTGTTTATGTCGAATAATTAAATTTTTTGTTCGTCATGTATCAACAAAAGAAAAGCAACCAAGCTTTCTGTTGTATTTCCTAAAATATATTTAGTTATTTTAAATTTGTGATATTATTGGGATAACCAAAAAACTAACCGTTTTTATATCAAAATTTTTTCTGTTATAGTGACCAATTATTCGTTGCAATAAAAATCTTTGGTCTATTGATACAAGTTCTGTTGTCAAGAATAAAACATTAGTTGTCACTATCAAATATCGATCATATGGTACTATAATGAAAATTTAAAAGTAGTTACCACAACTAACCGAGTGTCAATGAAAAAACAATCTTATATTGATTGATACAATCATCGATTTAGTTGCAAGCATTTTCATTTGATCGTACCCATGTTATTATTGTTGTTCCAACCATTTTATTGTTACTATCGAATTCCAACCAATTATTTTCCTGGGTGTATTAGAAAAAGATGTAGGCTACTTAATTTGGGATTCTTTAAAGCTTTCGCGAACAAAGTATAGAATAAAGGTTCTCGAGTTATGCTGAAATAAGTGGTTCAACCTCTATTTTTTAGATTTTTTTCTTTTTTTTGATATACAACAAGAGGTGTTATTTTGAATCACCCGGTATTTCGGTAGCTGTCATTTTTGAAGCTTTTATTCTTTGACATTTGACAAGTAGAAACTACGCCATTACTAAAAATGGAACGATACACGATCATCGAACGATACAAAATAATCTTGACTGATGAGGCCCATTTCCACCTCGGTGGCTACGTCAACAAGCAAAATTGTCGCATCTGGGGCTCGGACAACCCAAGAGTTATTGTTGGGAAGCCTCTCCATTCTCAACGTGTGACTGTTTGGTGCGGCTCATGGTCCGGCGGTGCCATTGGACCTTACTTTTTCGAAAATGAGGTTGGATCAACAGTTACGGTGGATGGATTGCGCTATCGAGAGATGATTAATGATTTATTATGGTCGGAGTTGGATGGTATTGATATGGACAACGTTTACTTTCAACAAGACGACGCTACGTGCCACACACAGGCAACGAAACCATTGCTCTGTTACGGGAAAAGTTTCCGCACTGGGTTATCTCTCGAAGAGGTGATCACAATTGGCCACCGAGATCTTGTGATTTAACACCTTGCGACTTCTTTCTTTGGGGCCACGTGAAAGATAAGGTCTACGCCAACAGCCCAGCGTCGATTCAAGACCTCAAAGATAGAATTCGTAAGGCTATCGAGGACATAGGGCAGCCACTTTGCGATTTGGTTATGGAAAATTTCATGAAAAGGATATGGTCCTGTAAGCGTGGTCGTGGTGGCAATTTAGCTGATGTTGTTTTTTATTCTTAACGGCATACCTTCCTCTTTATTATGAAATAAACATCCGATCATTTATCTCAAAAAAAGACATTTTTCTTTGAATACCAAAATAACACCTCTTGTTGGATAACCCTTTATATACAAGTCCCATCCTACTAAGAGATCGCAAAGGTCTTAAAGAAAAGTATCTAAGCTTCGTTTCAGCAAAAAAACTTGGTATTTGACAAAAAAGCTAAAAAAAAGTTTTAATTCCGCAAAAAAAAAAATACAAACTATATTTTTGCGATTTTTTTATTTTCTTAAAAAGAAATTAAAAGCTATTTTTCTAAATATAATATTTAATCAAAATTCAATACCCTCCAATTCGAAGGGTATTGAATTTTGGGTATGAAAAAATGGTCGCGTTAAAATGTTAGTCGTAACTACTATCCAATAGGACTAATCTTGGTGCAAGATTCATCCCGAGGACATCACTTTTAAAAATGCTCTCACTTGACATGAAATCCCCCATATCTTTATTGAAATTGGACAGAATGTAGCTTCTTTATTCAAGTGAAGGTGTTATATAGTTGCTTCCCCGTAGTAGTTATTTCATTTTTTTTTTTTTGAATTTTTCACATTTTAGAGATTACAAATTTTAAAAATATTACTAAGCCTATTAAATACATTTGGGTAGATTTGGCGTAAACATATTACAATAAAAAAAACGATATTTTCTCCCCTAAAATGTTCTCCCCTGAATGATTCTTCAAATATTTAATTTTTTTTACAAGACTTAAATTTTTATTAATATAATTCAAACTTTCTTAAAAATAAATCAACAACAATTCAATTGCGGCAAACGCAAACAGCTTTGGAATTACAGTAACCTCCACGGTTTCCACGAAACAAACAATGGGCCGCGCAGGCTGCGTGATTGACTCCAGTACCGCTCAACAAATCACAAGTGGCTCTCTTGTAGCGACTGTGCAATTGTGGTTCAAGTTCCTTCAAGGCTGAGGCGCCATGAACGAATTTGGCTTCTTCTCCACCGGCAGCGGGTGAGGCACTGGCCAACGAGGCAACCATGAAGCAGAAGACAGCGAATACAATGAAGAATTTCATTTTAAATTTGGATTTAGTTTTGATTGATGTGAAAACTAATGAATGATTGACTTAAGCTTTCGAAATATGTTTTAGATCTGTTGTCTACTATCCCTCATGATCGGGGTATTTATACGCTGCTTCCGTCTGCCTGTCTGTCATTGTCACAACATTGTTTGCAAGCCTATCTTTGTGATGATTGGGTGATTTTTGAGCCATTTATGGTTTTAGAGGGGGAATCACGAACGCTTAGCTGGCGGTTTGAATAAATTTAAATAGAATTATGTGATTTTTTTTCATACCCAAAATAAATTATAATTGATTTATTTTATATTGTTAGTACACTTTAGAATTTTTTTCAGCTCCAGGGATTTTCCCCACTCTTTGGGAAATACGCGGTTTGGAATTAACTATTGATGTATTGCAATATTTTTAGTTAATATATGAGTATAGAGATATTTTTTCAGCAAAATAATTTTCCGATTTTTTTATTGATTGATATTAACAATTACTTTGAATAAATTGTTTATTTAAATCAATTAATTTCTGAATCAATATGTATTCTAAATGAATGCCTATTTTTATACCCTCCGCCATAGGATGAGGGGTATATTTTTTCGTCGTAAATTTCTAAGACGATTTAGCAATGTCCGTCTGTTGTAATCACGCTACAATAATTGAGCCTGATGGCTGCAGGTAACTTGGAATTGAAAATGGGCAATATCGGTCCATTTTTGATATAGCCTCCATGTATAGCATCTCTCCGATTTGACTTCTTAACATCATAGAGACCACAAATATCAACAGATGTGGCTGAAAATTGCTAGGTCCCAAAGGTCCCTCTAGATTTGACATCGTAACGGCACAAAAACCAAAAATGTCAACGAATTGGGCTAAAATTTGGTATAATGAGCTTATTTGTACCCGACACCATTCACATGCTATCCATGATGAAGGGAATATAAGATTCGGCATGGCCGAACTTAAACCACCTTTACTTATTACATTACACTAGCTTACAAAATTGTTGTCGAAAGGCTGTACACAACATTTCCTGTGTACAGCCTTTTCTGCATTCAACACATTATTATCCTCACGAAATTATATTTGACTACATATACCGTTCTTGAACAAAATGTTGAAGATTTGTTTATGTCGAATAATTAAATTTTTTGTTCGTCATGTATCAACAAAAGAAAAGCAACCCAAAGACAAATAGAATATAAGAAGACACTCCTTCCTGTAGCGAGTAATTGTCAGTTACGAACGAATAGGAATTTGATTCCAACGAGTGAGGTTTTTCGCGGATTTTCAGACCGTTTTCCCCGAATTTTTTGTAATTGTCACAATTAAAAAATTAATATTAATCGATAAGTGCAAAACAAGTTCAATCAATGTTCGCGGAATACTGTTTTTTCGCGTGTGACAGTTCATTCCTATTCGTTCGTAACTGATAGATTTTGACGTTTCGGCCTGAAGGAATGTCTTCTTATATTCTATTTGTCTTTGAAGCAACCAAGCTTTCTGTTGTATTTCCTAAAATATATTTAGTTATTTTAAATTTGGGAAATTATTGGGATAACCAAAAAAGGGTTATATATCATATAATGAATGAAAATTTAAAAGTAGTTACCGCAACTAACCGAGTGTCAATGAAAAAACAATCTTATATTGATTGATACAATCATCGATTTAGTTGCAAGCATTTTCATTTGATCGTACCCATGTTATTATTGTTGTTCCAACCATTTAAGTATATATGTACATATAAATACAAACGTCACACGGTGCACAACATTTCCTGGTGTAATATGGTTTCCTAAGCATGCAAAAATTATTAAAAAAATGTTTATGGTAATTTGTGTTTAATTCTGATTTTCTTAGAAGTTGCCTTTACTATTTGGACCATATTTTTTGAAGTATGATCCTGATAGAATAGGAATATGCGTTAAATTTAAGGCGATTACAAATGTTGGGCTACACAACTTGTAAATATAGGGTGATCAAAGTAAAGATACTTTTTTCAATAGCCTTTTTATGACAGATCGCGTGTGAGTCGCGTCATGTTATTTTTGTTAAGTATTGTTTGACATTTCATCATGAAAAGACTTACGCCTGAACAATGTTTACAAATTATTCAGTTTTATTATCAAAATAATCGTTCGCTAAGTGTATTTTTTTTAAATCCAAAAAAACACTTTCCAGTCGACCCACGACCTTGACACCCATGAGCAATATTTTAGCTCTCGTTAAGAGCTATCTTTTTGCCATTGACTGATTCCCGATCCGACGTACCGGAATCATCGGTCCATATTTCTTCAAAAATGATGCCGGTGAGAACGTAACCGTCAATGGCGACCGTTATCGTGCCATGATAACTATTTGATGCCTAAAATTGAAGCTCGTGATCTCGGCGACATTTGGTTTAAACAAGACGGCGCCACTTCCCACACATCGCATCAATCAATGGATTTATTGAGAGAACACTTCGGTGAGCAGGTAATTTCACGTTTTGGGCCGGTCGATTGGCCACCAAGATCGTGTGATATCACACCGTTAGACTTTTTCCTGGGGGGAAATGTAAAGTCTAAAGTTTATGCGGACAAACCAGCTTCGATTCAGGCCTGGAGCAAAACATCACGCGTGTCATTCGCATGTTACCTATTCATCTACCATGTCACGTTTGGTCGCAGTCGGTTGTTTGGTTAGGAAACGGTCGAATTATTTCCCCTTTTTGTATTCGTATCACTGTGCAGTGTTTTGCAAAAACAGACGAAAATTGTCAGACTAGTCTTGGTATTTCGTCCATAACTTCTACAAGTATTGAGTCTCACATAAAGACTTTTTACTGGTCAGGATTTGTGAGAGTGCGACGAATATTCTGTGAAGAAAATCGAGGGGGAGCAATTCTTCCACAAAGGTTTTTTCAAAAAAAAACTCGTAAACAAATTTAAAAAAAATGCCGCTTTTTGTTAAAACAAAGTAAAGCAATTACAAATTTCGTAAAACTCAAAAACCAATTTTTTAATTTTTTCAAAAATTAAAATGCTCACAAAATTTTTTCAAACAAAATTTTTTAAAAAAAAATTTTAGCTATTTCTTATTTTACCTATTTGTAACTGCATATAAAAATTTTAGTCAAAAATAAACTACATAGGTCGATATTAAATGTTCTGACCAATATGCGTTCCAAACAAAATTTCTTGATTTTCGAATAAAATGTAGTTGTTAGCAAATACATATATAATATTTAAAAAAAATCGTTTCCAAATATATTTTCTTTCAATTCACACATATCAAAAACGACGATTTTCCCCCGTGTAGATTAAAAGGTATTAAATGTGATTTAACACAAGATAAGGAAGACATTCAAAAGTCTTGGCCGATTTTTAAATTCTTTAAGAATATGAGAACCACACCATTTTACTTTATTATAAACCAGTGTTCAATACTTCGTGATTCCCCTATTACCCTATATATATAAAACGGCTCAAAAAATTACTCAATCGCCACAAAGATGAGTTTGCAAACAAAGAATGACAGTGTCAGGCAAATCGTTGGATGGACATACACATTGTATAAATACCGCTAATATGTGGGAGAGTAGCCAACAGAACTAAAGCAGCACTCGCAAGCTTAGCACAAAACAATTTAATAGTTTACAAATCCATTAATCAATCAAATCTAAATCACAAAATCCAAAAATGAAATTCTGCATGGTATTCGCTGTCGTTTGCTTCATGGCTGTCTGTATGGGCATTCAAACCAGTGCCTCGCCAGCTGCCGGGGAAGAAGCTAAGTTCGTCCATGGCGCCTCGGCTTTAAAGGAACTTGAACCTGAGTTGCACGGTCGTTACAAGAGAGCCACTTGTGATCTGTTGAGCGGTACTGGAGTCAACCACTCCGCCTGTGCTGCCCACTGTTTGTTGCGTGGAAACCGCGGTGGCTATTGCAATTCCAAAGCTGTTTGTGTTTGTCGCAAATGAAATTAATGTTATGGATTAGAATGTAAAAAAAAAGTTATAAATTATTTAATATTAAAATTATTTACATAGAATTAAAATTTAAAACGTGTTTTCTATTAAAATATGGTTGAAGAAGATAATGCAATTCCAAAGCTGTTTGTGATTGTCGCAAATGAAATTAATATTATGGATTAGAATGTAAAAAAAAGTTATAAATTATTTAATATTAAAATTATTTACATAGAATTAAAATTTAAAACGTGTTTTCTATTAAAATATGGTTGAAAAAGATGCGTGGCCAATGGATATTAAGTATAAATAACGACTTTACATCGCATATTGCATGCAAAATCAATTTATCCAAGCATGAATGTTCTCGCTTTAACAGAACTCCAGATATAATTGGTGTTTTTTAGCTGTACGAGAACTTTCGATATTGACAGCTGATAATGTCAAACTGTGTTGACATTTCTGTTCAGTAAGGTTTGACAAGTCATCATGAATCGTTTAACGCCATGGCATCATGAATCTGGTTAAAAGGCTACGTCATTGAGCAAAATTGCTGTATTTGGGGCGAAGTCAATCCTCAAGCCGTTAACGAATCACCATTACCCACATGCATTAAAATTGACTGTTTAGCGCGACCATATTTGTTCTTGGTCTGAGATTCTATATCAAAACAAGTAAAAGCGTTAAGTTCGGTCATGCCGAATCTTATATAACCTCCACCATGGATAGCATGTGACCTCACAAAATAACTCAAACCTAAAGAAAATAACATCGATAAACACAAAAAAAAATATAGTAGATGAGAACAGTAGGAATCACAACAAGTTAGACGCTATATATGGGAGCTATATCTAAATATGGACCGATATGGCCCATTTGCAATCCCAAACTACCTGCAACTATAAGAAGTATTTCTACCAAATTTGATCAACCTAGCTCTATTATTGCGGACTGTAGCGTGATTACCACAGACGGACGGACATGGCTAAATCGTCTTCGAATTTTACGACGATTAAGAATATATATACTTTATGGGGTCTCAGATCAATATTTAGAGGTGTTACAAACGGAGTAACAAAATGAATATACCCCCCAACCTACGGTGGAGGGTATAAATATTTATTAACACATACCAAACCAATACAATTTGAATACATTTCCTACGGACCAAAAATGTAACACTTCAAAGGAGTGACCTAAGACGCTAAGTATGTTCGGCGGAAATCCATTTTAGGACATTTTAAGTCATTTAAGAAATGTCCGTCTGTATGTCTGTCTTGCGCACGATAACTCTCGAAAGGTTTAACAGATTGACTTAAATTTGGTAAGTGATAATATCTTTTACTATCTCAGATTAGGTTTGAAGATGGGTCATATTGGTCCACTCATTCTAGTACCTCCCTCACAAAGTATTACCATTTAGTGAAATATTCATTCTCTAATAACTGCTATACGACTTATCCGAATCTTCGGTAATTCCATTCATAGTAATAGTTTATCTAGCGTTATTAACTTACGAAAAATAGGCGAAGTGGACCCACCTCTTTTGGTACCCACCTCAAAAGGGCCATTTTGTACAAAAAATGAACTGTTTATAACTTTAATGCCAGTACATATGAATACTTAAAATTGTGTGCAGTGTATTGCTTCTAAAGTGCCTTGAGTCCGCTAAAAATAGTCGAATTGAATGGCGTTAATACCAGTGCACATAAAAGGTAACAATTCGGTTTGAAGTATCTGCTGTTCAGAGTAAATTAGGCGTATTCCACCAGTCATCTCTGGTACCCGGTACCCCCACACAAACTTTTGCAACAATCATCTAAATGTTTTCATAGACTGACAAAGAATGGACAATTTTTTCAACTTACCGGTTTACCATATTACATTACTCACAAAGTGAGGTTATACCTTAGTCGGTATACCCGACTGAAATTTTATTACTTGTTTTTACTTAGTATATTTTATTTTTCAAAAATTTCCGATATTGGGAGGACTCCTATGGGATGACCTAATATTTTCTGCCATTTGTGCGGTAAAGGTTTCCCATTTATATATAATTATCGGAGAAATAGGTTTGTTGGAGTTAGAATAACAGTGGAATAAAAATATTTAGGAATTGCACATTAGATAATTATTTTAGTTTTTACGTGTTTTGAATTTTAGATATATATTTATAAATACAATTTAATATATAAAATGGTATTTTTTCGTATTTACATTTGAAAAGTGGTGCAGTCAAAAGTTAACCATATGACTTACAATATATATATATATATATAATTTCCTGTTGTTCCTATGAGGAACATAGGGCCTCAATATGACTTACACTAGAGTTTACTTTTTTTGATTCTAATTTATGTTACCATTAAGACAAATACCTTTTTTATCAAAATGTTCCTAATGTCGAATACCATGATTAGGTTCCACCGTTTCTAAATCAACAATTTAATAAAGCTCTTAAGATAATGTATTTTTTAACTAATTGCTTTTAAAGTTTCCTTGTGAATTAAGTGAAATATTTTCTCCATCACTTACATACTCGTACAATGTACGAGTGTCTATTGAGAACAGCGAAATCTATATTAAGATAATCAATAGTCATGTCAAAAATGATAAATGGGCTTAACAAACAGCTCTGTATAAATACTCCAGCGAATGGTTTTAAAAATAACAAACTCTATAAGCCACTAGAGCTGAGACATCTTCAATTCCTGCTATATTAATAGAAAGGAAGTCAAATCTAAATTATCCGAAATGAACTTCTTCAACTTGTTCACCGTTACATTCTTTGTGGTTGCCTGTTTGGTCATTTATTCCAGTGCTATGCCATCATCCGTCGCAGAAGAATCTAATTCGGCTGATGGAGCTGAGGTTGAGGCTGATAGCCCTGATCCATATGGACGCTTCAAGGTAATCACCTGTGATTTGTTGAGCGGTTTTAATGTCGGTAGTTCGGTCTGTGCTGTTCACTGTTACACGCTTGGACACCGTGGAGGCTATTGCAATTCCAAAGCTGTTTGCGTTTGTCGTGACTGAATAACCTATTAAGAATTCAATTTCCTTAGAATGTATTGGAATGTTTGGGTTATGCAAATAAAAATTGGTTAAATTTTTAAAAAGCAACTTTAACTTCGTTTTAATTTATTAATTATTGATAAATATTCCACAATAAAAAAATATAGCTGCAAAACCGGGGGCTTAATTGCAGAGTCCAAAAAATAGGAAAAATACGACATTTTGTAAATATTAATTTTCAGAACAAAATCGTTAAAATATTACACCCAGGAAAATAATTGGTTGGAATTAGAATCTGTCGGGTGTATTTATATATAAAAAGTTGAATCAACAATAATAACATGGATACGATCAAATGAAAACGCTTGCAACTAAATCGATGGTTGTATCAATCAAATTAAGATTGTTTTTTTCATTGACACTCGGTTAGTTGTGGTAACCAATTTTAAATTTTCATTATAGTACCATATGATCGATTTTTGGTTGTGACAACCAATGCCTTATTCTTGACAACAGAAATTGTATCAATAGACCAACGATTATTAATGCAATCCATTCATTTCCCAAATTTAGAATAATTAAATGTATTTTGGGAAATACAACTGAAAGATTGGTTGCTGTTCATTTGCTGATACATGACAAACAAAAAATAAAATTACTCGACAACAAAAATCTTCAGAATTTTGTTCAAGAACGGTATATGTAATCAAAAATAATCTCGTGTGGATAATAATGTATGGAATGCAGAATATGTTGTGCAAAATGTTTTACATAAATAAAAAATAAAAGCAACAATCATGAAATTGAAAGCACAGGGTTAAGCGATATTTGCATAAAAGTTTTGTGTTTTTTTCGTGTACTAAAATGTGTGTCAAATATTTCCACATCTCATGATAGTGATGAATTTGTAATATGGGATTTTTAATTTTGTTATGAATTGTTTGGTTTTTTGTTCAATAAATAAAATAAAATTTAATGAAAACTGTTTTAATTAATGGTCGGTAGTATATGACTCACAAATTGTCAGAACAACCACTTTTTTAAAACAGTTGGTTGTGCCAACTACAACAGATAATTTAGCCACTATTTTCGTAGATGGCGCAACCAAATGTGATTGTTGTCAACATGGAAGCAGAAGTATACCACAATTAAAATATTGGTTGTCCTGATGGAATCGCATGATAGTAGACAGAACTACCAAAATTCGGTTGGCAAATAATTCGGTTGAGGAAACCAAACTGTATTCTGTGTGTAGTAATGTATTCAGAGTAACAAAATTAATTTGTCACCCTGTGGCAACGACGCTTTAATTTCAATGTAGAAAAATCATCGTTGCAAAACATATCATATGACTCAGACATTCTGAATAAATATAGTATGTAACATCTTAATTTAATTTTTTTTAAACGCTTATTTTGAAATTGTATTTCTTCTGTCTCATTCCGTTACAAATGTCTTATTTTTTGCAATCGTCTGAACTGTCAATTCACCTTTGCCTAACAATCTATCATTGTCCGTATATTGGCAGCACTTTAACAGGGTTGATGACGTTTGCCGATCTGGCAATCGTCTATACTCAGCTTTAGAATTTCACATATTTGCAATATATTTTGTAAGTATTTATGTGACAATAAAATTATTTTATAGACAGGGTTACCAATAAAATGTTTGTGTGTCAAAGGCGCCGTTGTCGGATGCATAAACTTCGCAGATCTAGAAATCTGCAAATTTTCTCGCAATGACTTTTTTGCTAACGTTGCCAGACAAAAATTGTATGTTTACACGGTTGTAAATTCACAGGGTTGCTTTTGTCCGCCATTTTTATGGCAATATTGTCCGATCTGCAAATCGTGTGTACTTAGCTTAAGTATACACGATTGCCTGATCGGACAACGTTATCATCAACCCTGTTAATATACGGACAATGACAGATTTTTAGGCAAAGATGAATTGACAGTTCAGACGATCGCAAGAAAACCAGACACAAATTGTATGTTCACACGGTTGTAAATTCACAGGGTTGCTTTTGTCCGCCATTTTTATGGCAATATTGTCCGATCTGCAAATCGTGTGTGCTTAGCTTAAGTATACACGATTGCCTGATCGGACAACGTTATCATCAACCCTTTTAATGTACTGCAAATGTACGGACAATGACAGATTTTTAGGCAAAGATGAATTGACAGTTCAGACGATCGCAAGAAAACCAGACAAAAATTGTATGTTCACACGGTTGTAAACTCACAGGGTTGCTTTTGTCCGCCATTTTTATGGCAATATTGTCCGATCTGCAAATCGTGTGTACTTAGCATAAGAAAACCTTACAATTTCATATATTTACAATATATTTTGTAAATATTTAATGTAGGATTGTCAATAAAAATATTTTATAGACAGTGTTGCCAATAAAATGTTTTTCTGGCAATGGCGCCGTTGTCACATGCATAAACTTCGCACATCTAACAATCTGCAAATTATTTCGCAATGACTTTTCTGCCAACGGTGCGAGACAAAAATTGTATATTCACACGGTTGTAATTTCACAGGGATGCATTTTTCTGGCAATATTGTCCGATCCTCAAAACGTGTGTACTTAGCAGCGTTGCCGTTTTGGTCATTTCCGACCAAACTTGGTCGGATGGAATTAAAATGTTTCTATTTGGTCGGACCAACTCAATTTTGGTCGGTTTTATTCTAGAATATTTAAAATCCATTATAATACGCAATAATCTGCAGATTAACGTCTAAGAATATTACTGAAAGTTAAAGCTTTTCATTGAAATTTCATTGAAATGTCGATTATGAGTCCCAATATATTTGATGTCGCTGGAAGCAGTAGCCGCCGAAATTGTAGACAAATACATTGTTATAAAAATTTGTTTGAAAATAATTATTTCAGGTTCGACAAAGGAAATTTCGTTAACCGGAAATATGGTTCGTAATTGCCTCCAACATCGGCCCTGGGGAAAGAATTGTTGTTTTCACTCCTGTTCTGTATTCCAAGAGCGGATTAAAACAGAAATGTGGGTTCTTAAATATAACCATAATTGTGAAATTTTATTTTCTGGTAATTTGCTGAAATTTTGTTAATTTCGGAACTTCACTAATTTACTGAACTTACATTTTACGAAATTTCGTAAAATTGCACTCTACAACTTATAGGCTTTTGTAATAAATGATGGAAGTTTTAAATTGTATTTTAACGTTGGAATCAGTTACGCCTTCTATGTAAAATTGTTCATTCACAATTGATATCGTCTAATCGAAATTAAATAAAAACTTAATAACAAAGTCCCAAAGCCAAGTTAAAATTTATATTGAAAGTTGGACAAAAATAAAAATAGACTGTATTAATATGGGAATTCATTGATAACAAAAATGTGGAAACAATAACAAAGAAAATATATTGAAAATTATTTTTAAACGCAGAATTCCTTTATATTTTTACATATTATTTTTTTGCAATTTATAAATTGACTTTTTACCGGATTGGGAGGAAAAGGTGACGAAAAAGTCTTTCTAGAAACTTGGGAATTTGGGGACGATAATTAGGCATAAAATACAAAAATATCAAAAAGTAACGATTTTACAGAATGAGGATAGAGTAATATTTAGCTACTCGTACACTGAGGGAAAAAAGACGTTGCAAAATAAACACCGTTTGGTACCAATTTATAAACGTAACGTGCATGAAAAATCGCCACCAATTCGTTCATTAATTATATACGAAACGGGGTGATTTTTTGACCGGCGTTGCGTTATGTATTGTCGCCGTAAGGTTGATGATTTAGAATGAATTGATTTAGAATGAAAAGTTATCCCAGCGCGTGCTTTATTCGTCCTCAGCAAATGCTTTAGTCGTCCCCCGCACGTTCTATAGTTGTCCCAACACTTGATTTAAATTATCCCCAGTTGGTATTCATTTTGCAACGAAGCGTTGTTGATTTTAGATGCTTTATTCATGCACCGCCTTGCTTGAATTCGTAAAATACGGGGTTGGTTCATTATCATAAACGAATTTGCAAAGATTAACCACGTATGCGCTTTGTTTTTCGCTGGGTGTACGGCCTTATTCATAAAAAGTTAAAGAAGGTTTGAGGAACGCTTTAGCAGTGTTAAAGCGTTCTTCAAACCTTCATTAAATTTTTATGAATAAGGGCCGTAAACAATTGTGAATTTGTTAAAAGCTTCCAAAATCTTTAATCAATAATGAAATATACATTTAAGAAAAGTGCCTACTACGATTGTGTGAACTCATAATACAATAAATGTACATTTATTGTATAACGGTTGCGGCCCTTTGTTCCACACTGGAAATATAAATAATACATAATTGTATAATGGAGTGAACTACAAGTCTTCGGTGTTCAATTCCCACGAGAACGCGCCATCGCAACCTCCTCACCTCTATTTTGTGGTCCAATTACAAGTGAACAAGAGGAACTTGTAACTATATGGCTGAACAGAAATACCAGGACAACGACTGCGTCGACCATGAACCCATTTAGCAATTATTGTAAGTTAACATATCAACTTAATTTTCTCTAAAAATTCTTGATGTTTTCATTAAGCAAGTAGTTTCCATATTCCAATTATACATACTTACACAGCATATTCATACACACAGTCACGAGACAGGTACCAAATGTGATTATTTGGCCGCCGCACGGAGATCGATAAATCGGATAATAACACTAGATCAAAACAACAATCCAACACTGAAGTGACACGTCAATAAGATGTCAACATTCAGAACAATGGCAGCGTTTTCTACTATCCAAAACACATTTACCGATTTTACAATCATTCTTTTCCAACTTGGGAAAATATCTGAAAACCTGAGGTATATACATAATAAGGACACATCAAATGATGTGATGCCTTATTTTTCGTGCTAGCAAATTAAGCGGTGACCTGTCTCTTGAAATGATGTGCAAGTGTGAATTGGAATGTAAGTAACAAACCTCCAAAGTACGACGAAAAACATTGCAGGAATATCAAAACTGTAAACATGGTACATGCTTGTAACATGTAATTTTACCAAAATGATTTAGAAATTTTTCGTACCCATGTTTTGGATTTTAAAAGTCATTGGGATCAAAACAACGCTATCGAACATATGTTTGCCGATTTTTACTAAAATTACGGAACTGATAGAGATATGTATATTCGGAATGAAAGTAAGCCTAGAGCACGTTTCAAAGCTCTGTTTGGGTGTGGTCATCGGGATCAAGTTATGACAAAATTCATCGTTTATATTCATTCTCGTAATATAAGTGAAATCAAATGTTTAACTTTTGGTCAGTGAACGAAGTATTGAAAAAGATAAAATTATAAATTCCGTTTAAGAACCCCACAAGCTCTGCTTTTATAAATTGTATATAAATACACGCCGATTCAAACGATTCTTCGTTTTTAACTTTTGGTCAGTAGGCATACAAATATTCCATTTTTCTCATTCTTATTGCAATTTTTTATTAGTTTCCAAAACCACATTTCTGTATTGATCGGTTGTTTGAATGGAATTTGGGATATATTCGGTACCAGAAAATTGATCCTTTTTTGTTATGGTTAACAGTTAATGGGGACAATGACCAATATATTTATACATTTGTTTTTTGACGCCACAATTTTGATATCGTATTTTACCTTTTTTGAAGGGAAAATGTTTAATTTAATTCTTTGGAGGATATGGAGATGGTTGTATTTGTCCGAAGCTATTTTAAGTTCGGCAGTTTTCACAGTGGATCATTAACTTAAATTTAAGAAGATGAACATTCCAAATCCTTTAATATTGGCCATTGCAAAACTTTTAACGATAAATATGGTCAGTATGAAATGATGAATCGCAGTTAAGTTAAAATGGGATTCATCAAATTGCGAGCATCATAAAAAAGCACGAATTGCGATTGCATCCACTACGGAAATGTTTCGACCCATATCATTTGTTCAACGCAATGATAATACCCTCACTTTAGTATAACGAGTGTATACATAATTTGCTACGGGGCAAAAATGCAACACATCGGAGGAATTGCCTAAGACACCAAGTATTTTCTGCGGAAATCCGTTTTTGGTCATTCTAAGACATTTGTGCAATGTCCGTCAGTGTAAGTGTCATTCTAAGACATTTGTGCAATGTCCGTCAGTGTAAGTGGAGAAAGGAACAGCCAATTGCTTAAAATTTGGTACATGGACCAAAGCGTTAAAAGGTTATCACTTTAATACCAGTGCATATAATCAACCCAAAATTGTATATACCATAACTTTTATGACAATGCACATAAACAGGTAAAATTGGGTACAGTACAATGTCTTCGATGTAAAATAGCCTTATTTGTCAAACCCCTTCTGGTACCCCCACACAAATAGAAAGATTCATTCGATATCCATTTCCCCATAACTTCTATAGCAATCATCTGAACTGACAAAGACAAAGCTAATGTTTTTCACCGTTCTGGTATCTCCCACCCAAAGTGGCGTTCTCCATATAACATTACTCAAAAAGAGAAGGTATACTTTCGTTGGTGTACCCGACTGATCTGTTCTTACTTGCTCTAGTTTATAAAGTCAGTTCTGGAATGAATATGTATAAGTCGATATGGTTGCCAAAAGTGTAACACATCAAAAGTGAGATCTCGGGCTCTAAATATGTTTGGCGTAAATCGGTCGTAGGACTGTTTAAATCTGTTTGTCTATCTTTTTCTCGAAACTTAGTTTAATTTCGTCAGCTATATTGACCCTATTTTTAAAGTACCGTTTCCACAGAGGGTTGTTATTTATGGAAATATTAGGCCCTTTATAAATTCAGTACTATTTACCCAAATCTTTCTTCATATTCTAACCATCATACATTACCTTAATATTGTCTTCAATACTTACGTGGTAAATTTTCTACCGAGCTTCCTTATCGTCCTTAGGTATAGGAATGTAGAGCCAATGCGACAGCATTAAGCCTTTTCAAATGATTTTTTATTGAATAGAAACTATATAAATTTTGTATTTTATGTAGTAGTTTTAGTAATTAATAGGCTTAATTTTGAATGCACATTATTTTATGATTTTTTTTGACTTTTTTTCGTTTGTTGTGTTTCGTTTATTGTTTAAAGTTTACAAAAGCAAATATCTGATGTTTTTTGTTTACTAAATATTGTATTCGTAATTTTTTGTTTGTTTTTGTTTAGCTGTTTTAAACGCCTTCTTTTGCTTAGATTCATAATCGTTATTAGTTATTTATAACAATATTGTATTTTAATTATTTTTTTATTGTATTTTTTGTTTGTTTCAAAACTTTTAACATTAAGCTGTGGTGTGTAAAGTAACGACTTGTTTTCAACACGATTTTTTGATTTAATTTGTTTGTATGATACTTGGGTTCTTTTTCTCTTTTTAATTTTATTTTCAGAAAATAAATAAATACATTTCTTACAAAAAAGTAAATAAATACGTTTTTGTTCTTGTTTACTTCTTTAATATATTTTTTTATTATTATTATTATTCTTTAAATAACATTTGATATGCTATACAATGGTTCCATTTTAAGTTTTATTTTTCATTAACTAATTTTCGTATGTGATTTACCCGAAAAAATATTAAATTATTTCGAAGAGGCACTGTGAAATAATATTGCTTTGAATTGGTTTCTTAAAGAAAATAGGGGGAAATAAGTTACAAAAAATGAAATGAAAAAACAAAATGATTAAATCTTTAATCAAATCCCAAAGTAGTTACAATATTATTTCTTTGTTTATTTTTACTTCATTAGTTTTAAGATTTCATTAATTACTTATTCATAGACGCTTTTTCAAAATAGAGTGCCCGGTTCGTAGTTTCTTTTATTTTTTTGTAAGCAAAAAAATATATTTGTCGGTGTATCTTAGAATATCATTAACAATAATTTGTTAGTTAATAATAATAATAATCATGAAAGCTCGCTGTTTATTTGTGTAATAAATTGTTGTTGGGTTTCTTGTTGGCTTTTTTTTTGTTTTAAAAAATTTGTGTGTGTTCTCAGGCACAAAGTGAAACAAAAAAATAAAATTTAATAATTTTTTTCTCTTGTCGAAATTACCTATTCTTTTCAAAATCTGCATTCAGTTGCTGTCCTTTCGTTTCCTTATGAGTTCTAATGTGATTTGTGGTTGTATTTTTTTGCTAGCTTCAATATTTTTTGTGTATTTCCATTTCATTTTCTATTTAGGCTTTCATTAAAAATAATTTATTCTGTTTTTTATTTTCATATGTTTTGTAGCGGCATTAACTATTATTTATTATTGAGAATTTCTAGATTTGTTTCTATTTTGTATTTTTTTTTATTGAATTTATCCTAATTTTGTTCTTTTTGATTGAAATAAAATGGACATTTGTTTTGCTCTACATTCAATTAATTTTGTTTTTAAACAATTGAAAATGTGTGTTTTGGTTTTGTCATTTCATTTAGGACTACTAGGCAACTCTAACTAGCACAATTAACATTTTTTTGGGTAGGAGGATATGTGGCAGGAGAAATTACAATTCGTTTCAAACTGATTTGTCATATATCGAATTATTTGTATGTTTGTTATAATCATTAAAACATTAAGAATATGAATGAAGTTTAAAAACTCAGACTATTAATCACTAGAAAACAGACATTCACGTTTCCTAAATGAATGCCAATTATTTCAGTGATAACAAATACTAGATGATACTTGTGAAGATCATGACGAAACCAGTCTTTGTAAGATGGCTCGATTTATCAAAGTTCATTGCAAATTTGCAGTAGTTCAGCTGAACTAATATTTTTTGTTAGTTTTTGGAGGATTTTTTTAAAAATTGTCAATAGTTTATAGAAATAGACATTTCAGTGCGAATCTGCATGAATTAAAAATGGAAATCATCATTTAAATCTACAATATATCTCAATAATATATCCAATTTCGTAAAAAAACAAATTATTATACCTTAGGACCAAAGTACTGCTTCGCACTTCTTGCTGACAAAATGTGTCGAATTTCATCGCGAAACCATAATAATTATTATTCATAATTGGACCACAAGATTGCAAAAAATCAAAAATCAGATTTCTTTTATTTCTTTTTTCATTTACTGTAAGATTTATTTTTTTAACATTTTGTATGTTCTTTAATCCATTAGTACATATAGTCCATTCAATGTGCCGTTTTCATTATTCAATTTTAGGCCGAAATGATGGATCCATTTTATAAATTGTTACTATTTTACATCAGTTAAGCGTTATAAAATCGAATATTTTTGCTTTTTTCGAAAGTAGGAATAGTGAAGTGGACCAACTAAAACAAACTGATAATAGAGGCACAAAAGGTGCCACAAATATAAATTTATATTTTTAATACAAGAAAAAGCATTCAAAGGAAAGTATTCAAGAAAACTGATTTTATACTACCTTTAGAAATTATTTATTTCGCCTTTCTAAAACCCTTACCAATTATTAAAAAAGCTTAATAATATTTCAGGGCAACAAAATGTACAAATGTGTTAAAACATGTGAAGCCTGTATCTGTTATAGTTTAGTTTTTAGTTCTCATAGATTTACTGAAAATGGCAATAATAATTATCTTTTTATCATAACAAACATACGATAATTGAACACATAGAGAATGGGGAAGTGGAGGAAGGAATTCACTACAAAATGTATTTATTTCTTTTAGATTTTTTAAAGGTATATACTAAGGATTAAGTCAACAACGTCACAGGCCAACGACTAGAAATATTATTGATGTTAATGTCATACAAAGATAGCGTCATTATTTTTTGTTTTTTTTTTATTGAAAAATCGTCATTACTACATAATTTATGAAGTAATCAAGATGTGTGTGAAGTTAGTCTCAAACCCTAGTTGCGGTCTTTTGTCACTATCACAGTGCGTTACACTTTTGATCCCTAATAATAAATATACATTTATGTATATGTATAAAGTGACCAGCAGTATTTGGTTGAAAAGCGGGAATTCCTTTGCTAAAAAGAGCTATTTTGTAACAAAAGGCGGGACTTTTATCTAAATCATTGAAATAAATTCAGTATTGATTGGTTCCTTAAACAAAGCTGAAATATATTTATGTCGCCAAAAATAACGAATAAAAATATTTTCAGTGAAAAACAAAGCAATAAATGATTCCTTATTTCATATGAAACGAAAGTTGAGATCATATATAAATTAAAAATTCTAATTCTAATTAAATTTCATTCAATGTTTTAAAGCCATTATAATAATACAATTAAAAATTTTGAAAAAGCGGGACTGGCTCAAATGTAGGCGGGACCCGAATGCAAAAATCGGAATGGTCCCGCCAAAAGCGGGATGAATGGTCACTTTATATATGTATATAACTTTCTCCCAGTAATAGTAATTCTAGCACCCGCTCGGAATCGAGTTTCTAAATTTCGTTTCATTGAACCCAAATTGCACTGTGTCAAATATGATTCGAATGCGAAAATGAAGGAAATCTGAAACGTCTTAAATTAGCTAACAGAAATTATGGTCCAGTTTGTGAGCAAGGTAGTAAATTATGAAAAGTAGTTGGCCTGTATAGTTGTTGTTCTAAGTAATTCGTGTTAAAAGCCGCTTAAGCTCTATCTAAAATATATATTTATGAATGTTTTTACTCTACTACACAAGTTTTATATTTGACCAATTGTTTTGTTGGGGGGTTTTACACTATATAGTTTTTATTTCTAAATACTATTGAAAAGGTACGAAAAGTTTCATTAGTCACAACGTGAATAAATATCAAAGCAATAATACTCTTTGAATTAATAATAAATTTGCAAAAAAAAAGAATACATGTTGACCAATAGAGATATATTTATGCTACGACTTCACGTTGTAAAGAAAAAACCTTTAAGTATTTTACGTAAACGTATACTCATCTAAAAAAGGGGACAATAACTTAAATAGTGGGGTTTTGTTGCTCTTTTACAAGAGAGCCTAGAGAAAACCAAAACGTTGTTTTGGGTTCTTGTTTGTTGGTTTTGTTGATGTTGGGGCTGGGCTGTTTAACAGCTAACAGGTTCGGGCAGTGGATTTTCTGTAATACGAATCTTTTTCGATTGACCAGTGTGGACATTGGTCGAAGAGGCGGCAGCAGCTGCAGCACTGTACAAAGCTCCCTTGATGGAGTGTTTGTTCAATGAGCACTCCTCCTCTTCTCTATTGAGGTTATCTAATAAATCTGGATTATTTGTATCGAACGACGACGATGACGATGACATTTTGTTGTTGGCAGTTTCATTACCATTATCCATAGCTGAGTCCTGGGCAGAGGATAATGTATCCGACGGCGCACTCTCATTGTTGTTATTAATGGCCGTCTCGCGGCACAATCGTGTATTGGTGCGTATTCGTGTGGCTGGGGGCTGCTGCTTGAGTTTCTCGGCCAGTATGCGTTCCTGTTCCTCTTTGAAATTGGCAAAGAATATATTGGAATATGACACGTATTTGGTACCACATGGGGATGAAGCTGGCGTCGACAGCGGTGTAGCTGTGGTGGATGACATCAATCAGTTGGTTGCACAGATCAATGGCAGCATCGACAAGTCATGTCGTGTTATCGTCAGCATTTTACCGTGGCCGTTAAAGATGATTTTGAGTATTGTTAAGGGATAGTAGTAGTAGTATTTGCTTTTGTTATTACGAAACTTGATCTGGAGGTTGTTTTTGTTTTGTAAAGTTTTTTTTGTATTATTGGTGTAATTTTAAATTTTATTTGTTTTGTTTTTAGTGTAAAATGTAAATCGTGTATTTGAAATGTGTGTGTTCAGTTTTGAATATATGTATGTATATTTTGTTTAATATTTTTTGCAGTGTTGTTTCTTTTCTTATTGGTTTTCATTTAATTATTTTATTATTTAACAAAATATATGTAGTTGGTGGCATGTATGCAAAAGAGCTTTGATATGATTTTGGAGAATTTGTTGTTTTTGGAAACATAGGGTGCCGCATGATTTGTACTGTTTTTTTTATTGGGTTTGGTTATGTTTTTATTGATGGGTAATGTTACAAATGATGATGGAGTTAGGAGAAGGATTAGTAGAAGCATTTTGTTTCATTGTGATGACATTTTCATGATGATGCATCAAAATCAAAATGAGCGTTAGAGAGGTAGAAGAGCGAGCGAGCGAGTTTTTAACAATGTTTGAAGAAATGTTTTTTTTGTTGATGTTGAATGTCAAAGAAAAAAACCAAGCTTTGGAAGAAAAAGGTGCTCTAAAACCCCAAATACTTATTTTTTTAAAACACAAAAAGTGTATAATACACATTTTTCAAACTCTCCACTAACCCTAATAAATTGATGTGTTTATCTATATGTCAACATCTGTGATTACATTTAAATATTTTGTTAAATAAATTTCGGAGCTGAACAATTTATAACTATTCAGATTAAGTGACTTTCATTTATCCTGAAGCAATTAAAATATTCTTAAAATTATTTCTATAAAATTTTCTTTAATTTAAACTGTTTCTCGCAAAGTTGAAAATAACATCTTAAATTTGCAAAAATATTAAAAAAAATTATGATTTAAAAAAAATACATACTAACGGAGTTCGAAAGTCAATAAAATTTACTTCCATATTACATATTTAATATAAATCGATAAAATATGAATTTATCTGATATTAAATTTTTCTGAAAAATATCTGTCCCAAAACAAACAAAAAAATGGTATAATTTTTTTGTATTATTGATCTGCTTTAGAAAAATTGTCTATTATATAAAAAATGTAACCATTTCAACACGATATATAAACCGTGGAACGATTTTAATTTGGCCTGGGTTGGACGGAGATGGACAAGAATTATTTTATACATTTTTGACCAAAAATCACATATGTTTAGTTTTTATTTGTTATCATGTTAAAGTATAAATGCAGAAAATTCGGTATAAATTGATTTGCCACAACAGCAATTATATACTTCCTTATCTATCAATGATTTCCACAGAATGTATTCCAATTCTTGAAACAGTGGGAAGATGCAAATATTCAGGCATATCACGGGCTTTGTACGAAATTGGCTCGTTTTTCAAAATCGTATCGTTTACTTTTGTTTCTACAGCTCTTGTAGGTTTTCATGAAACCGAAAAACACTATGAAAATATGGCAGCGGATAAATTAGATACAGCTGTTTCAGAAACAACTATTCAGAAAATAATATAAAAAACACATTAAAGCCAACAACAAATTTAACAAAATCTTGACTCTTGATTAATGTTTGTATGTTTGTCCCTTTAAATATATAACAGTTATTAATATTAAATTTATACATTTTATTGATCGAATCTTTTTTGGGTTGTTTGTTGTTTCTTTTTTTAGTTTCAGGGTTGCATTTTCACTTATTTTTTATTTATTTTTGTTTTATGGTTGCTTTAGGGGATATAGCACTTCGAAGTATTAACATTTTCGTACGAAAAGTATTTAAAATAGTTTTTTTTTTGCTTGAAATTAATTCAACTATTATTCATACCAAATCTTCAGTAGATTTTTTTACTTTTCTGGAGTTTAAATTACTAAAAACATATATTTCACTTCAGATTTTGTGAACGTTTTAAAACGAAATTTATTTTTTGGTTTACGTTTATTTTCAACGTTTTCGATTTTAAAAACGTAAATGTACGATTTTGCACTCTGTGACATGCCTGATTATTAATATTACTAAGCAAATATTTATATGTCTTACACAAAAAAAGAAAAATATGCGATTTTCAAGTGTAAAATTCAAAATGTTCTGAAGTTTTGTTCAGATTGGAGACATGTGAATCAAAATTTCTCAGGAAATTATGTAAGATTTAAATAAAATTAAAACATTTAAATAAGATTTCAATAAAATAATTTCAAATCACATCGGGTTTACATTTCATGAAAAAGTTGGATAAATGTATAATACTATTTTTAACCTACGTCAGAAAATTAATTAGTAGTTTTGAATGATGAATTGTTTTTCATTTTTGTTGCATAGTGCAACAATAACAATATTTTTATTACTCCAACAAAAATTCGTAATAGTAACCGCTATAGATTTTTACAAAAATGATCGCAATTTTAAATTTTCTAGAATTTTTTTTGCCTAATTGTCTTCTATTTTCATACTTTAACAAGTTCGCAACTTTTTTAATCCCCAAATTTTGCTAACATTTTTATTTATAAAATCCTTTGTGCGTTTGTTTATAACTTGTAAAACAATGGATTTACATAGTGTTTTAGAAATATGTTAACCGCGACAAATGGCCGAATGGGGTCAAGTTATTAGCAAAATTCGCATTTACGAAGAAATTTACCTAAAATTTATTCGTTATATTGGTCAATATATATTGGTACCTCCATTCCAAAAGCTCAGTTTTATAAATTTTTAAATTTATACTCGTATGGAATTACTTTACTCAATAGGTAGGTTTTTGTAACGTAAAAAACATAAACAATTGAATACTGCTAAATTTGTTGGATTTAGCGCCTTGATTGCCAATTGCGATTTGTTGTGAATAATGAGATAAACTACGAATAAAAATATTTTAAATTTAACTTTTTGATAATTTCATATAGTATGTTTTAATAATCAGACTTATATATTTGATTCATATACTTTTATTCATATACTGATTTGACTTTAAAACTTTAAATGTGGATAAAAAGATTTTTCCAAAGTAAAATGCCATTATATTTTATATTTATCCACAAATTGTCTTACGGCCAATTCCACAATCTCCAGCTATCTTACAGATAGAGCTAACCTACAGTTATAGCTGTCAAATTGTATGAAATTTTTATTTTTTAACTGTGAGTTAGCTCTAACCGGATGTTGTGAAATTGGGGCTTATAATTCATTTTTCACATTGGATCAGACTTTACAATCAAATTGCTAAACCGTACAATTTTTGTTGTTTTAGATTTTTCAAAACTTTTAAATTTTCAAAACTGTACAAAAACTATAAAAAACCTGTTATGTAATGGAAAGCGTTGTAAATATCAATAATCTCAACAAAAAAGAACGTCGAATTTTCGATTTTTTAGAAAGAGATGGTTAGTTTGAATAGGAAGAACGAAATAAAAAAGATTTTAAAGAACAAACCAAACATTTCCTACCTTAAAATATAAATTATTACCAAGCATATGCGCTTTACCAATCTGTACTAAATTATTTCTTCGCTACGATCCAATCTATTGTTGTTGTTAAACTCGGATTTTGCAGATAAGGGACACCGATGTTGACAATCTATGTGGGTAGTGGAAAGTTGTTAGTTGTATATACCTTAGATACCGATCAGCCATATATATAACATAGAAATTTCTTTTTATTCTTTTTTAATATCGGATTAACAAAATTGTTTTTATTGATATTTTTGTTGATGTTTTTCTTGTTTCTTTCTTTTTATATACGTATATATATATTATGTTATATGTATACAGAGCTCTATAATCTTCATTTATATATATATATATGTAATGTATGTATATTTATAATAAATAATGTAGGCTTCTGACAAAATGCAATTTTGTGTTAACAATTATTTGTAGAGAAGAAAATAGATCTAAACGCAAAATTGTAATACTAAAACAAAACTAAACAATATATCCTTAAAGCCAGTGCTGCTTTACAAGACACAAACAGGTTTTAATTTAATAATCGTAAAACTTCTCTCAAACAAACACATAATAAACAAATACGGAAAAATAATGAATAGAAAAAACGTTGGGCTTAAATATATTTTCAAAAGAAAAAATGAAGGAAAACACAAATTAAACAACATATATCAAATAACAAAATTATTTATATAAGCATTAGAAAACATAGTAAACAAATCATAAAAAAATAAAACAAAACAAAATGATAAAAAAAAACACTAAATGAAATATTTTACACTAATTTTTGTTGTTTTTAGATGTTGTTTTTTCTTTAAATATATTTAACTTATATGTAAAAACTTATTTAACTGTATCTTATTTTCCACTGCGGGCTGTGGTGGGCCCTCTTAAAGGGAGGCTCGGTCCTCCCTTCATCTGCTTTCACTTCTTCTCTTCTTGTTTAACACGGGGGGTTGAAGGTGGAGCTTAGATCGGTTGAGTTTTATTGCACGCTTATCTCCACATGTGATGAATTACTCTGGCTTACCGTTGACAGTTTGCGTCCCAGCTTTTGTAACGAACCCACAGCTACAATTCGTTGAGATTTTTCGAGTTTAAAGTTGAAAGTTCAGTTTTATTTGTAAAAAAATAAAAAAAAAGAAATAAATAAATAAACAAAAAATTATAAAGTATTACAAAATAAAAAATAATAATATAAATTCAAAATGAAAGTAGCAAACCAAAAAAAAAACATTTATAGATATTTTCTTAACAAATATTTTCAATAAAGCTTTTTGCTAAAAAAAACTTGCTACATAATCACAGACACACAAAGAGTGCATTGAAGGGTTTCTGAGGAACTGGATACATTATCTTAAAGCCGACAAAAATTAAGGGACTAATAATTGTAAACTATATATGAGCATAATAAATACAGGATTTTCATACTAAAACTAAATAAAATGAACTTTATAAATAATCAAAATATTACATATTCATTGGGAAGGTATAAAATGTAACAAACATTAAATTAACTCTGTTGTCTGCTCATTTAACGAAATATAACTGTTTAAATGTGCTCTTACAGCTAATGATAAGTTAACGATGAATTATATCAATTTTAATGCTAAAAATCCTAAATGTTTTTTAGAACAACCTGCGATAAGTGATTAAATGTCTTCCTGAATTTTCCGAGAAATATTAATCGATTTCTTAAATAGGGACTAGTGACGTACTATTTTTCGGACCAGAAGGGAATTGACAAATAGCCCATTGTTTGCTGAACTATAGACAAATCACAAAGATTGCATTGTTAGCTATTCATTTAGGTATTATTTGTGGGGTAAAAGGGTGGCAATGACCCACATTATTCTCGAATCGATTGTGATGACTAAACTGTTCTTTGTTAAATAATGTAGCAATTATATTGTTATCATATGGGGGGAGGGTTTTTTGAAGGCCAAGGTAACGGCGAAAAGTGGACGTTCTTATAAAAACCCATTCATAAGTTGACAATTGCAATTGTTTTCTTATTTATTTATTGAGAAGTACTTTTACAGTGACTATAGTTTGTCATAGAATGGTTAAACTTTTACCTTCTGTTATGAAACTTCTCACAAAATACCACATTTCATATCGATAACTCCCTTCCATAGTATACTAACTCTAACAGGTAGTTTTTCAGGAAAGGCGATGAAAGTTTTATGAAATTTGTATAGAATAAAGGATATAAATTGTTATGAAATTCCTTTATAATGCAAATCGAATGACCTTTAACCTTTTTGGAATGACGGACAAACAAGAAATGTTGACTAAATATGAAATGTTCATAAAAATATAATAAGGGCCTGTTTCTGTAACTTTTTTTCGTTCGTCTACTGCGAACGATCAAAATTCTTTCAGCTATTACTTGAATTCTATAAAACGCAGGTTAGTCGACTTAGCATACTTTGGAAAGAAGGTATCGATATGATATTTCTCTGAACTTGTGTCAGTCGGTTTGCAAGACCTTGCATACAAGATTAAGATACAAAATCTAATTATACATTGTAATTAATTTTTTTTTTACTTTAATAGCGAAAAGAAACTATAACTATATCATTGATTAAAGTAATTCCTAGGGTGAAATAAAATCCAAGTTGGTATTCCAATGTCAGTGACCCAGCGAATTTACATGAACCTTGAAGTTTAGTCGTAAATTTTACTCTCTTTTTTCTTTAGATGTGGATATCGATATAATAATTCAGTCTAATTTCAGAAGTCAATAAAATTTAAATCTGATCATATCGATTCTGTTATAGAACAAGATATACACATATTGTATAACGACTTGACATATTTTGATTTTTCATAAAAAAGTTGTGAGGGGGACCTATTGTAAACGTTGTATGCCTTTCACGCTTTAAAAAATTAACAAATTCCAGGATTTTTACCGACTTTTGGAATATGATACTTCTTGATGTCTATTGCCGTCTCTAAAATGACTGAAGAATATATAGTTATATTTTAATGACATAATTTCAATGTCAATGTGAATTCGCTGGGACTATATAAATCTACTTGTGGAGTTCTTTTATCCCATCATATTTCTATGGGCTATTAAAATTTATGTAGACAAATAGAAATGTCAACATAAATTTATGGGATGTTGAGTTCTATTTTACCAAATAGCAACACATTTGAGGTAATGAGCTCCTACAATCATTGAATAATTTTAATTACAAAACGCAGGAGAATTTTTCTAAAATGTCCTTCTGCCCTAAATTTAAGCGATGATCCCAAAAAGCATTTAAAAAAATCGACCCCTTATAGATTTAATTATAATAAAAACATCTCTTCTTTACATATGAATGTTGGAATGTGAATGCTTTATTTGGTATTTGATTCAATTTCAGTTGATTGTTATTTTTTAATTTAGGAACACAACATTGATTAAAGTGCATTGAATTTTTTTCGGTTGGTTTCTTGTACTACACCTAAACAAGCATTGATTTATTTCGATATTTTTATTTACGATTTTTTCAAAAGAAATTTCTTTAAATACAGATTCTTAACGAATTCACAAATAAAGCTTTACTGAGATTTCTCTACAAAGAGCCAAATATAAAGCCAATATATATATATTACACAATCAAATAACACAGAGCGAGGGAGAGAGAGATAATACAAAATTTAAATTCCAGAGAGGAAACAAATAGAAAACGCATAATGTTTTCAAGAAAAAACAAAACACAGTTTTTTTATTTATATACATACCACAACATTTAAATTGAGACATTTTTTGTTTGTTTTTTTGGAATAGAAAAAAAACCAATTTTGTTTTGTTAAAAGAAAAATAAATAATACGAACGTCGTCATTTAGAGAAGATTATTTAAATTTGGTTTTAAAATCATATACAAAACCAAATAATTGGGGTAGGAAAATAAAAAAAAACATATTTTCGCAAATCATATGTAAAACAAAATTAGGACATTTTGCGCATAAGATTTGATAATGAACGGATATGAAAGAAATTGAATTAAAGTTTTATGATTGATTGAAGAATTCAGGGTAAGAGATCGAGTCAAATGATGGAGCGTGTGGTGATAAATGTAAATGCAGTGAAGATGGTGATGCGTTTTTTGTGGTGAATTTGTGTATTGATTTGGAATTTGAAGTTAGTTGATTTGAGATTGATCGATTTTCGACATTTTTTATTTCATTTTTTGGTTCGTTTTGAAGAGAAAAAGAAAAGAAAATACATATTTTTGGTCCAAATTACTTGAAACTTGTACTTTAGTTTTTTGTTTTTGTTATTGTTGTAGGTGGTTTCATAGATAATTTCATCTATTGAAATCAGCCGCGTTTGTTTTCTGTTTGTTAGTAATCTGTAGTAAAGTGTTGTTTATTGTAATACAGTGTAGAGTTTTTTCCATAGATATGTAAGTGTTGTGTAAGTTTAACAATTAGAGGAGCTCATTTCCGAGGTTGGGGGGACATTAAAAGGCAAAGGAATTTTTATTCTGGAAAAAAGGGGGCGAGGAAAAAAGACAGATAAAACAAATCATGCCACACAACATGCCATAAAGACAAAAAACTCTTTAAGACAGGCGAGAGTTGACAATTAAGAACACTGACTGAATTTGCCTAAACTAATTATGGTTCGAAAAGGAATTGCAAAATAAAAACGAAAAATCAAAAGTAAATTAAAATAAGTGTTATCAAATTCGCCAATTTCATTTAAAAAATAGATTAAACCGAGTTACTTAACATGAAGTTGATGCCTTTAGAGAATTATTAAAAAAAAAACTTGACAATAATTTTCGTTTTTTGTACATATATCAAACAACTTTATTTCGGAAATTTTTTGTTTAAGCTTTCTTATTAGATAAATGTGTTTAAACCTAACATTTTGTTCTTCTTGTAAATATATAACTAAAAAACAAACCAGCCAAACAATTATATTTATCAAAAGTTTTCAATAATAACAAACGATTTGTTACTTTTTTAAAAGAGTACGTGTGTATAATGCTTTTGTGTCGGTTAGGTTTTGTTATAATGTTTTAATACTGAATAAAATATTGATCGCTGAGTAGGAAAAACAAAACTAAAGTGATATCTACAATATCAGATATACTAAAGCATATGCTTAGAATACTAATGTGTTTTTTATGATTCTCTTGTATAAGGGAGACCATACTTTTTATAGAATGAGGTATATGTTAGACCACTTTCCAAGACAAACAAAAAAACAGGAAAAAGGATCTGATCATTAACATTGCGCCAAAAATAAGCATCAGAATTGAATGGCATGGAAAACATATAAACTCTTATTAACCGCAGTTGTATAAGTACTTTAGAAAGTAGTTCTTCAGTTCTTTGTAGAACTAACAGATTTTCCAACTCATTGAATTTCTGGTAACACAACGGAATCAATCTTCCTTTATGTTCGAATCGATTTAGAATCATCAGTTTAAAAAAAGCACGTTTTGTAAAATAGTTCTTTAGATATATTTTAAGTTTTAATTTTGCTAACGCCACATATAAGCAATATAAATTCAGTTGTCATCAATTTTGGCCTGACTACTTCCCGGTTTATTTATCAACTTGTATATGATTGATACTGACTTTTCGCAACGACCTCACGAGAGCTTATACATTTTAGAAGAGCACACCATCACCTGAAATGCAAATGGATCAAACAACACAAATATTCAAGAAATAAAAGTGTTAAGTTCGGCCATGCCGAATCTTATATACCCTCCACCATGGATAGCATGTGACCTCACAAAATAATTCAAACCAAAAGAAAATAACACCGAAAACACAAAAAATATAGTAGATGAGAACAGTAGGAATCACAACATGTTAGATGATATATATGGGAGCTATATCTAAATATGGACCGATATGGCCCATTTGCAATCCCAAACAACCTGCAACTATAAGAAGTATTTGTACCAAATTTGATCAACCTAGCTCTATTATTGCGGACTGTAGCGTGATTACCACAGACGGACAGACGGACATGGCTATATCGTCTTAGAATTTTACGACGATTAAGAATATATATACTTTATGGGGTCTCCGATCAATATTTAGAGGTGTTACAAACGGAGTTACAAAATGAATATACCCCCCATCCTATGGTGGAGGGTATAAAAACGAGTTATATATTAGCGGAATTCAGAAGTTACAAACCAAATATGTGACAATTGATAATATTCTGAAAAAATGGTACCGCTTAATTTTGTTCTTTTTATATATCGAATTTTTCAGAAAGCTGAAAGCCTTTCTTTAGTATGGAAATTGTCATCTGTAATGGTTAGAAGACGCTCTTTTTATTTACATAATCTATCAAACTGGCCTACTGTTCATTTTTTACTAGTTTAATGCGGCCTAATTCATGCCCTGCAGTTCATTGAGTTCATTTGTTATTGCGACATTCTCTGCGCTTTTAGGGAAAAAATTGACAAAGCTTTTTTCCTTTCCATTAAGATCCCTTAAAAAGGCTTTGTTTTCTACTAGGGACAAAAAGGGTAAAATTGTAGTTACTACACATTTCTGAAGAAGTGTGATAGTTTTACTATATCTCGACTTTTTTTGTTGAAATTATGATGATCAGATTTTTTTTTTGTGTTTTAGTCAAATATATTTTTTCATTTAATTTAAAACTATGCAATTCGTTGCTTTCTTATTTGATATTGCAGATAAAAAATAATCATTGTCATTATTGTTCATGTCTTTTAATAATTAACTAAATATTTAATTAATAATGAACTACATTGAAAGCTTACAAGCTAAAGCTATATTATATATAGAGTTGTAGGATTTGTTGGGATATATAGTTATGAAAGGAAATCGTTCGTTTTTCATGTAATTACATAAACCAGAACATATACCCCCTAAGAACTCGTGACAGCGGAGATTGAAGGTTGTCATTAAAACAAATATCGTGACAAATTCCGATAAACTTTGAAAAATTTCTATATAATCAACTCATAGCGATATACAGTCAAATTGATCATCAACGTACTCGTATATAAAATCTTTGTAAATTTTGAGTAATACTTGATTAATATTTTTTATTTAAAATAATTTCGAAGTTTCTGACCTACTTAAATCCAAGTCTTTGAAAAACTCTCCCTTGTTCTCGGTAGAAAAAACAAGATTCCATTAAGAATCCATTTAATAAATTTCATTTCTATTTCCAAAAAAGGAACAATTTGATGTCTAAAAAAATTCACTAGATTCACTCGCAAACATTAACAAAAATACAACTAAGTAAAGAAGGAGAAAAACACAAAACAGGGAAGGGTTGTTGTAATTCATTGACAGGTGTTATTTAGTTCTGAATTTAAAGTGCTGCGGCGGGAGGGAATAGTGAAACGAAAATGTATCTAAAACTTGTTTATGAGGCGCGTAGGGAGGAGACGTTAAGTTAAGTGGTCGGTTGGATGGGGGTGGTGAATGGGTTTTGAGTGTTTGGGTGTGTGTATGGGTGTGTTTAAAGGATAATGAAAAGGATGTTGTATAAATTGTAAAGCTAATTATAATGGAATTTGACTAATGAATATATGGCATAGTATATATTTTTTTTAAATAATTTAGTTTTAAAAAGGTAGAGGATTTCATATATATATACGAGTAGTATAAAAAATGAATTTCTTCTATTCAGAGGAGATATATTGCTTGTACGAACGATTTGTTTTTTGCGTGAGTATATATATAGATATATATAGATTTATAAAAGTTCTTGGTTTTGTATAAATTGGTGGTTGTGTACGACAGTTATCGATAGTTTAGAGAAGGAAAATGACACCGAACGTGTCATCTAACTCCGTGTCTAACACTTACCGTAGCCTTCGCCTTGTAAGAAAAGCCTAAAGGCTTCGGCCAGTTTTGATGGTTGTTCCTCCAAAACCATGGCGCAGTCAGAAATCTAAACAAATAGACAACAAAAGTGAATAATAACAAAATAAAAATAGCAAATTTCAATTTACCTTCATCCAAGTGGAATTAGTGGGATCCAAACGACCGTTGAATGTTACAGTGTCATCAACATGTGGCGACAAGGATCCGGTGATATTCATAATAGGCATTTTCAGAGTTGTAGCCGATGGTTCTGTTCCAGGGGTGCCTGGTGGGGTACGGGCAATGTTCAAGTCGTTGCGGTGTATATATGAATTTATTAGCATTGCCAAATTGGTGGGATTGACGCCACGTTCGAAATGTTGTTTGTATACTTGAACCAAATCATGATTGCGTTCTTCGGGATTACGTCCAAAGTGATGCCACATCAAGTAATCGATGACTCCCTGAGTCATACCCTTGGTGCGTAGAAAACGTGCATTGAAACTCTGATAGCCCCATTCAATCCAGCCCGACTGAGTAGAGACACAATTGATAAGACACATGGCTCCAACTTTATCGGGATGAGCTAAGGCAAAACGAGCCAAAATATTGGCGCCAGCGCCAATGCCAAAACCGATTACGGACTTAAGTCCAAACTGGGATAGTACGAATTGCAATTGATTGGCAAGATCGTCCATAGTTGGATAAATGTAACTGGAAGAGAATATGGTTTTAGTTTAGAGATTTAATTATTCTTATAGAAAACTATTTTCTTTCTATATAGAATCAAACAAACGAAGTTTGTAACGCAAGTTCACTGAAACATTGAGAGTGAAGGTTATACGATTTGTACAATATAGCTTCAGTTCGAGGTCATCTGTGTTTTGGAATTATTTTAACAGTGATGGGGGAGGAGTGGTTATGTTATTTGAAAATTTCTTTAGTGAACTTCATCACTTTTTTTCTGGTTAAATGGCTACGCAAATAGCAAATATGACGAATCTGAAATTCAACATAACAGGAAAAATTATAGTTTTGACTCAATAAAATTGCTATGTCTGTTAGGTCCATCAGGGTTCCATTTTGAGTTTTTCGTAGTCAGTTCATAATAGTTTGACCTCATAGTACCAAAAGGATATTAATTAATACTTTTTCAGAATATTCAAGGATTAAGGATATATTCCATATTTTCGCATCATTCCACCAAAAGGACATACATATTTCATTCCGCTACATTGAGCAGTAGCAGAGCTTTTCATTGGTGTTAATATCTTCAAAATGCGGGACGCGGATAATAAGATATGGCTAATTTAACAAATGGTAATTTTGAGAAAAATCCTTGAGATAGGTAATTTGGAGCTCTGTACCACAAAAACTACAATGAATATTGAAAAACTAAAAACGTCAAAAAATTCCCTCAGACTAGGAGAATTATTGTGCTTAATTTTGTGAAAATTGAAAGGGATCATTATATACGTATGTATGTTTTTTCCCTTTGAAATATCAAAATCAACTCCTAAAGAATTTTCGCAGTCGGCGTGATGTATTTTTACCTAAAAACTGCATCTTAACTAACGAAATGGCAGCTCTAAGCCGAGAAGTGAAGGTCAAAATTCGACTTCCTGCCACACAAATTGATCAAACCGTCCAAAAATAAACAACAGTAAACTGTAATAAAAATACCAACTTTCGTGGGTGTATGAAATTAGCTTCTTTCATAAATTCATACGAATGTCAATTCCATATAACTTTATTTCAATGCTTTCTATTTTGCTATTTTAGATTACTGACTGTTTTCGCACCTGTTGTGAGCATCAAACACATACACAAAATGTTCTAATCAATTTCTTTCGCTTTACTGCACATTAATATTCTTATTTGTTTTAAAAACAAGTTTACGTTTTTATGTTAAACCTGTACGGACGCTCCTACATCAAAAAATCGAAATCCTTCTTAAAGTCCCTTGTATAGCTTGTATGAATGGAGTATGACCGTTGAAATGTCCGCCGTGGCTTAGCAAGTTGTTACGGATCCAAAAGTACGACTGAAAGTGGTCTGCCACAGAACTATGATTTCAGAAAACACCACAAGAAAAAGTCTAGCGTGGTCAAATCGCGTAGTCACACTCTTTTTAATAATAAATAGGGGTTTATAAGCATAGATCTGCGACTTCTAGAAAGTATGGCTCATAAGAAAAAGTATGGCGTTACTTCGCGAAGAAGCTTCCCTTAAATTTGAGCGATGGCATGAGTTATGATGAGTTTCCGGGAGCCCGTTTGAGGTATATTAGCATAAATCTGTGATTTTAGGAAATCTTAAAAGAAAAGGTTTAGCGTGATCGCACTTTTTTAATTAAAAATGGGTTGAAAAAGTCTAGTGAGGTTTCGCAATGTGACACGGTCAGAGAGGATCAATGACTTCCGCAAAGCTTCGATTTAATTTGAGCGATGGCCTGAGTTATGTTGACGTTGAGAGCACCGGTCTATTGAGGCCTATTGACAAAGACCAGCCAAATCAAAGACCCCACATGAAAGTACCTTTTTATACCCTCACCTTAGGGTATATATAATTTGCTACGATTTGGGTGATTTTATGTTATTTGAGCAATGTTCGTCCGTCCGTCCGTCTGTCTGTGTGTCTGTCTGCTGGCTGGTGCGGACGATAACTCTCGAAAGGATTAACCGATTCACTTCAAATTTGGTATGTGCCAATATTTTTTCTATCTCAGGCTAAGGTCAAAGATGGACTATGTTGGTCCACTCGTTCGAGTACCTCACCCACGAAGGGTCAAAATTTAAAGAAATATTGATTATCTCATAACTTCTATACAGCATATTCGAATCTTCTCCAATTCCACACATAGTATTAGTTTATTAGTCGACCTCGAGAAAATGGGCGAAGTTGCCACGCCCCTTTGGTATCTTCCACACAAATGGACCATTTTGCACCAAAAGTTAATTGCTTATAGTGTTAATATTAATTCATAAAAATAATTGACATTTTGTACAGTCTAATGCTTTTATAGTACCTAGAGTCCAAAGAAAAGTGGGTGTTATTGGCACGCCCCTTTTGGTACCTTCCTCAAGAATGGATTATTTTGCACCATTATTTAACAGCTAAGAACAAAACATTAACTTTGCCAGAGCCCAATCGGAGATGTTTCGGCGTTTCAAATGATCAAGTGACGAATTTTTGAGTCAGTTTGAATCTGTTTTGATCTTTGAGAGATGCCCAATTCCTGAGAACGACGTGGAATCGACTGATTTCGCTCATTATGAACGGATACACTTACAGAAATGTTTGAGGGTGCGTTGACATAAAGATACGAAATTGTTATGTCCTTATTAGAAAACCCGATACTACTTTGTTTGTTCTCTTGTCTTCGGAATATTTCTATATTCTAAAACAAACGATATCGAATAAATGACTTCTACAGGAGAACAAAAAACGCTTTGTGGGTCACAGACACTTAAGAAAACATTTGTCGGCAAATATAGAATTCTCTACAATGTAAATATTCCATATTTGCCTAAATATGTCTTCACAGCGTTGAGGTTTCCGCCGCACCACAAGTGTTATTTTTGCTTCCCTGTACAATTCAGTTGCTTTGAGATTATTTTTGTTTTGTTTTCGGTGAAAATTCAACAAATTTATAATTCCATAACTTTTCTGAGCCATCCTATTTTTTTTAGATTTTGTTTCATCTTTCCCTTTAATTGGAATTTATTTTATTTTGTTTGAGTGTTATTTTATCATTGCTTTCCTAAATATACCCGTACATGTAAAAGCATTTTTTAAATTTCCACTTACTCTTCTGGCAAAGTTGGTGCACCTTCTTCTTGACCTGGGGCGGTTACATGGTAAACACAAAAGTTCTCCAATAGACCGCGCATCAAAGGGAAATTGAAAAATCCAGCAAAACTGGTGGCATCTAAGGGTGGGGGAAAAAAAGGAAAAGAAAACAACAATTAATACTATGTACTCGTATCTAAAAACAAAAGTTATCTTCAGGTAAACTTACAGTTCAAACCCAAGTCGTGATAAGTTAAAATAGCTGGTTTCGATGTATCGCCTTGTATGGCCACCAATATTTCGCCTTTATCCGTGGCTATACGTCTCTGATCGCAAGAGTCCACAATAGAGCCACGAGCATGGGGAAATTGTAGTTGAACAGAGCGAAGCTCAATGTCATCCATGGGATCAACAGGCATGGTTCTGTGGTAAAAGTTAAAAGAAATTAATTAATAAAATAAATATCAAAAATATTTAGGAAAAAAATGGAAATTTTAAGATATCCCGAAGAACATTTCTTTGGTTTGGTATCTGGTAATAAGGAAACAAACTTGAATACTCTTTTGTCTTTTGTTTTTTTTCTTTTTCGATCTGAAAACGTTACACTGCAGTTGTAGTGGAGTTGGGCTGATTTCAAGGGGGGGAGGGACGGGGTCAGGTTTTGTCTGAAAACGGGGTACTACGTAATTTGTTTTTCTAGGCTGTGGTTTGAATGTACTTTATGAGTTTCTAGTTCTTTTGCCTTCTACTTGATGAAACTAACTTGCAAATATGATTTGATTTGTTTTATCTCTGGATTTGGGTTTTTGAAAGAGACCTACAAATGAATATGGAATTTGTACTGAATTAAAGAAAACAAAAAAAAAAACAAATCATAAAAAGACAACTTCATTAACTGACTACTTAAGAAAGAAATACAATTTAAAACTGAAAAAATGCTACAAAACTTAAAAGTTGTCGTTGTTACTCTAGTTAAATTAATTCTGAAAAAAACTGAAAATTTTAAAATTGTACTAAGTAAAGTTTTGTACAAACCAAGAATGTAATTAAAGAAAATATGTATATATGCTTAGCTAAGCTAAATCTTTTTTACTTTACACTATTTTGTTGTTGGTTTGGTTTGGTTGGTTGGTTTAGTAATTAAGGTTGAGGTTTCATAACAAACTATGCAAATATACTAAAATCGAAGGAGAGAATGTTTGTAAGTAAGTATATGTAAAACTGCAAGCTAAATTTATTTGAATTTGGGTTTTTTGGTTTAGTAAAGAAAGGGTTAAAAATCATTAAACAAAAGTCATACTCAAAAAAAATCAAACAAAGCAAAATGCATTAACAAGGTTTGAACAGAATAACAAAAAACCAAAATAGTTAAGGGATTTTTTTTTGGTGAATTTGGTTTCTGATATCTTTTGTTTTTTTGGATTGTTTGCGATGGATGCATGGTTGGTTGGGTTTGGTTTGGTTTGGTTGGTTGGTTTGTTACGAATTCATTCAAATCTTACCCCAGAAGACGAGCCTCCTCGGCAGTGTGTGCTGGTGCTGATGGCATCTTGGCGTTGAGTGTCTTACCCGTTTTATCCCGGTCTCTGAAATAGATTTAATGAGCATGCAAGCACAAAACAGAAAGAAAAAATAGAGAAAGGGAAAGAAAAATGTAGAATACAACTGATAAAAGTGTACGATAGGTATCATCACCATCATTATCATCATTAACATGATCATCATCATCATCATTATTGTTATTATTATTCATATATTGTGGCAATGATAGCAACGTACGCTTTAATAAGTTATTCATTCTGTTTATTTTTTTCATATTTCTTTTGATATACGAGTTGAGTTGTGTTGTGTATTTGTTTATTTATTTGTGTATAGTTTTCATTTTCGAGTAGTTGTTTATTATCATCACTAAATAATTATTCTTTTGTGGTAGTGGTAACGGTGGTATGATTGGGAGGTAAATTGGTTGGTTGTATGTGTATTGGAAAAACCTTTTGGAAAATCAAATCGTTGAGGATAACTCTAAACTGTCATACAAAGGAATTAAAATTGCGTTTGTATGGTAAGCTAACGAACCGAAATGTAAAAACTTGTATATACAAATTTTGTCGTTTTATTACTGTTGCGAAACTGTTATACTCGTATATTGTCGTCGTTTGTGAAGAAAAATCGAAGCTATATTGTAAATATGAATATTTAAATTGTCGTTGGTCCTAAAATAGCACCACAAATTGTTGTAGGCATGCACGCACGCACGCGACTTTGTGTAAGTAAATGTTTTTTTTTTAATGTATTTGTATATGAACAGTTAATTTGAATTGTAATGCAGTACAAATCTTGTTTGCACTGTTATACCAGAAATTATGACAATTGTAATTTGGCTAATAAAAATTAAAAAATATATATTTGATGGCATTTTAAGAAGAGCTTACAACGTTTTGACGTTTTAAAAAGCCTGTTATCATATTCGAATATTTTTAACAAATTTAAAAATAGCATTAAGAATTTTAAAATAATTTAATCTCAAATTGTTTAATATTTAGAAGAACAAATTGGACAAATCGCTTACAATTTACAATTGTTTAAATAAAACGTATCCATAATATTTAAAATGTTGCTTATTTTGCAATAGAGTGGCCATAAGACTTCGAAAAACGTGAAAGTGAAACTAACTTTGTTGTTGCCTAGTGTATTTAGAACATCAAAAGATAAACCCAATTTAATGAGGCTTGGAGATCTTTACATTAAATTTAAGCGCCTCTACATAAGTACAAACATTCAAAGAATCACCACCTTCTTGGTACCTTATGCAGGAATTTATTATCATAACAAATGACTGTTTCAACTGAAGATTTGGAAAGTGGGTCAGAATTTTTAAAATTATGTGGATTTCATGTCAAGTGAGCCAATTTTTAAAACCGATGTTTTCTGATCTGGATTAAACTTGCACCAAGTTTAGTCCTATTGGATAGTACTTACGAAACAACATTTTAACGAGATCGGTTAAGGACTGTTCGAGTTAGAGGATGTTGAAATTTGGTCAAACGGCCCTTTTCCCCTCTATATATATATAACTACTTATAATTTGCTATTGCATTTAGAAATTGTTGACCAAAGTGTTTTTGATAGCTTCTTCTTCAATATTTTTAAGAAAATAAAAAAAATCGAAAAAATATTCTTTTGTGTACATATATGTTTTGCGAAATTAAAACTTGTTGTGACATTTTTGTAAAAACCCATATTTTAATTTTTGTTTTTTTTTGCTCAAAAGAAATTGTAGGTCATTTTCTTTAAAATCTCTGTGGTCTATTAATGGGATGTAACCTGTTTAGCATAACTGGAGAACCATTTATCGTAATTGGTTCTGGAAAGCTTTAAGTAATGCAAAATTAAATAACCTTCATCTTCTTCTAATATGATTTCTTCATATCATCAGCGTTTTCAAAGAAATCTTACAAGATATTGCGAAAAATCCCTCTTTTAGAGAAAATTTTAATAATTTTTAATTAAAACCTCTACACCCTCCAATTACTTAACGATACTCGTTGAAATTTTGTCATAACTACAGGGTTTTCCACTAAATCAAGTCGTTATCATGAATGGCACGTTCAATATTGACTGGAAAAGCTTGAAGAGAGTCTGGTTTATTTCGAAAGACCAATGAAATGGACTTAGCAATGTGAACTGAAGGTTTATTTTTGCTCTAGCTCCTTAACGGTACGTCGGATCGAGAATCGGTCAATGGCAAAAAGATAGCTCTTAACCAGAGCTTAAATATTCGACGACTGGAAAGTGTTTTTTTTTTGTGGATTTAAAAAAATGGACTTAATGCACGAACAGTTGCAATTGGAGAACGATTATTTTGATAATAAAACTGAATAATTTGTAAACGTTGTTCTTGCGTATATCTCTCCATGATGAAATTGTAAACACTACTGAATACAATGAAAAAATGACAGACCATGACATATTACAAATGGCCGAAACGTCACTTCAAAATCATATCATCCCTATTGGAAAACCCATTACTATCCAATTGGACTAAACTTGATGCAAGCTTCATCCCGATCAGAAGACATCGCTTTTAAAAATTTACTTACTTGACATGAAATCCCCCCATTAACCTATGAAATTTATTTTTGCCTAAAAATTTAAAAAAAGCTGCTAAATGGAAAAATAAGTCATCGCTACCATTTATTTTTCGAAATTTAAAATTTTAAAAAATTGAGAAAATTGCATTTTTGCTTTTTAGAAATTTTAAATTGCTCTTGAACCGGTTTATACAAAGTTAATGTCGTTTGAAAGAGAACATAACGTCACATTTTTATGAAATTGTAATTTTTTAAAAAAAAACTTTGATTTTAAAAAAATGGTTAATTAAAAATATTCAAATCGCCTTTTAAGAGATATTTAAAATTTCGTAAAACCAAAAATGCATATTCCTGAATTTTTTAAAATTTCTAATCCCCATAAAACTTTGTAAAATTATTTTTTTAAATAAATGATAGCGACATCTTATTTTTCCATTTAGCAACTTTTTATAAAGGCAAAAATAAATTTCATAGATTAATGTTAAAAATTCTGACCCAAGATCAAAAATTTCTTAACTCGTCGAAATAATTCGATTTGAAAAATGTGAAGTTTTAAAAAAAGTCATCAAATACGTTTAATCATGGTCGCTAGAAAATATAGATTTTTATCTCAAAATTCCAGAGAGAATATTTTGAAAGTGTTCTGATTCTCAGCTATGACATGTTCGCCCACGTGTTGTTATAAGAGCAAATGAATATTTCAACTGAAATATATACATATGTATAAGACAATTTGATTTGAAAAATGTGGAGTCTTAAAATCATGAGCCGTATGAGTATTATAATATTTTAAATATTACGTATACGCAGAATCCGGATTTCGGATTTAATTATATGTAGGAGTTTTATTTTTTTTTAAATTACTGATAGAATATTTTGAATGTCTTTTTCGGATTCTACGTCCGCGTGTCGTATAAGTGTTACGAGTATCATTATCAATTATATGGAAATTAAGTATACGTCACATTTCAGGATATCTATTTATCCGGACGAATATGGTCGAAAAGAAAACAATCCCACAAAGAGACAAATTTAATTGTTCAATAAATCTAATTTTTGTTACAAGATAAATTGTTATAATTACTACAGAAAATATGCATGTTGTTCTTCACGACGTGAAATTTCTTTTGCTTGAAGTTTTGAGATATCAGTGACCACTTTTCGTTATCATTTATTATATTAAGTACAAGCAAACCATGTTTTAGGACTTTGTTCAGGCAAAGCAACAAATAGACACACTTATCGATGTTTTTCATTTGATCAGCAAAAACTTTCTTTTATTAACAATGAACTTTTTCATTTAGATCGACTGCATTGTGGAAATTTACAAATATATTAAAAAAAAATTTTTTTTGGCGAAAAGGGGATATTGTTTAATTTTATATTTTCCTTTGATATGACTTTATAACTTTATTTTCCTTGATATGGTTTTATAACAGTTTCAGTTTGGAATCGCAAAAGATTTACATTTTACACATTACGTTTATATTTTTGTATTAGTAAAACAATTTTTAAATATGTTTTTTTTTTAAATTTTGTATTTTATTATTACTAAAAAGTTAGTTTGGCTGAACAACAAAAGTTGTAGCACAACTATATTTTTGGACACAACTATCGATGAGCACAACTATCACAGCAATACGGCACTGATACAATGTGGTTTTTGATTTTTCTCCCACGAAACTAGTGTACCCAGGTTGTGTGTAAAGGTAGGAAGTACCCCTATATTCTGGTGAATGTGGTGGCCATCAGGACAATCAATACTAGTCGACACTTACATATACATATATGCATGTACATATGTACATATGTTGGTTGTATCGTATATCCATATGTAGAACACAATTTTAAACTCCCAACAAAAATTGTGAGGAGTATTACGTAAAATGATTATTGGTGATTTACGACGACCATACAGTTTAGAGTTATTTTTTTTATTTTTATGCTTTGATTTGATTTTCCAAAAGTTGGGTGTATTTATTTTGTTTAAAAATCCCTTAATTTATTGAAAATATAGAAAAAACGTAACGAAACAAAATTTAATGCTAAATTATTAATGGAAGGACAGACAAATTTAGGTCTGTCACAAAATGATGGGATTATTGTAATTCTGCATTCACAAGCAATTCACAACATTTAAAAACACTACAAAATTTAACATTATAAGGTTAAAGGAACAAAATTCAAATTACTTTATACGAAAAACTAATTTAACACATTATTTTTTACATGCACATTTTTCTGTTCTTCACTTCAAACACGTAATTTTTTACTTACACTCGGAGGAATGAACAATACTAAAGGACGAACGATTGTTGGCAGGCTCAAGCAGGCAAGCAAATGAAGTTTTGCCTTTTTTGTGTGTTTTAGAAGAGTACAGTAGAAAAGCAAACTTACAATCAAATCAAAAGTCGTTACAAGAACCAAATCAAATTATCTAAATACTGTGTCTTTTTCTTGTTCTTTAACTTCTTCACTTTACTTCAGTTCAGTTTTTTTTTTGTGAGTTTTTTCTTCGCGTGTGCCGTTGTGGTCGGTCGGAAAAATGTTAATGTGGCGAGAGTTATAAACAACAGGAAAGGAATGGAACAACACACTGAGGAAAAGTGTTCCTATCTGTGCCACTGGTGCCGACGTCTGCAGAATAAAGTAAATAAAAACGATTTCAATTCTAAACCGAACCGAATAAAATGAGTCACCAGGCAGCAACAGCAATAGCAGCGCGAAAAGCAGAGCAGAGCAGTGTCGACGACGCTGACGCCAAAGAAAACACAAACTTTCGGTCTACTTCGTTTAAAAGGTCCTAACATTTATTCATTCGTATGTCTGTGTGGCAGTGAATATGTGATTGCTTTGTTCTGATATTTGTAGCGCTGTTTTGATAGTGTAAATGGGTTTTTGTGTCTGTGACTCGTATCCGTTTGTGTATATGTATGTGTGATTAGTGTTGAACAACTCCTAGTTGAGACTAAAAGAATGGCGCCACAAAAGCGCCATCAAACAACAAACCGTACTCTACTCCCCATCCTTTTTCTCTCACTCTCACCACTCACTAATGGATTGGGGTGGAAGAGGTTTACAACATGCAAACCAAACGAGCAGCAGCAGAGAGCCAACGTAGGGAAGGAGTGTAGTGACGTGAAGTTCGATGAGGAGTAATAAAAAGGCACACGAATGAATACCACAAGGAAAAAATAACAGTGTTTTGCACAATGATGGTAACCATGGCAACCTTAAAAAGGGGAGCCCACAGTTACAACAACTATGACGAATACATCCGCTTTCTCTTTCTCTCTCTCTCATTTCTTGTGTACAAATAAAAAACGCATTAAATCGGGAGAGAGAAAGAACATTTATCCAAGGAGCACAAGAGAAACGTTGAGGAGTCCTGTTAGTTGCTGAATACAAAATAGCACATTTACCATAAACGAATTATTGTGTTGTGCAGGTTAAAAGAACATTAAACAGAGCAGCAGTTTTGCAACGTAAAAACTTTAAACTCAATTTAAATAATTTGCATAAACAGAAAATATTTATTTTTTAAATTATTATAACGGGTAAAAGTATTTTCCTCTCAGACTTCAAAGCAAAAAAAAACGCGTCATAACCGAGGGGCCAATGACTTGATGGGGCCAGAGAACGCGTAGAAAGAGAGCGAGAGAAGGAAGCAGAGCGTATAGCAAGTGAGCACAACCAACACAAGTAGCGTAGCTAACGGAGGAATCCTTCAAATTTAATTACTTACCATAGTAACGACGATGGATGACGAGCACGAGGTCGGCAGCGACAGTGGCACTCGTATATTACCCGATAAAAAGTTACATTTATGAATACATTTTGTATAATTGGTTTTGGTTGAAATGGATGGATGGTTCGTTGGTTGGAGAGTAGCACGTTATTATTATTAAATTATACTTTGGAGAAGAAAGTGGTAAGTGTATATTGTCTTTTTGTGGAGCTTTCAGCGGGTCATTAAGCAAAAGCTTTTATAGGTGCATTGCAACTTGGCTGAATGAAAGAACGTGTTTTTCGTTTGCTCCTGAAGATCCTTTACAAATTTGAAACTTTGCAGTCAATAGAAAAATATTTTTTTGCATCTGATCTGTTTTCTAAAGCAACATAAAATATATAATAATATAACACAATTCAACGAAATGAGTATACAATCTGATTTGTTTTTCAAAGTTAAAAAATAAATTATAAAACAAATTCAGTTCAAAAGTATATAAAGTAATACAAATTTATGTGTATAAGACGTACTGTAAAACAGCACACAATTATACTACATTATTTAATATGGAAATTCATAATAAAAAATATGACCAAAATTGGCAATACAAGTTGGATACGTTTCGTACATCAGTCAAAAAAATATAAAATAAAATATTTAAAAATATGAATTAGGGAAGACCATAAATGGATATTTTTTATAAAGCTTTACTACTGCAACTAAAATATAGTCGAAAAAAATGTTTATAATTTGTCATTAATTGGCATTTATTTACCCCCATTTTCACAAGCTCTGGTTAGACCTAATCAGTCCAGCAAAAAAAAAATATTGAAGTTTTTCCTAAGGTATAACATTTGAAGTACTTAAATTAAAAATTTTCTTTAGTGTATAATTTTGTAAATTCGACGTGTGTTTTTAATTCTGTATGATGTTTTTAAAAAATAATGAGGTCTATGTTTTTTATGATTTATTTTCAATACTTCGTCTTTCGTCGAAAGACATCATCAGGATAGGAAAATTACTACGAAAAACTAAAAATTACCCGCAGCAACTGAGTATCGACTCCCTTCGTTGTTTTCTGTTGTCATACTTTTCCAAATATAAAATTAAAAAAAATTTAACGAAAAAGTAAAAAGATTTTTTTTTACTTTTTGGAAGAGATATGTTTAATTCCTAAAAGCTTCCAAAAATAACATTTGCATTACTCTCCAAGCATTGGATCAAATGCACCGCAAATGAATAGCTTTAGGCGCGACAAGCTCTTGTTAAATTCATTGGTGATGATCCAATTTGAACAACTTCCGGTTCAGGATTTTTATCACTTCTTTGGAAGCTTCTTTTTTTTGGTGGGAACAGTTAAAATTTTTAAATTCCATAGAATTTGACAGGTAAAACTGTAGGCTAGCTCTAATAGGGTAACCGTAGAGGGTGAAATTGACCCTTAGAACACTAATGGTGATTTCGTTTGAGCAACAAAATGTAAAAATTATTCTACATTTTACACTGAAACCTCATATTTAAGTTCGTTTGTAAAAATGGTGCAGCCGTACGAACAGGTTTTGAATTCGTTTGTAGAATTGTTACACTCTGCAAATGCGAAAATATTGCATTTTCCACACTCAGTCCAGTCCTCGGTGTGGAGTGTTGCACCATCAAAAAGCAGACTTCAAACCAAACCTAAATGAAAGCGTACATTATTAATGCACCACCAAATGGCTACGCAAAAATGTAGGTATGGGTTTTACTCACCGCGCGATTTTGTGTTCGATGCAAAATTATCAGAGGGTGCAGGAGGAATTTTTAAATTGTCGCAACATGATGTGCTGACATTATTTTTCAGAAACGAAATCACCATAAGATAAATATTTAGGTGGAAAACAGATCGACGGCTCTTATAGTAAAAAAATCTCAATGTACGCACAGTTTGTATAACAATGTACACTAAATGTATAACAGTTTTAAAAGTGTTATATTATCATATTTTTATATAATTTATATAACGGTTTAAAAGTATTATACTTCATATAACTTGAGAAATAAGAAAATTTCACATGGAAGTTTCAAAGTCTTTTTTAACTACTTAAATAAAACATTAGAAAAACAATTAAATTGCGTATAACCTTATTTTTCAATATATTTCCTAAAATTTTACGATTCTGTTATTTATAAGCTGATTTCATTTATTTTTCAATTGATTCAAATAATTGTTTAGTTGATTTATCTTTATTAATCGATTAAATTATTTTTTAGCATTTTCGAAAAGTTTTGTAACTTAATTTCTGTAAAAACATACATATATCATCCAAAACATTTGTAAGCCGTATAAAAGAGCTTTATCGTTCCCACTATTCTAATCCCAAATTGAGTAAAGCTTTTGCCAAACTCCGTTTGACCTTTTAGTGTCAGTGAAAAATGCAGAGCAGAAAAATATGTTCAGTTTCTTCATACCCAATAAATTATTGTGCCAATAACAACATCCAATGAATTTTTATTTGTTTTTTACCACCCCAAACCCTCTTTTAACCCGCTTACCACCCACCCCCACCCAAAATGTCCGTGTGCACAGAGAGCTTGTCATGCATGCCATGGATGGGGTCATGGAAAGTCCAGCGTTGTGTGGGCTTTGTTATTGTTGGTCGGTGCTTTTTTCAGGCCTTTGGGCCTGACAATTTCGTTACTTTAGCAATTACCTTGTTTTTATGTCATACCATTCTCATTGGCTTTCACTATCAAAAGAAGTGACATAATTTTTGGTTTTATTTCTTGGCATTTTTTTTTGCTGACATTTTATGGACTTTGCAACAAGGATTGTTGTTGGTCATCACCATCGACCGACTAACGAGTATTTTTATGGTTCAAAAATCAATAAAGAAAATTCATTTTTTGGGTTTCAACATTTCCTCCTTTCTTTTTTTGTTTCGTGCTCTGTCGTGCACACATCGTAGAAAGGTTAAAATCTGCAATTGGGGGTATCGAACCAAGTACAATCGCTTTTCCAGCTCATATGACAGTGGGACGGACGGTCGTGGTGGCGGCGATAGTAGTTAGCTCTGCGAGCTATAGTACTGGGCCTGTCTGCCCGCCCACCTGGGTCGATAGCAAAATGGAAAATGTTAATGACCACTTAAAACAAATCGAGTGAATTCACAAGTGGGGCTTATTTGAGAAAAACCATGTTAAGCAAATTGAAGACCATAAATTCTACTTGTCAGGGTTGTTCTTACACTGTGTTGCTTTTTTCCATGTGAACTTGGTCGGCTAAATTTTTTTGGAGACAAAAATCATAGAAAAAGTTTGAATTCACAACACTTGTATAACATAAAAACGTTTGGGATTTTCAACTGGAAAATATAGTCATACGAGTATGCATATTTGATGTTGGATTATTTTATACATTTGAACAGATTTCCACCTGACATTCCGACACTCAGTACTCATCGCATCTACTCCTAATGGGAATATCATTACCATGACCTTGTTTGAACGGGGGGTGAGCCATTTTAATTCGGGCATTTGAGCATTCATTCCTTCTTTGAGCGTTCGTTCGTTCGTTCGTTAACATTATACTCGTATTGTAATGCTAATTCAGGTGTTACATTTAATTAACATACGAGTGTGAGAAACGCGTTGTTGAAGTCATTCAGAGGCCGTATCACCAAGAGTCAGCACAACAGTCCGCATAGTTAGCACCACCATCATCACCACCTCAACGTTCTGAATGCGCTCACAAGTTTTGCAATTTATTTCAACTGAATTACCAACTTTTAAAACAAAATGCGAACATTACTATGTATTACGAGATAGGTGAGAAGCTGAAGATTAATTTTGTGATGGCACCAAGGGAATAACAACCCAGTTAGGAATGCAAATGTTGAGTACTCTTTTAATATCCCAGCAAAAGTGCGATAATCACAAGTGACATAAAAAGAAAAATGTCAAACATGTCGGCTAGAAAATACTTTTAATTTAAGGAAATATCATCATAGAACATTAATGATGCACTATTAGCATTTGTGTTTTGACAGTTTAAGAGTAAATTCGCTTTAATAATTCTAAGATAAATTTATAGTTGATCTGTAATACTTATGGGAATTTCAGTCTTTCTTATGCTATTGAAATTTTGTTTTCTTCTGTTTAAATAGGGGGATGAAGTTCATAAACTCTTTTTATTCGATATATTGAATTGAGAATCTTTCAAGAATGTTGTGTGAAAATTTAAGATGAATCGGAGCAACAGTGACGGAGATACAGCAGTTTAAGCAACCGCGTTTCATACGTGACTCAGTGCAGCAGAAAAATTTTAAAGCGTTTTTCACACAACCCACGTTTTCAAAGTCGGTGTCCCTTATAACTCAAAAACTACAGCACCAATCCTTTTGAAATTTTAAACAACTTTTTCCGTACATAATTTACGAGGTAACGCTGTTGATTCGTTGCTGATCATTCGCAGTGAACGGACGTGTTTATCACATAGCGGATAGTTACCAGTACCTATTACGCAATAGCAAAAATCTGTACAAAGTCTGTAAGGCCTACATCGTAGTACCTATTACGGTCTAATACAGACAAAATTAAAATAAATTCTCTTGACGGGGATGCCTTCGTGTTCCGATGGAGCGCGGTTCCCCAATCGTCCGACTGTCCGTCCGTTGGTCTTGGCCAAAGCCGACCACACCAAAAATGGTGAAAATCTCCCCCAAGTACTCACAACAGGTGGTGCGGTGAGGGGAAAACGTCATGTCCGACCGTCAAAACGGAAGCACAATGAGCATCGTGTAGCGCTCAGAGTTTTGACGAAGTTGGAGGCTGTTGAGGTTTCGGCTCTTACCGAAAAACAAAAAGAGTCACTTACCTGGGCTAAAGGCGTCATAGATGCTTCTAAGGCCAATGAGTCGGCTGAAAGAGCCACAAATTCAGCTGTGTTAACGGCTAATAAAGTAAAACGAATCAGATCACCTGATGAACCCCTGCCTTCGAAAAAGGCAAGAGGCCCTAATGTCACCATCAACAGGACACTCACCAAGCCCTTCAATGAAGTGGCGAAGGAGAGTCTAGTGATGGCTGTTATAGACAGAAGTAGTGAGGATGGATCCATCCTCAAGGACAAATGGAGTCATGTACAATCAGCCATTATGGCTCATTACCTCGATGTCCGTAGAGAAATGCCGGGCAAACCACCAATCTGCAACGATGCAGGATGGCATCAGGGGAGAGTAAAGCTCTTATATTTCGGTGATGCCAGATCAGTAGACCTTTATAAGGCTGCTCTGAGTCGAGCGGGTGAGGTGTGGCCGGGTGCCCAGTTGGATGTTGTCGAAAAAAACAACATCCCTAGTCACCCTAGAGCCATCACCTGGGTTACAGAAGAGCCCTCCAACCCGGCTGACATCTTAGAAATAATAAAAGATTCCAATCCTGGTCTGCCGGCCCATAATTGGAGAATCAGCAAGGTGGGTGAGGCGGATGGTAAAAAGCGGCAGGTCAATCTTATCCTAAACGCTGAATCCACCTCCCATATACAAAGTGCGAGTGCAACCCTACAATATGGCTTCGAGACTATAATCTTGAAGATATACAAGCAGGATATAGCTCCCACTGCGGAAGGTGAGTCGTCCACCGTGGCACTTTCTGTAAGTGCGGAGGTAGCCACGCCTATTATTTCTGGTGACTCCAACTCTAACAGAAGATCTGTAACGTCCTACTCTGAGGACGAAAGCTCTACTTCTGACACAGAGGGGCTGAGGGGAGTCTCCGGACTCTTTGACGCATCTGGCGGGGACATGCTTCTCGACGATACGGACGAAGAGTTCGATAACACCCTTGTTGGGGTGGATGTTAATCTGTCAATTACCAATGATGGTAAGAATTCTACAGATTAACCTCCATCACGCTAAAGCAGCCTCAGCGGCTCTATTGCTGCGCCTGTCCACAGGCGCAGTAGACATCGTCCTGATACAGGAGCCCTACGTAGTGGGAGGAAGGGTGTGCGGTATTAGGACACCCAACTTTAAACTGCTTGTGGCCAACTGTGAAGGCACTCCAAGAACCTGCATTTTGGCCAGGAAAGATCTAAGTATCTTTCTCCTGACTAATTTAAGTGGTAAAGACCAAACAGCTGCTAGCCTGGAGATCGGTAATCGCATATATTGGGTGGTCTCCAGCTACTTGCCTTATGAATCTGTAGTACCGACTGCTCTATTCAGGGAAGTAGTAGAAGAAGCAACGTCTGACGAGCTCGAGCTGATTATTGGCGCAGACACGAACGCTCATCATACTATCTGGGGTAGTACGGATATAAACAATAGGGGTGATTCGCTTCTTGACTTTATTCTAACTACCAATCTTAGTATTTGTAACATAGGTAATAAACCGACCTTCACAATTAAAGACAGACAAGAGGTACTCGACGTAACGTTTGCTACTGACCGGCTGTCAGACAAAATTATTGGGTGGAATGTACTGGACGACCACTCATTCTCAGATCATCATTATATTGAGTTCAAACTCGCGGAAAAAGCGCCTAAACCCGCCGTCCACAGAAATGTAAGGAAGACAAAGTGGCATCTGTATGAGAAGAATTTCAAGAAAGTCCTCAACTCTAAACTTCCGTACGAACCGAATGACAAAGCCGGTTTGGATAATCTGGTCGATCATATCACCATATCATTCAATAGATCCCTTGAAGAAGCCTGTCCAAAAACAAGGTACAAGGGTAAAACTAAACCCCAATGGTGGACTTCTGAGCTAACGGCTATGAAAAAGACCTGCAACAAGCTATTCAATAAGGCTAAATCTACTGGGGTCGCTAATGATTGGGATGCCTATAAAGAGCAACTCAAGATCTATAAGAAGGAGCTTAGAAAGGCGCAAAGGCGCTCTTGGTATACCTTCTGTGGTGAAGTGGAAAAGGTCTCCGACGCCGCTAGGCTGAGGAAGATATTATCTGCTTCACCCTGTACAGTGGGATATTTACAGGATGAGGCAAATAACTGGACCAAAAACAGCGAGCAGTCGCTCAATGTACTGCTCGACACACATTTCCCGGGGAACTCTATAACAGAACCCGAGGATCAGCAGGACCAACAAGAGTGCGAGTGGACTGCGAGCGTCGCTAGCTTCTTGACTGAGAGATCCAGAATAAGCTGGGCTATTAACAGCTTTGAGCCCTTCAAGTCACCTGGACCAGATGGCATCACTCCAGCAGAAATGCAGAAAATGTTAAAGTACATTATCCCCTGGCTGGAGAAAATTTATGTAGGCTGTATCAGGCTTTCATACGTCCCGAATCGATGGAGGGATACCAAAGTGGTATTCATACCTAAAGCGGGAAAGATATCACACACTAGGCCAAAAGACTTCAGACCAATTAGCCTATCCTCGTTCTTATTGAAAGGTCTGGAAAGACTTTTAGATCATTTCATTAGGGAAAACCTGGATACAAAACTCCTGTCGGGGAACCAACATGCTTACAACAAGGGCAAGTCTACTGAATCAGCCCTGCACGAACTTGTGAGCACTATCGAATCGTCCCTGCATTTCAAGGAATTCACCATGGTGGCATTTCTTGACATAGAAGGGGCTTTTAACAACATTCATTCCGATGCGGTAATTGCGGCACTCTCACATCTAAAAGTTAACACTAGTTTGATTAGACTAATTCAAAGTCTGCTCACCAGAAGACGCATAACAGCATGTCTAGGGTCCACAACTCTAACAAGGTATGTAAACAGAGGGACCCCGCAAGGAGGAGTATTGTCTCCACTAATTTGGAACCTAGCGGTGAATGAAATCCTGCTAGATCTAGAACGTTGTGGCTGCAAGGTCGTGGCATATGCGGACGACGTGGCAATCGCAGTGAGTGGCAAATTCGTAAACGTCCTCAGAGACATCCTACAGGTGGCTCTGAACAAGTTGGCTAGATGGGCCAGAAGCAGCGGTTTGGGCGTTAACCCCAACAAGACAGAATTGGTTCTCTTTACTAGGATGAATAATGTCCCACATGTGGACCCTCCACCTCGGATAAATGGAACAGATCTAGTCTTTTCTGAAAGTGCAAAATTTTTAGGAATAATTCTAGATAGGAAAATGTTATTTAGACTTAACGTATTGGAACGTGTAAGGAAGGCCAACGTCGCCTTATATTCCTGCAAAAAGGCTGTAGGGTCGCGGTGGGGACTCTCTCCTAAAATCGTCCACTGGATATATATAGCAGTAGTTCGTCCAATACTGTTATACGGTATTGTGGTATGGTGGACGGCAACTGACAAACTAACCATTACCAACCTACTAACAAAGGTTCAGAGGACTGCCTGCCTGAGCATAAGCGGAGCCTTAAGGACTACAGCGACCGAGTCTCTACAAGCCCTACTCCATATACTGCCGATTAATATTGTGGCGAGAGAAGTTGCAACCAAAGCGGCAATAAGATTAAACTGCCTATCAATGTGGAGGTACAAGAACTATGGTCACATGAGGATATCAAAGTGTAGTGCTATGGTAACCGACCGAGTGGACTATATACCAACAGTGTACACCTTCGAGAGAAATTACATCACTATGATTCCCGCCAGAGATGAATGGGTCGGCAGAATACCAGGTAATATAAACCATCTCCACTTTTACACGGATGGTTCGAAGCTTGATGAAAAGGTTGGCTTCGGCGTACATTGTGAAGAACTTAGTCTGGATATAGCTCACAGACTACCAGATACCTGCAGTGTCTATCAAGCCGAAATAATGGCAATATGGGAAGTCGCCAAGTGGCTGAGTCGCAACATAGTAACCAACAATGGCGTTGTCATTTACTCGGACAGCCAGGCTGCCATCAATTCTCTGGAGGCAACATCCCTAAATTCACAAACAGCCCTCGACTGCCGCAGATCTCTTAACGAGATGGCTGAGCAGTTTAATATACACCTCATATGGGTGCCTGGGCATAGGGATATCCCGGGGAACTGCAAAGCCGATGAACTTGCTAGGAAAGGGACGACATTACAAATTCTCGAAGAATTTGCATATATTGGTGCGCCACTATCCACGTGCAAGCTTTGGCTTAGGCAAGAGGCAATCAGGCAGTCCAACGATAGATGGACAGAAATCGGCACCTGCAGGGTAGCTAGACAAATCTGGCCAAGGTATGACCTGAGAAGGTCAAAATATCTCCTCGCACTAGAGAGGAAACGATTGTCTACGTTAGTACAGGTTCTGACGGGACACTGCTTGATCGGCGAACACGCCAAAAGATTGGGTATTGAGTCCAATGACTTCTGCCGAAGCTGTGGAGATGAGGAAGAAGTGGAGAGCATTGAGCACTTGCTTTGCGACTGTCCCGCTTTGAGTAAACGACGACTGGATATACTGGGGTCGGCCTTTTTAGGCAGCCTAACAGATCTTTCCAGTACTGATATTCGTACTATCGATAAATTTATATATCAAACAGGTTGGTTTCGATGAGGGGCATTTCAGCCCGTGGTAACACTAGGGACCTAAACTGGTCTATGTGAGCTTGTAAAAAAATACGGCTGCCACCCTAACCTAAACCTAAACCTAACGCTGTTGAGATTTTGTTTCAAATTTGTTAATATTTTTTATTTTTCATTAATCAATTATTTATTAATCAATTAGATCGGATTTTTTTACTTCAGTGTTCTTAAAAATTTTACAAATTTGAATTTCAAAAAAGCTCGACAGCGTTACCTGGGGATAGCGATTATCTAACGAAATAAGCTTATTTTTTTTATTTCGGATGATCCGGCAACGACTTACTCGTATGAGGGGCACCGCAATTCTACTTTTGAGTCGCTTCCGAATAATTGCTTTAGTTACCATATTTTTTGATATTTCTTCATGAACATTTTACACTAAATACTTCACTTGTGTCGTCAAAAAAAATATGCCTTTTTTCATGAATGAAAGGTTGGATTGTATAGATCAATCTTAACAATATTCCCTCTGTATAACAGTTTAGAAGTGTTATAAAGAGTTTAAAACTGTTATACTTAGATTAAAATTGTTATAACGACAAGTTTCCCAAAATTTATGACTCCTATTTGTTATGTACTTGTTTGGGAATGTATGTACACATTTGGAAAAAATTGCTTTCTAAAACATTTAAAACTGTTATATACTAAATTTTCTAAAAATATGTACATATATATAAATAAGAAGATATATTACTCTTATTGTATAAGAAAAAATAAAAACGTAAAAAAATGCCAGTATTTCAAAGTCAGCATTTCTGCCATAACTTTCAAATATTAAGTCCGTGAAACATACTCAATGTTTAGAATTCGTGAGAGTTATACGCATTATGAGTATAATTGAAGAAAACAGAGGGACGAGTTTGCTTTAAAAATAATGTCGAACATTTTTGTAAAGTTATTTAGGGAAAATCCGGGACAAAATTCCCGAAAATTATACAAATTCTTCAATACCCGATTCCCGGGAATTAAATTAATGTTGCGAATGAAGTTGAGGAATATATTGTCAGATGAGCACTTAACGCATTAGTTGTTCTTAATTTGTAATTTCATTAAATGTAAATGTAAGCACATATGTACAAGTATCACAAAAGTGCCGTTTTCGGAAAAAGGGCAATGAAAATGTTGCACTTTTTTGCAGAAAAGAATTCGCCATAAGTGTTGCCTAGCGCCATCTGACATTTCCATTGGAAAGTTAGAAATTTTTTAGCATAAACGTACTCAGAACGTTTTGACGTACGACCATCATTTGTGTTGCTTACAGTGACTTGAAAAAATCAATTTGTCAAAAAAATTAAATTAACTCGTGAAAATTTTCGTGCGATAATTTTTCAGAACTTTCGACGTGGTTTATCACGACAAGAGTACATCGATGAACTTAAATCTTTGTATGGCGATGAAGCACCATCCTATAGCACTGTGAAAAACTGGTTTAATGAATTCAATCGTGGCCGACGCTCGCTCAAAGTCGAAGGTCGTGAAGGTCGTCCAATTTGAAGAAATACGATCGCGGTGCTTCAAAAGACGTTTATAAGATAGTCACAGGTGAAGAATCTTGGATCTATGAGTATGAGCCCGAAACAAAACAGCAATCGACCGAGTGGGTCTTCGAAGACGAGCCAAATCCAACGAAAGTTGTTCGCGGAAGAAGCACTTCGAAGCAAATGGTCGCCTGTTTCTTCGGCAAAACTGGTCATGTGGCGACTGTTCCGCTTGAGCAACGTAGGACGGTCAATTCTGAGTGGTACACCACAATTTGTTTGCCTGAAGTCTTCGGAGAAATTCGAAAAACGAACAAGAGAAGACAAATCGTTGTGCACCATGACAATGCGAGCTCTCACACATCGGCTCAAACCAGCGCCTTTTTGACCGGCCAAAACGTCGAATTGATGGGTCATCCGCCGTACAGCCCTGATTTGACACCCAATGACTTCTTCTTATTCACTCACATCAAGAAAATACTGCTTGGTCAACGATTTTCGACGCCTGAAGCAGCTGTTGATGCGTTCAAAAACCATATTTTGGAGGTGAATATTCAACACACTGTAACCAAAACAATTCGCGCTCAAATGACAAAAAGGTCTGAGTGAAGTTATGCTAAAAAATGTCATACATTCCAATAGAAGTTCCAGTTTTCATCTGGCAACACCAGCATTGCCAAGACCGAAATATAAATTAATTTATTTTTCATTTAATTTATTTATGGATTTTTATTTCCAATTTTGTTTTTTAAAAAAACTGAAATAAATATTTCTGAAACTCTAAAATAAGTATTTTAAGTAATGTTTGATTATACAGACTGCGCTTAAATTCCCCAATCCTAGGTAATTCCTGAGAATTGAAAAAATAATAACAAAAAATGCCGGAAATTTTCAAACCTTAGTTATAAACGTTGCCCGTTAAGGAACTGTGAGTAATATCGAAAAAAAATTTTTTAATTGTTAATTTTAAATATTTCCCACTCCCATAAAATTTTCGAATACTTAGTAATGTTATCTCAAAGAACTATATTAAACACTTCTACTTACACTTAGTTTTTAACAGTTAAACAATTATACGAAATAGAACGAAAGGAACATAAAATTAAGAAAATTCCATAAACGAAGTGGTTGCTATCAGATTTTCCCCTATTATGTACGTATATATGTATACGTCGGATCACAAACGAACACACTCAGTAAATACTAGGAATTTCATAAGTGTATAATGTATAACACTTATAGTATAACAGTTTAAATGTGTTATAATTCACACTTAATATTATTTTGAGCAGAAAATGTAATATACAATTTTAAATTATAAAAACCCTCTGTATAATCTTTTGTACACAAATATATTTGTTTAACTTTACCCACAACAATTATACAATACTCCGGTACCTCCATTCCAAAACATGCTAAGTCGGCTTATAATTTGTTGGTACATTCTTAATATTCCAAATAATTTTCCGCCAAATTTTGGTGTTTATTCGTCGTCAACCCATTCAAAAGTTATAAGTTATAAAGGAACTCCACATAAATTTAAAAATTGCATACAAATTTGGCATGTTTTGGAATGGAGGTATCGATGAAGTGTAAACTTTTGAAAGCAACAAAATCGTGATATGCAACAGAAAATGCAATAGAAAAATCTGCTATGCACTAAATCTTTACTTTAAATAACGTTTCTTTATTCACAATTTATTAGAAACCAACCGTGACATATTCCCAGTGCCAGCCTACACATTATCATTCGAATGAGAAGGTCACAATTCACCTTCAAAAAATCCACAAGTTTTGTATGATTTTTTGTTAGTTTTTTTTCATTCCAAATCCGTCTCAACAGTGTTCATTATCATTTGGCTGTTTTTTTGTCTTTGTTCCATTTAAGAGATTCGTTCATAAATGCAGTGTTGTTGTATACATACATGTTGTTGTATACTTACAGAAGGTACTTGTATGCATACCCCTGCCAAGCCCATAGCACAGGGAATAAACGAAAAACAAGAAATATAAAAAACCGGTAAGCAAAACTTAACGTTGGGCGCCAACGACTGTGTGATTCCATACGTCCTGATCTGAATTATCACAATATATAAAATTTCTAAATTTGCTGATCTCATTGGTAGCTTTTTACATATATTATAATTTTTTAAAATCAGACATTACTCAAACTTATGTAATAACTATCAGGACCTACATAATTATGAGTTCGATTGGATATTATTTTGTTCACAAATTGCTTGGTTTCTCAACTTGAATACTTCACTTAGACATACCTACACACGTTCATTGTGTTCTTAGTATTCCCTGATTTGTAAAGAAATTTCCCTTCCTTTTTCTTCAGATAGACTCCATGGTAAAAGTAACGAATATATAATACATACACAGAGAAAATGATTTGGTTGTGACAACCGACATTTTAATTAATGTGACAGTCAAATGATTGGTAGTATAGTAAACTGATTGTAGTAATCATTTTATATTTGAACACACCAACTGTTGGTAGTAAGTGCTAATATGATGGTAGTATCCAATCTGCGTGAAAAATCGGTTAATCTGATGACATTAATATATAATTAATAAAATGACATCAATTGGAAACATTTAAAATTTTGAATTATTTATTTGTCGTTCTATGATACAACCCATTGTGAAATGTCACCGCTTACCTATGAGATTTATGTAGGGTATGCAAAAAAAAATAAACAGTGAAACACCTTGACTTGTATGGATAGTTCTATAATATATTCAAAATAAAGTGGGGTAATTGCAATGTACTACTCTTTGTACACACTTACGAACATAAATTATATACATACGAGTATACAATTGTATACAGTGTAATGCAAAATAAAGCTACAAAATGCTCAAAATAAATTCATATTTGGAGAATGTCATTTCGAGACAAAAAGTGAAATAGTTCCAAGTATTTATAATAAGTAGAAAACTTTTCATTTATAACAGTTTAAGCGTTTATACTAATTCTTAACAACAAAACGATTAAATAATTCCATTTAATTGCATTTCATAAACCTACAACGAGATTTTTCACGGGACTATAAGCACTGTAAAAGCATTACACTCCACAAAATTTGAAGTATTTGAACTGGAATCAAAGTTATCAGCCGTTAACTTATTGTGTAAAATGGTCCATTTGTATGGGAGATACCAAAAGGGGCTTGGCAACTTCGCCTATTTTATCAAGGTGATAGGGACCAAGTAAATAATACCACGAAGAAAAAAAGCATCCAAAGAAGTGATAAAAATCCTAATCTTATGATCCGGAAGTTGTTCAATTTTGGATCATCGCCAAGGAATTTAACAAGGGCTTGTAATGCCATAATGCTATTCTTTCGCGGTGCATTTACTCCAGTGCTTAGAAAGTAATGCAAACGTTATTTGGAATCTATTAGGATGCATGTATACAATACTCTTCAAAAATGATTCTTAATTTTTTTTAATTCTTTATAAACTTTTTTTATTTAATTATTCAAAGTGCATTTTGTTGGTCTTGCCGTGATTTGAACCTGGTTCTCCTAGCGCCGCATCTGCATAACATCACAACTTAACCACTGCCCTGAGATATATCAGAACACTTTAGCGTATGTGTATTTTTTGGCATAGTTGTGCATAATTGGATCTTATTCACTGCTTTGAATGCTCTCTTTTTCTCTATCTTTTTCCATAACAACATTTTAATTTTTTATATTTTTCATAAAATATTAATATTTTCATGATTACTGTAAAAAAACATTTTTAGAAATTAAAAAAATCACTAACTGCTTCTTTTGAAGTAGTTCAAATGTTATTCCTTAGGAATAACTTCCATAGTTTTTTGCTGCGATACTATGTGTGGAATTGTGGAAGATTCTGATAAGTAGTACAGAATTTATTAAAGAATAAATATTTCACTAAATGTTTACCCTTTGTGGGGGAGGTACAACATGGTCCAGGGTTTATCTTAGCCTGAAATCGAAAAAAATATTAACACATACCAAATTTGAAGTCAATGGGTTACTCCTATCGAAAGTTATCGTGTGCACCAGTCAAACAGACAGATGGACGGACGGACGGACAGACGGACATTGCTCAAATGACATAAAATGGCCCAAAACGGATTTATTTTAAATATTCTTGGGGCTCTCTTAGGTCACTTCTTCGATGTGTTACACCTTTAAACCGAAGCAACTGATACATACCCTCGTTCACAATAGTGAGGGTATAAGAACATGATTTTGTAGAAATTCTCTTACTTCTACCAAAAGATCTATAATTTCTACATTTATCTATAGATTTAGCATTCAAATAAATACGCATAGTTTTCTTCGTCAGTTTTTTTTCAATTTGGAGCAAATGCATTTTTTTCGATTTTTATTCTATTTTTTATGGTTTTTTCCGCGCCAACAAAAATGTTTTTTTTTTAGAAAAATAATAATATTTTTGTAATTGTTTTTACGACATTTACTAAACTGCTGTTTCAAAGTGAAAGTTATATTTTCAACATTTGTAGCCCTCATTTCTTTTAATTTCCCCATTGATGTGTTAACAATTTGTAAGGATATTATTTTGAGGCAGTGACATTCAGAAACTACTCTCTAAAATAAATTTTTCAATTAGTATAAAAAATTATTTTTTTTTTTTGACACTACTAATTTGTCAATTGTCACAATTAACTATTGACGGATTATACTATTTGATTGATTAATTATTTAATTGCAACATTTGTGTCCCCCAAAATTTTTTTTGAAACTAAAATAATCCATTGAATAATGTCTAAAGTGTTGCTAAAATGTAAAATGCCTCTCTGTTGCTTATGTTTGAATTTCTATTGTCAAAAAAAATCAGTCGATTACCCAGTGATATGTGGTGGTTTTGTTTGAAATGAAATCAGGTGCTTTGCTGGCTACCCCCCGCTTACAAGTCTGACTACAATGACGGGTCATTTTCTTATCGATTTGGGTCGTATACAATTTGGCCTATGTCACAAGCATTCATAATTCACAAACAAAAATATGTACACATACTCGTATATATTTGAAATAGGAGCTCAATTTTTTGGCAAACGTTAGATGAACCTCTCTCTGTAGGAAGTCAGTCAGTCAGTCAAGGAGCTTCTCCTTGAACAGCTTGAGTGAGAGGAGATACAGAAGAATGCTCGAGTGAATGATTCGTTCGTGACAACATTTCATGCCAATTTCTTAATGGACAAAGTCATTTAAAATAAAAAATTCAAATGTTTGGCTATGAAATGCAAAGCAATAAACATTTATGAAATATTTAATATTCAATTGAGCTGAATTACGATTTGGTATGATTGTTGTTCTACGGCCACTCGGTGATCTGTCCATTTGATGACGACATATGACAGATTGCGAAAATGCAATCTCCCATTGCCTTAATTATAGAAATTAATTTTTATTTATTTTAAAATTTAAATTATTTATTGCGTTTTCTCAGTGCGCCTGTGTTGTGGAATGCATTTCATGCCGACCGAGTTGATGATAATTGTTTTTTCTTGCACTTCTCCAGATTATTATTGGCGCGGTAATTATAAAATACACACTACTGTCTTCGGTCTGTTTGTTGTCTGTGTTATTTTGTTGTTGTTTCTGGTGCAGCAGCTGCTTATTTTACGTTTGTTTATATTTTTAATTTATTCATACTAGTTGTTGTATTTTTATTATTAAATAGCATTATTTCCATCTTATGTGACGTCCAGCGTGTACCGGCTTCAACCAGTTCATTCATGTTTATTGAAATTTCATTTGGATTTGCCCCCAACGCCCGCGCGGCCGTCGTGGTGGTTTATTTGTTTGTAAACAAACTTAAAGAAATACACGCCACCTTAGAGATAATTGCAAGTCATCAGAAACCGGTTAAATTTGCTATGTGATATTTTTTTTTATTCTTGTCTTTTTAATAAAACAAAATTTCCATTCGACTACACCATTTTCAACAGTATTTCGAATAAAATCAATTCAATTTCGAATAAGCTCAATGAAATTCGAAGATTCCATTTGAAATACGAAAAAAATCAATAGAAATTCGAAATACATCAATCAAAATTCGAAACACATCAATAGAATTTCGAAACACATCAGTTGGAATTCGAAAAACATCAATTGAAATTCGAAACAAATCAATTGAAATTCGAAATACATCAATTGAAATTCGAAATATATCAATTGAAATTCGAAATACATCAATTGAAATTCGAAACAAATCAATTGAAATTAGAAATAAATCAATTGAAATTCGAAATACATCAATTGAAATTCGAAATATATCAATTGAAATTCGAAATACATCAATTGAAATTCGAAACACATCAATAGAATTTCGAAACACATCAGTTGGAATTCGAAAAACATCAATTGAAATTCGAAACAAATCAATTGAAATTCGAAATACATCAATTGAAATTCGAAATACATCAATTGAAATTCGAAATATATCAATTGAAATTCGAAATACATCAATTGAAATACACCAATTGAAATTCGAAAAACAACAATTGATATTCGAAATACATCAATTGAAATACGAAAATGTAAAAAAAAACTGTACATTGGATTGGGTAGAATATATTTAAACATTTTTTGCTGACTACATCTTCACATATAATGTGACGAACAGAAAACATATAGATGATCTTATCTTTTATGAATATTTATTCAAAATTAGTTGAAACAAAACATATTTAAATGTTTTAATATTAAAGGTTTAAAACAGACAAATTGTATCACTTAAATGTTACCTCAACTAATACACAGCATTGATTTTCTTTACATTTTTCGAAATTTAAATGATGAGTTTCGAATTTCAATTGATGTTATTCGAATTTCAATTGATGTTATACGAACTTCAAATGGAAAAATTCGAATTTCAAATGATATGTTTCGAATTTCAATTGATATGTTTCGAATATCAAGTGATGTGTTTCGAATTTCAATTGATGTTTTTCGAATTTCAATTGACCTTTTTCGAATTTCAAATGGAATATTCGAATTTCAATTGATGTTTCTCGAATTTCAAATGGAATCTTCGAATTTCAATTGTTTTTTTTTCGAATAGCAATTGAAAATGGTGTAGATACTTATATATTTCGAAATTAAATTTTTTCTTTACTGATTTATAGAATTTATAGTAGAAGTAAATTTAAAGAAAACTCTGACCCGATTTACAGTGTAGTGTAAAACTTCTAATATCGATAACAAGATTTATCGAAAAGAGATATTTCGATTTTTTTAACACCATTGGTTTGGCAGAAAAGAGTTATAATGTATGCATCTATTGCAAATGTTTTGCTTCAATTAGTGAATCCTTATCACTTAACGAAAACGTTACCTCATACCCCGTATATCCTTAAAATTAGATTCATATGTATTAAAAAAAATAATTAACGACATTTCAAGAGAAATGTTTCCCCATCGACAACAAACAATGAAAAATGTCATTAGTCTTTTGACACAAAGTGTAACGACCAATGAATCATGTATTTTTGTGCAATTAATTTTAATTTATAAAAATGGTTATAAAAAGATGTCAGATCAAGATTTAACTGGAATTAACGGACAATCGGATGGACAAAAGTGGAAATTGAAAGATTTAATCAGACGTTATTACAATGACTCTTCAAAAGATCATTAAAATATGTATTCCCTCGCATAGTGGTTCAAAGGCAATATTCGCTGGTCAAAATTTAATTAATTTTGTTTAGGAATTTTACGTAGAGTAACAAAATTTTGTATTAGTCAATTTATCTACTTTCAAATATCAATGTATTATTTTCTTATTGAAGAAACACATTGCCATGAGCATCTGTCATACATCTACTGAATACGGGGAATCCAGTGGAATATACTGCTACAATGCAAGGTTGAATGTGTGATACATTTTTACTAACCCTAAACTGCCAGCTGTTTTTTTTATCATTTTTTTTGGTTGGCAACACTATCCGCACAAATGATGGCATATTATATTATAAATTTTTTGTAACTGGAACGAATGTTTCATTACAAGTCAGTCAACCAACGCTCGATTTTTGTTCTACCAAGGAATAGTTTCTTTATTTTTTTAAAGTTTTCTATTTGGTATGTTAAAAACATTTAATTATTTGTTCACATTATATATACTATTCTCAAACATTAAATCTTTCATATACAAATTAAAACAATTTTTAATGATTTTTTGTAATATTTTAACGAAAATATGTTGTTGTAGCAACGAAAATCGTATGTACCGTGTTTCCCATTAAGGACATAACACTTATAAATGTCAAACTCCACACAAACTGACAGCAATGACTGTCGGTTAGTGCTAACGGAGCCTTAATCGAGTTTCCTGAAAACTGAGGTAAGTTACTTTCAATTGATTTGATAATCAATTTAATTGAATCGATTTCATTTATTATCATTTAATTTTCTATATATGATTAACATTTTATATTTTAAATTTAAATAAATATACTTGTACTTCATTGATTTTGGTATTAATTCAATAATTTTGTATATAACATCGCGCATGAAAAATTGTTTACTTTTTTGTTAAATAACTAGTAAAATACACACAATATAGGAAATATGTTCTTAAATGTCGATTATTATTAAACCTCGTCGCAGTTTGGCATATTTTTTATTTTTCATCCGATTGGAATCAAACTTTGCATTTAAACGTTTTATCGTTCAAATATAGGAAATTTTAGTGCATATTGAAAATATCCAAAAAATATATATGTGAACTATAAAAAGTCTAAATGCAAAGTTTGTTCCCAATCGGATGAAAAATAAAAAAAATATGCATAAATCCGACGTCTTATTATTATACACATTATCGCGCTATAGTGAAACAGATCAGATTGCCTAGGAAAATATTTTTAAATAAATTACCTTAGATAAATAAAAATCATTTTCACAAATTGTAATAAAATATATCATAAAAATCTCAAATAATTAACTAAAATAGAGAAGAAACAACACAAAATGCTAAACAAACTGAACTAAAAAAATATGCATGTAAAATATGGTATTTTGAAAATTAAATTGCCAAGCAATATTTACAAAACATTAAAGAAAAGAAATTTTTTTTTTTAATTCATTCAAACGTACTTACAATAAATGCCGGGCATAAACAACAAACGCGCTCTTTTCTACGCGAAAGCAAGAGAAAGCGTGTTATATTGTTTAAGGAGAGAGAGGAGGTGTATTTGGGTTTAGGAGGCTCTTAACTAAAAGAACCAAAGGTGCGCGTTGAATAGTTCTACTATTCTAAACAACTACCAAAAAGAGACGGACAGGCAAAAAACAAAAACAAACATACGGACTTACCTTGAACCGATTATGACAGGTTGGCGACCACTGTTATTGAGCAAATCATCAGAATCGTGAGCATTGTTAGCTCCCACCACTTGACCTATGGCCCTCTTAACCGACTCAAAAACGGAGACGGGGCCCGTGGGCTCTGTGGTCGACTGGTATATCGATTGGCCATTGTTGTTGGCACCCGTTCCCTCTAGGGAGACATAGCCGCCTTCCGCTTGTGGCATATTTTGTGTTTGCCGCTTTTACTGCTGCTGCTTCTTCGTGTTTGAGGGTTTTTTGCTTTGAACTTCTTTATTGGGGGAAGTTATTCACTGACGCGGAGTTGAAATACTACTAAAATACTTAGCCTTTATTTTCGGGGCAAAATGGGTTGAAATGGTAGTCAAAGTTAGTTGCCTATGGCGGCAGTCACAATTCGGGAGAGAGACAGAGAGTGACAGACAAGCGGCAAAAGTCGTCGTTGGTGGCGGAGGCGGCAAATGGCGTTGGGGTTGTTGGGATAGATAGTTTTCGTGGTAGTGGTAGTGGTGGTGTCGGTGATTGTGGTAGTTTCATTTAGATCGTTCCATTTTGATTATTTATTATACATAGTGTACATTACAACAACAATAGTTTTTATTTGTTTGTATTATTGTACATATTTGTTGTTGTTTGTTTTTGGTGTGTGGATTTGCAGGCATTACAAGTGTTGACAGTGAGTGTTGTTTCAGATTAATTGGTGGTTGGTTGGTTGATCGATCGTACGATTAGTTGGTTGAATGGTGCAATTTAGTAATTAGGTACATACGTACGTACACACAATACACATAATACATACATACATTTATTACAAGACAAAGAAAGGGTGTTTAAATTTCATTTGTTCGATTTTGAAACAATAAAATAAAATAAATTACAGCAAGACAACAACAACGACGAAAACGCATTGTTGATAAATACAGTTTTGTTCGTTTGTTTGTTTTAATGTGAAGATTGATTGAGGGTTTTTATACATTTTTTTCATTTAAACAAAATGCAAAAATACGATCGCAGTTGTTTGTTTGTATTTGTTTCAATATTATTTTTGCAGCGCATTCAAATTACACATTAACAATAAAAAACGAAAAGAAAAAATAAACAAAAAAATACATAAATAAAATTAATATCAATACACAAAAATTAAAGTAATTTAACAAATACGTATTATCCATAAAAATAATAAAAAAAATGAAATGACGATGTTAATGATTGTGATTCTGATGGTGATGACGTGTATATAGTGCGATTAAATATTAGTTGCTTAAAAATGGGGCATGGGCTGGGGACTGGGGCTGTGATAAGTATGTGAGGCACACAGACACACACACTTCATAAATTGTGATATGTGCCGGACGTCACAGAAGTTCTTTGACGACATGAAATCACTGTTGCTCACTGTAAGTGTCAATATCTTATCTTTGGAAACAATGAACAACACCTTCTCTCATTATGAGGCGAAGAGGTGGTCACTCTCTGGTTGTAATCAATAAAACCCTTATCATAGTATATTATCTCTGAGCTAAAAGCATAACGTACATTTTGATACACATGCGTGGCGCTGAAAGCCAGACTAATACAAGACACTAAAAATAAAAACTGAACTCTCGAAAATATCTCACACTAAAAGCTTGTTTATACGAGGCAATTTTTTGCAAGCAAGTGTTTGTAGGAGACAGAGGCAGGCGGAAAGAGCTATCTTCCTCAAATTTTGACACTTGCATGGAAAAAATTTCCTCGTGTGATTCAGGACTAAGGATTTCCTTTACAGAGGCGCTGCAAGTCCTACTCCATCTTCTGCCGATTTATATATTAGCTTATCACTCATCTCATCGGGGTGCCCGGGTATAGGGACATCCTGGGGAACTACAAAGCAGATGAACTTTTATGTAGGTGACATTACAAATTATTGAAGAATTTGCATTTATTGTTGCGCCACAATCCACATATAAGCTTTGGCTTATACATGTGGCGGTTAGGCTATAAATTGTATCAAATTGCGTCTGTGCATCATATGTCGGATTTTCTAGCCGAATACCGTCACAAATATCGAGTTATGGAGGAAAACAAATGAGGAACCAATTACACACAGAAATAAAGACGCTTCCGTAGTATATTGTCCCAAACATATTCCGCTTGAAATATACATATGTTTAGGGTAGACTTCAAATATATAATATTTGACACACACAAATATTATATGTTTGGGAGGATATTATTCTAAACAAAAATATGCTTCCCATTCAAATATTTGTTATTTGGAACTAATATTTCCGAAACAAATATTAATTTGTAATTATTTATTTTGGCAATGTATCAATGCCTTAACTTAAAGACAAGTTTTCTGTTTTTCAGATGTTCAAAGAGCATTTTTTTTATAAATTTTATGTTTGTAAAATTTAATTAAAACTTAAATCGAATAATCTATCGTAAATATAAATTGCATTGATGGATTAACAAAGAGTGACGAATTGGAATATTTATAAATTAAGAAAATTTTAGCTATAAAGTTTAACACGAAAACTAGGAAACACTAACTAAAATTCTAATAAGTCAGGAAAGTTTTAAAAATCTTTTTAAATAAAATATATTTTTCAAGTAAATTTATTTGTTAACATATATATAATTTTTAAAAAATCGTTTCCAAGTATATTTTCTTTCAATTCAAACATATCAAAAATGACGATTTTCCTCCGTGTAACAAGCAAAATATGATAAGAAAATGGAGATGCATAGGTCACTCTCTTCGCAAAACACCTGCAAGCATAACAAAATACGCCCTTGAATGGAACCCCCAAGGCAATAGAAGACTTGGTGGCCCGAAAAATTCTTGGCGCCGAACAATACTAGCGGACAATCAACGAACAAATATGTCTTGGGAAGAAGTCAAAAAAATAGCCCATAATAAACTAAGATGGAATAATCTTTTAGAAACCCTATGTTCCACAATGGAATAAATAAGGGGAAAAACTTCTGTAGAAGCTGTGGAGAAGGGGAAGTAGTTTCAATCATTGAATGTGAATTGTTCCTGCTCAGTACCATGTATATGATTCTGGAAATACAGGGGTCAGCCTTCCTAGGAAGTATGGTAGACTTGCCGGGTAATGATTGGAATTATTGATAATTTCTCGTATCAGAAATATGAAGGGCAACTGGTCCCGTGGTAACACTAAAGAACTCAACTGGTCTATGGGAGTCGGTGAATTCGGTTGCCACTGAAACCTACCTATTGCGATTTTTATGTCGAAACCCAAAAATAGGCGGGAGAAACGACAACACCGTTGGAAGTATGATATTTAATATGGTAAATGAGGATATAAAATATACTTAAAAAATCCCATAAATATGATTTTGTAAGGTCCAAAATTTATAACAATCGAATGAGTGGTCTTAGACCCACAGAAGAATTATATATATTTGCAGAACATAACAAAATGGTTATAAAATCAATAATTATATCGTTCGGTTAATTATGTGCATGGTTATCGCGACTATGTTATGACCACGATAACCATGATCATAATTACTTTGTTTTTTTATAACTATAACATTATGCTCTGCGAATATGATTAGGTATTTTTCTCTGCGGCGGATCTGGAAAAATTATTTTTGAGAGAAATTTTGTCTTTTGACTTAAGTCTAATCGTCTGCACTCAATTTAATTCTGACATTCAGGTTCAAAGAAATTAATGACGACCCTTCGCTAAAAGCATAGACAATGTTGGTAACAAAAACTTACATGTCTCTGTTTGTGTGATTTAGGTCACTGTTGCTTTCAACGATTCCCACATTATGTTACACCTTTTATACGAATGTATGTGCAAAATCCACCGACGTTTCACACTATCGATTTATGTCTGAACGTTAATCCGCGCCGCGGTTGAAGAAGACGAAAAACCGACAACAACCGAACATCAAAGATAATTGAAAATGGCAAAAGTAGGTTAATGAAAACCTAAAGCAAACGCTGCCCATAGCGCTGGGCGTATGTACACTTTTGATTGCCGTGTTTTTCCCGCTGTTCCGCCATTCTGCCGCCCACTTCAAAAGGAAACAACAGCAGTAGGCCGCCACCAAATGTAACATTTCACTCAAAATGTAGATTAAGGATTTTGTTTTCACTCGCTCGCCCTAATAGGTCAGGTCAGTTCAGTTCCGTTTCATTCAACATGGCATGCAATGCAGCTGAAATTTTAAATGAAGCCCATCGTCATTATCAACAACAAAAAGTCAAACACGCTTGACATACAAAAAAAACGAAAAAAGTTTAAGCAAAAAAAATTGTTGTATACATATTCTGGGTATTTTAAGTTTTAACATTCCGTTATTTTCTTTAAAAATATAATGCCCCATCCAATTTAGAATTCGAACAAAAGCAAACTGGTTTTAGAGCACTTGAGTCACATTGAGTAATGAATGAATGAATAATTCTGCTACCTTAGCCAAAATAACTGCTTCTGTGTTGCTCAAGTATTAATACTCGTAAATACAGATAAAATTAATAACAAAAAATTATTATCACTTTTTATGTGTGAACGAATATTTATTTAAGCAATATTAAGAAGAAACGTTAATTTCAACTGCACGTCTATTAAATTGTCCTTCTTGTCTTTGGAGGGTGCGTTGGTAGATGCCACCCGCAGTCAATCAAAACTTTTTTAAAGCAGCAGCGTTTACTTTACCTTGACTAACACATATGTATGTACACTTGTACATATATACAATTAATATGACTAATTACAATTACACTATGGGCCACAGCAAATCAATGGCGGTTGGAGGATATAAAATATATTTTATTACCCAGCGAAAGAGCAAAATCGATTTGTTGTCCTATAACTATACCTTTTGGTGTAGGACTCCTATAAGCCAGACCAGTTTATTAAATGAAATGAGACGACAATTGCGTCATTGTCAATACCTGTCGTCGGTCGGTCGGTCGCTACGTCGTTTGGTCATGAGCTATGAATATTTATATGCGAAACCAATAACGATAGCAACGACGTAATTAGGCCCTATTTATTGGAAATAAAAATGCAAATACGTATGTAATTAGTCATGCAATTTAATCGAAATAGCACAACAAGTTTCATCTTGTTCTCTATTCGAAAGTATTTTTACCAGCATTGTTATTTCCCTCTCTACTGTTATGCAGATCAATCAACATTTTAATAGTATTTATTACATTTTAATTAGAGAGTATGAATTGGTTAAATATTCACCGGAAATATAAAGAAACAAGAGTACAGCCTGACATTCAGACGGACATACGTAGCTAAAACGACTTAAAAAGTGTTAAAGTGGATTTCCGCCAAATTTCATAGTGTCTGAGGTCACTCTTCCTCCTCCGTAGTTTTACTATCGACATGTGTTTTTCATATACACGCGTTTCTCAAACTCAAGTAGATGTTTTCTTAAATTATAATGGAGCTTATCAGATTAATTTTTAATTATTTCCTATTTTTAATTTTTCTTATTAACAAAAATTAAAATGGCTTTTCGACCGAAAAGTTCTCCATATCGAATGCCACAATTTGGCCCCAAGTCTATTGTTCTACCACGGGCCCGATTGCCCATCACCAACTCAACCAACCAGTTTGCTACACGAATTTATCAATAATACGAACATCGGTACATGCCAGATCTGCCAGATTGTCAGATATACTAGAAAAACCGACTCCAGTAAATCCAGAGGTAGTTTAGTCAATGCAGAACATTGACAAAGCAGGTGCTCAATGCTCTCCACTTCTTCCTAATCTCCACAGAATCTGCAGAACAAAGGCAGTCTCCAGTCGGTACTGGCACTTACGTAGACAGTTGTTTCCTTACTACACCATTTTCAATTGTAATTCGAAAAAAGTCAATTGAAATTCGAAGATTCCATTTGAAATTCGAAAAATATCAATTGAAATTCGAATATTCCATTTGAAATTCGAAAAATGTCAATTGAAATTCGAAAAAGGTAAATTGAAATTCGAAAAACATCACTTGATATTCGAAGAACACCAATTGAAATTAGTAAAAACATCAATTGAAATTCGAAACACATCAATTGAAATTCGAAACACATCATTTGAAATTCGTAAAATTGCAATTGAAATTCGGAATACGTCAATTGAAATTCGAATTTTTCCATTTGAAATTCGTAATACACCAATTGAATTTCGGAAAACATCAATTGAAATTCGAAAATCATCATTTGAAATTCGAAAAATGTAAACAAAATCAATGCTTTATATTAGATGGGGTAGCATTTAAGTGATACAATTTGTCTGTGTAAAACCTTTAATATTAAAATATTTAAATATGTTTTGTTTCAACTAATTTTGGATAAATATTCATAAAAGATAAGATCATCACATTATATGTTAAGATTTAGTCAGCAAATGTGTTTAGTAGTTATCTCAACTGTATTGTACTGTAATTTACTACATTGGCCATAAGGCTTCAAATTACTTGTTTGAATAAATAAATAAACCTTAAATAAATTCTACCTAATCTAATGTGCAGATTTGTTTACATTTTCGAATTTCATTTGATATATTTCGAATATCAATTGATGTTTTTCGAATTTCAATTGGTGTATTACGAATTTCAAATGGAAAAATTCGAATTTCAATTGATGTATTTCGAATATGAATTGATGTTTTTCGAATTTCAATTGTTGTGTTTCGAATTTCAATTGATGTATTTCGAATTTCAATTGATGTGTTTCGAAATTCAATTGATGTGTCTCGACTTTCAATTGATTTTTTTCGAATTTCAATTGATTTTTTTCGAATTTCAAATGGAATCTTCGAGTTTCAATTGACCTTTTTCGAATTTCAAATGGAATCTTCGAATTTCAATTGATCTTATTCGAAATTTAATTGATTTTTTTCGAATTACAGTTGAAAATGGTGTAGTGTGAGGAGATACGATACGACCTTCTCGGTTGATATTGTGAACATTGGACAGCCTGACTGTCTCTGGTCTAAGCCAAATCTTCCACGTGAACAGTGGCGAACCAATACGAGGCGAAATTAACTCGTGAACATTTTCGTGCGATCATTTTTCGACGTGGATTATCACGACAAGTGTGCATCGATGAACTTAAATCTTTGTATGGCGATGAAGCACCATCCTATAGCACTGTGAAAAACTGGTTTAATTAATTCAATCGTGACCGACGCTCGCTCGAAGACGAAGGTCGTGAAGGTCGTCCAAAAACGGCCGTAGTGCCAGAGAACATTGATGCCGTGCGTGAACTGATAATGCAATATCGTCATGTGACATACCGTGAGATAGAGGCATCCTTGGGCATTTCTTCCACCAGCATACAATCTATATTGCATGAACACCTGGTCGTAAAAAAGGTTTGTTCTCGTTGGATCCCGCACAATTTGATAATCGCTCAAAAAAGGCTCGTGTCGATTAGTGCAAAGACATTTTGAAAAAATACGATCGCGGTGCTTCAAAACACGTTTATAAGATCGTCACAGGTGACGAATCTTGGATCTATGCGTATGAGCCCGAAACAAAACAGCAATCGACCGTGTGGGTCTTCGAAGACGAGCCAAATCCAACGAAAGTTGTTCGTGGAAGAAGCACTTCCAAGCAAATGGTCGCCTGTTTCTCCGGCAAAACTGGTCATGTGGCGACTGTTCCGCTTGAGCAACGTAGGACGGTCAATTCTGAGTGGTACACCACAATTAGTTTGCCTGAAGTCTTCGGAGAAATTCGAAAAACGAACAAGAGAAGACGAATCATTGTGCTCCATGACAATGCGAGCTCTCACACATCGGCTCAAACCAGCGCCTTTTTGACAGGCCAAAACGTCGAATTGATGGGACATCCGCCGTACAGCCCTGATTTGGCACCCAATGACTTATTCTTATTCACTCACATCAAGAAAAAACTGCTTGGTCAACGTTTTTCGACACCTGAAGCAGCTGTCGAAGCATTCAAAAACCATGTAACCAAAACAATTCGCGCTCCAATGACAAAACGGTCTGAGTGAAGTTATGCCAAAAAATGTCATACTTTCCAATGGAAGTTCCAGTTTTCATCTTGCAACACCAGCATTGCCAGGACCGAAATATTAATAGCAACCCTAGTATATGCAAATTCTTTGAGAATTTTTAATTTCGTACATTTCCTAGCAAGTTTATAGACTTTGTTACTTCCCCGGGTATCCCTATGTCCAGCTACCCGTACGAGCTATGTGTTAAACTGCTAAGCCATATCGTAAAAGATCTGCGGCAATTGTCAATGTGTGAAGACTCAGATACTTGGAGACATCCCTTATTACCATTATTTCGACTTGATAGACACTGCAAGTAGTATGTGGTAGTCTGTGAGCCACACCAACACTAAGTTGTTTAATGTGTACTCGTAATCCGAAGTCATATGGAGTCAAGCATGAACTGACCAAGTCAATTTTGCTATATATTATTTATGGAAATTTTAATTCGCTGAATTATACCAAATTGGTCAAGTGAAGTTTTAGTCGTATGCTCTATTTTCGATGAATTTTGTTGTCGAAATATAAAAATAGCAATAACGCAATAAATCGGATCATAGATATAACAGAGTTTCGATTTAATTTATAGAGGATCATAGTACGAGTATTTATAAATAAGTAAAGAACGAAATCAATAAAAATTTCGATTAATATGTTAAATTTAAAAATGCAGTTTAAAAAAATATTTTACGCAGTTGATTTACTTAGCATTAGCTTAATAATCGCAATATCCCAACTATCAGAAGTTGCCTACTTTTTTTGGAAGTAACCATAAAAATTGAATTTTTTTTTTGTTAATTATAGAATTAGTCCAAAAATAGAAAATATCAAAAAGCAATGCGACAATTAAAACCTCATTCTAGGAAAATACAAATAGTGTGTGAGTCATTAATTTTAATCAAAATAACACACAAATATATTCTTTCTTTATTTTTTTTTTGTTTTGTGTTTTTATGCCTCTCTCGATGAATAAAACGCTTAGAGAAATCACAAAACAAAACAACAACTGCGATTAATTTGAGACGACATTTGATTCGGATTTCAGTGATGGCGGCATAAATAAGTCTACAATAGACCGGTACTACACTACCTCTATTTGAACAAAAAGAGTTGTTTTTGTTGTTGTTGTTATAATTTTCTCTGTTTTGAGGCTTATTTTAGTTACACAGACAAATATGGTCTATAATCAAACAACAAAAGCAACAGCAGCAGCAAAAACAACAATAAAAACAGCGTTATACGATAATCAGAAGAAAATACACACAATAATCGTAGTGAAAAAACGGCACAAAAAAAACGTTCGCATGTAAACGAAATATTAAAATGCACATAAAGTGGATCATAACAGATTACCCTCGGCCACCACCCTTTCCAGCAGAGGGATGAGGGGGAGTGTCGCTGGGAGGTTGTTGGTATATCAAATGGGAAGATTTCTGAATACAGTACCCCTATAAAACATTTTGACCAAACATATTTGAATTCTTGTAGCGCCAAAAAATAGTAACAATACCAAAATCGGGTTTTCGAACACCAAGATTGATTTTAAAACCGGTGGTGACATTAAATCACCGTGATTACAGAACAGTCCCGAGTATTTAAATTTCTTTTTTTAATGTAGACAGTAAAAACATCAGTTCTGATGGAATACAGTGGAGATGTAGAAAAAGTGGAGAATATTGAGCACTTGCTTTGTTACTGTTCCGCCTTGAGTAAACGACGTCTGTATATACTGGAGTCCGACAGATCTGGTCGGTATTGATATTTGAATTATTGATAACTTCATGTATCAAACAGGTTAGTTCCGATGAGGGCAACTGGACATGTGTCAGTACTAGGGACCTCAATTGGTTTGTGTGATCTGGTAACTCCGGCAGCCACTCTAACATAACGAAGTACACAACTTTGTTTAAGTCGGTTTCCCACACCCCAAAATCGATTTGAGTAAAAAATCTGTCAATTATAAAATACTACTTTTTGTTGTTGAAAATCGATCTTCGACTACGGATCCCTATTACAGAAAAAAATGATTCAACTGATACCACCCATATTTAATATTTTGTAGATATTTTTAACTTTTTAATATTTTATTGATAATAGCTAAATAATATTATAAATTTATTTCTACGAGTATTTCTAACATTTACGTCCTGTTTGAAAACAAAACTCTTTATACTTCTGTGACCATTGTACCCAAGCTACGCAAAAACTATTTTCAGCTCACTTATAACATGTCTTGAATTTGAGACAATTTTAAGCATAGCTTATTTTTGACTCAAAAAATATTGTGAAACTATCGCCGACAAATGTTTTATTTATTTCGTGTTTAGAACGTCGTACCACGCCTAAAAACATGCTTGCCCAACAGAAAAAAACTATTATTGTGAACAACCCCTTCCAAACGTAAGACCTCGTAACTAAAGGTGAGTACAGACGATTTGCAGATCGGACAACATTTCCAGAAAAATGGCGGAAAAATGCAACCCTGTGAATTTACAATCGTGTGAACATACAATTTTTGTTTTGCAACGTTAGCAGAAAAGTCATTGCGAGATAATTTGCTGATTGTTATATGTTCGAAGTTTATGCATGTGACAACGGCGCCATTGCCAGAAAATCATGTTATTTGCAACACTGTCTATAATGTATTTTTATTGGCAATCCTGCATATGAATATTTACAAAATTTATTGTAAATATATGAAATTGTAATATTTTCTTGCAATCGTCTGAACTGTCAATTCATCTTTGCCTAACAATCTGACATTGCCCGTATATTTGCATCACTTTTACAGGGTTGATAATGTTTGTCGATCTGGCAATCGTCTAAACTCAGCTTAAGTCTTCGAATTGGTCTATCATCTGTTTTTCTATACTTCTCCACAAGCTAATAACTGTCAAAAATTTTAAATTTGGCATTTCATTTATCTCAAAGTGAAGGTATGAGTATATACCCTCTTATTATACATATGTATGATTCGTAAAATTTTCCGGCACGATACTGTACAGGCGACCATGCGCTTTTGGAAGAGGTCGGTGGAGAGATGGCAAAGGAAATGGCATATAATAAAATATACATAAAAATCAACTCAACTACTGTGGCACCATGTCTGTACTAGATATGACATTCATACGAACTCATATGTTATGGTATATCAGTGGATTATGATGAATATGGCTCGTGACACCAGGAGGATGGATATCAGCAGTAGAGCGAGCCTCTGTTGTGAACCTACGAGAGGAACTCATAAATACGTAGGCTGTGTGTGGACTACTTAAGGCTGTTACTGCCGCTTATTAAGATAATTGAAGATTAAAAACAATGAGCATAGCTCTGCTGAATTCTATTTTCATCGACGTTGTTGCTGTGGATACGACTCATGTTCATCATCATCATCTTCTATAATCATACATATTCATCCTCGTCAGAGTCAAACGAACGCCTAATACAAAGGTTATGAAAGCAACAGTTCAGAAAAAAATAATACTAGAAAAATAATGAATGCCAAAAGTGGTGATGTCCGTGAAGATAAATATGCATTGAAAATTAAATATGAGTCAAGACACAAACCACCTTATATTAACAGAGCACTGTCACTGAGCCAGCAGAGCGCTGTTATAAATTTAACAGAGCGCTGTTATAAGTTAACAGAGCAAAGTAAAAATGTTCATACTGATACTATATTTACAAAATGCAAATTTTAGCAAATCTTAATATTTATTTTAATACAATATAATGAAAATACACGAATAGAAGAAGTCGTATATTATGCGATATAACACAGGCCATAAATAAATAACCGAAACTATAAAACTAGAGGTTACCTAACTCGCAAAGTTGTATACGCACCAAATCTAAACAAAAAAAGTTGGAGTATTCCGGTATTCAGCTAAAATTGCAAAATCGATGCTGAATCGAAATATATAAACCATTTTGGCCAAAAACCCAGGAATTCGAGTTATTAAGAATTTTTAGTTAAATATGTGTTTTTGAAAATCGTCCACTGTGGCTAAACCAAAAAAGTTGGAGGATTCCGGTATTCAGCTAAATATGCTATATCGATGCTGAATCGAAATATATAAACCATTTTGTCCAAAAAACCCAGGTATTCGAGTTATTAAGAATTTTTAGTTAAATATGTGCTTTTGAAAATCGTCCACTGTGGCTAAACCAAAAAAGTTGGAGGATTCCGGTATTCAGCTAAAATTGCAAAATCGATGCTGAATCGAAATATATAAACCATTTTGGCCAAAAACCCAGGAATTCGAGTTATTAAGAATTTTTAGTTAAATATGTGTTTTTGAAAATCGTCCACTGTGGCTAAACCAAAAAAGTTGGAGGATTCCGGTATTCAGCTAAAATTGCAAAATCGATGCTAAATCGAAATATATAAACCATTTTGGCCAAAAAACCCAGGTATTCGAGTTATTAAGAATTTTTAGTTAAATATGTGTTTTTGAAAATCGTCCACTGTGGCTAAACCAAAAAAGTTGGAGGATTCCGGTATTCAGCTAAAATTGCAAAATCGATGCTAAATCGAAATATATAAACCATTTTGGCCAAAAAACCCAGGTATTCGAGTTATTAAGAATTTTTAGTTAAATATGTGTTTTTGAAAATCGTCCACTGTGGCTAAACCAAAAAAGTTGGAGGATTCCGGTATTCAGCTAAAATTGCAAAATCGATGCTAAATCGAAATATATAAACCATTTTGGCCAAAAAACCCAGGTATTCGAGTTATTAAGAATTTTTAGTTAAATATGTGTTTTTGAAAATCGTCCACTGTGGCTAAACCAAAAAAGTTGGTATTTCAGCTAAATCCAAAAACCCAGGTATTTCAGCTAAATCCTTTTGTTGTTATAAATAGTCCACTATTTTGTCCAAATGTCCTTGTAAAATTAAATGTACATATTTATATTTCATATGAAAATTTTATTTTATATACTTTTTTTATGAATAGTAAAAACTTTAATATAGTTTGATGAACTTATAATCTAAAAACAAGGTAATTCAGTGTTACAAGACAATAAGCATAGAATAAACAAAAAAACATATGCATATAAAATAAAGAAAAAGAAGACAATTTCGATTTTTTCAATAACGGTTATTCAATTCACGGCAAAGCAAGTTGGTTTATAAATGTCTGATTTCAATATTTGTTTAATGTTAACATAATTTTACGTTAACAGAATTTGTAATATATATATATATATATATATATATAAGAACTATTTTTAAAATTAAATTATAATACATTTGTACACTACTACTACTAAAAAATAGGTACTCAAGCAGATTCATTATAATATAAAATAAAATTATTTTTGCACGTGTGAAAAGAAGTAGTTTTTTCAACAAAAAAAGAATATAACTAACAATTTTTAATAACTCGAATACCTGGGTTTTTTGGCCAAAATGGTTTATATATTTCAATTCAGCATCGATATAGCATATTTAGCTGAATACCGGAATCCTCCAACTTTTTTGGTTTAGCCACAGTGGACGATTTTCAAAAACACATATTTAACTAAAAATTCTTAATAACTCGAATACCTGGGTTTTTTGGCCAAAATGGTTTATATATTTCGATTCACCATCGATTTTGCAATTTTAGCTGAATACCGGAATCCTCCAACTTTTTTGGTCTAGCCACAGTGGACGATTTACAAAAACACATATTTGACTAAAAATTCTTAATAACTCGAATACCTGGGTTTTTTGGCCAAAATGGTTTATATATTTCGATTCAGCATCGATTTTGCAATTTTAGCTGAATACCGGAATCCTCCAACTTTTTTGGTTTAGCCACAGTGGACGATTTTCAAAAACACATATTTAACTAAAAATTCTTAATAACTCGAATACCTGGGTTTTTTGGCCAAAATGGTTTATATATTTCGATTCAGCATCGATTTTGCAATTTTAGCTGAATACCGGAATCCTCCAACTTTTTTGGTCTAGCCACAGTGGATGATTTTCAAAAACACATATTTAACTAAAAATTCTTAATAACTCGAATACCTGGGTTTTTTGGCCAAAATGGTTTATATATTTCAATTCAGCATCGATATAGCATATTTAGCTGAATACCGGAATCCTCCAACTTTTTTGGTTTAGCCACAGTGGACGATTTTCAAAAACACATATTTAACTAAAAATTCTTAATAACTCGAATACCTGGGTTTTTTGGCCAAAATGGTTTATATATTTCGATTCAGCATCGATTTTGCAATTTTAGCTGAATACCGGAATCCTCCAACTTTTTTGGTTTAGCCACAGTGGACGATTTTCAAAAACACATATTTAACTAAAAATTCTTAATAACTCGAATACCTGGGTTTTTTGGCCAAAATGGTTTATATATTTCGATTCAGCATCGATTTTGCAATTTTAGCTGAATACCGGAATCCTCCAACTTTTTTGGTCTAGCCACAGTGGACGATTTTCAAAAACACATATTTAACTAAAAATTCTTAATAACTCGAATACCTGGGTTTTTTGGCCAAAATGGTTTATATATTTCAATTCAGCATCGATATAGCATATTTAGCTGAATACCGGAATCCTCCAACTTTTTTGGTTTAGCCACAGTGGACGATTTTCAAAAACACATATTTAACTAAAAATTCTTAATAACTCGAATACCTGGGTTTTTTGGCCAAAATGGTTTATATATTTCGATTCAGCATCGATTTTGCAATTTTAGCTGAATACCGGAATCCTCCAACTTTTTTGGTTTAGCCACAGTGGACGATTTTCAAAAACACATATTTAACTAAAAATTCTTAATAACTCGAATACCTGGGTTTTTTGGCCAAAATGGTTTATATATTTCGATTCAGCATCGATTTTGCAATTTTAGCTGAATACCGGAATCCTCCAACTTTTTTGGTCTAGCCACAGTGGACGATTTTCAAAAACACATATTTAACTAAAAATTCTTAATAACTCGAATACCTGGGTTTTTTGGCCAAAATGGTTTATATATTTCAATTCAGCATCGATATAGCATATTTAGCTGAATACCGGAATCCTCCAACTTTTTTGGTTTAGCCACAGTGGACGATTTTCAAAAACACATATTTAACTAAAAATTCTTAATAACTCGAATACCTGGGTTTTTTGGCCAAAATGGTTTATATATTTCGATTCAGCATCGATTTTGCAATTTTAGCTGAATACCGGAATCCTCCAACTTTTTTGGTCTAGCCACAGTGGACGATTTTCAAAAACACATATTTAACTAAAAATTCTTAATAACTCGAATACCTGGGTTTTTTGGCCAAAATGGTTTATATATTTCGATTTAGCATCGATTTTGCAATTTTAGCTGAATACCGGAATCCTCCAACTTTTTTGGTCTAGCCACAGTGGACGATTTTCAAAAACACATATTTAACTAACAATTTTTAATAACTCGAATACCTGGGTTTTTTGGCCAAAATGGTTTATATATTTCGATTCAGCATCGATTTTGCAATTTTAGCTGAATACCGGAATCCTCCAACTTTTTTGGTTTAGCCACAGTGGACGATTTTCAAAAACACATATTTAACTAAAAATTCTTAATAACTCGAATACCTGGGTTTTTTGGCCAAAATGGTTTATATATTTCGATTCAGCATCGATTTTGCAATTTTAGCTGAATACCGGAATCCTCCAACTTTTTTGGTCTAGCCACAGTGGACGATTTTCAAAAACACATATTTAACTAAAAATTCTTAATAACTCGAATACCTGGGTTTTTTGGCCAAAATAGTTTATATATTTCGATTCAGCATCGATTTTGCAATTTTAGCTGAATACCGGAATCCTCCAACTTTTTTGGTCTAGCCACAGTGGACGATTTTCAAAAACACATATTTAACTAAAAATTCTTAATAACTCGAATTCCTGGGTTTTTGGCCAAAATGGTTTATATATTTCGATTCAGCATCGATTTTGCAATTTTAGCTGAATACCGGAATACTCCAACTTTTTTTGTTTAGATTTGGTGCGTATACAACTTTGCGAGTTAGGTAACCTCTAGTTTTATAGTTTCGGTTATTTATTTATGGCCTGTGTTATATCGCATAATATACGACTTCTTCTATTCGTGTATTTTCATTATATTGTATTAAAATAAATATTAAGATTTGCTAAAATTTGCATTTTGTAAATATAGTATCAGTATGAACATTTTTACTTTGCTCTGTTAACTTATAACAGCGCTCTGTTAAATTTATAACAGCGCTCTGCTGGCTCAGTGACAGTGCTCTGTTAATATAAGGTGGTTTGTGTCTTGACTCATATTTAATTTTCAATGCATATTTATCTTCACGGACATAAAGTGGTGTACACTGCAGAACAGCAGTAGTGGCCGCAGCAGAAGGAAAATGTACAATATATCTGCTGCTTCTATCTTTGTATACCAACTATTTTTTAATAACTAATTATTGTTATTACAATTCATTGTTGTTATCGCACATGATGTTATTTGTTTTTCCAAGGCGTGGTCGTTGGGTCGGTCATTGGATGCGTCCATTTTCATATACACACACATAGCACTATAGAGTGCATGGGAATTAGTTGTCGGTCTGTCTGTCAGTTGTCTTCAATTGAGTCGACTAACACAACCGACAGATAAACTAAACATACACTTGAAGTGCGTTGTGTTTTGTGTGGATTGTCCAGAGTTAAAAATAAACTTCACTTGATAAAAGTTTACATTGTCACCATACATTCTCATTCCAAATGGCCTCCCTCTTCACCCCCCACACACCACAGCTCAAACTATCCAAACATATTCAATGGCAATCAAACCAAGAAAGAAAAAAAAAATAGAACGAAATGACAGTAAAAATGGATCAAAAACATTTGCTATCGATTACTGACTGTTTTTCACTTTATCCTTTGACAAATATTTACGTAACTCAATGGGCAGATACGTAGTACATAAAGAAGACGAATAGATGTGCGTACGACTGTATACAGCTATAGTTACAGTATCTGGTGCAAGAAAAGCACACAAAAACCCTTTTAAAGATGTAAAGATTTTTGAACAGATAAATTAGGAACATTTGTAAATTGTGGTGGTTGTCAGTAGATAGCTATCCCGACTATAAATGGGCATCTGACTAATCGATTAATCGGCTTTTAGTAAGATAATGTCGAAAAGTCGACATTTTTAGGTTATTTTTTTGTAGAAATTTAATTTATTTTTTTATTGTATTTAGATACAAAAGAAAATTTTCGAATTTGTCCATTAGTCTTATTCCGATCATGTTTCCAGGCTTACATTCAAATATTTTAAAAATGCACCTAATTTTCATCAAAATGTGAAAGCTCCACTGGCATGCCGTTACGAATCCTCAAGAGAGAAATGCTAGTTTAGACTAAACTTTACCATTACACAAAATTTTTTTCGAAGGGCTGCGCATAACATTTTCTGATGTAATACGGTGCCCAAACACGAAAACCTTTTTTAAAAAAAAAATTATGGTAATTTTTATTTTATTTTTTTCTTTAAAAGTCTTATTTTCTTGGAAGGTGAATTAGTTTTTGGACCATATTTTTGAAGTATATGCTCGATTAAGCCGGGATACACTTTAAATTAAAGGAAATTGTGAGGAATACAAATGTTGGTAATGACACTTTCACTTGGAAACAAAAGTTTAGTAACTGTCGTTAAAATAAATAGAAAAAATTTATTTTTATTAGATTAGATTACCTCCCCCACAAAGGGCCAAAATTTAGTGAAATATTGATTGTCTCATAACTTCTATACTGCAACACAGAATCTTTCACAATTCCACACACAGTATTAGTTTCGTGATCGCTATCATCATGATAAAAATGGTCGAAGTTGCCACGCCCCTTTTGGTACCTCCCATACAAATTTACCATTTTGAGGTACCCTTTTTGTATCTCCCAAACAAAATTACCAAAATAAAAAAAATTAAAAATTCATTTGTTGAATTTCACTATTTTTACAATATGGATCATAATTTATATATCGTTCATTCCATGTCAAACCGAACTATTTTCCGATTGTCTTGAAAATTAGTATATGCCTTTTTATATAAATCATCTTGTATTTGCCGAAAAAAACCGAATTTTTTTTTTTCAGATACTGCGTAAATCTAAAAAATTTGACAAAATATCTTCAAAGCTGTATTTTGGAAGTTATGTGTTATGCACACGCTTGGGCAGAATTTAACAAATGATAGCTCATTTGTAAGTTCGTGACTTGTACTTACAAGTACATACGTAAATGCTGGTTAATTTAAAGTTTTTAAATGCATCAGTTGCATATGCATTTTTGCATCCCGCACATCATTGACACCAACTTAAAATTCTGAGAAAAATATAGTCATATAGCCCCATTTGCCCTACAAATGTCCCTACAAATTTCAATATGGTGTTGTTCAGCCCCGTTTTTTTTAAACAATATTTACTAAACATGTCAATGATTTTCCTTTATAAACTATGAAAAATATTTAAATCACAAAATAGACAGAATTATTCCAATAATAAACATTTTCGATTTTTGACATTTTTAAGTAAAAATGATATCTATATATCTATGTTGACGTTTTCCTGGTCGAGTATGCAAATTAAAATTTAAGAGGAAAAATATGTAGCTACACGCTGAAAAAAAATCGCTTCTGTAGTATATTGTCCCAAACATATTCTGCTTGAAATATACAAATATTTAGGGTACACTCTAAATATATTATATTTGTCACACACAAAAATTATATATTTGGAAAGATGTTGTTCTAAATAAATCGTTGTTTCCGTCCTAATGTTTTTTATTTTGGACTATTATTTACGGAACAAATATTTATTTGTATTTAAATATTCAGAAAACAAAGTAATGTCTTAACTTTAAGACGCGTTTTATGTTTTTCAGTAATTCAACGTTAATTTTTTCGGAAATTTAAAATGTTCGTAAAAAGCCATTATAATTGAAATCGTATAATCCTGCAAAATGACGTATTATGCAAGGTGGATTGTCAACAAATGATGACTTGGAATAAATATAACTTAAAAATTAGTGCTTTAAAACGAATTTTATTGCTTCATAAGTCATTTTTAATTATAAGGTATAACTTAAAATCAATTAAAAAGTAGAAACAAAATTTAAAAAATTGTCAACGTTTTTAAGCAAAATATATTTGGACAGGTTCCTAAACGATAATTTTATTTGTATATATACACATATTTTATTTGAGAAAATTAGTTTGCAAATACATTTTGTTGTAATATATTAATATATGCGTTCCAAATAAATTTTATTGATTTTCAAATAAAATGTATTTGCTCAGAAGTAATTAATATTTAAAAATTTGTGTTTCAAATATATTTTTCTTCGATTCAAACATATCAAAAAAGACGATTTTGCCCCGTGTATATATTCATATATTTACGAATTTTCGCATATATGTATCTCCGATGTGTTAGACAATACTTTTTGAATTTGTATAAAACCACAAACGCGTTTTTAAAATGTAATAAATGCAATATTCACATCTAAGAACAGTTTTTAATAAATATTTTTTAAAAAAGAACGGGGCTGAACACCTTCTTGAAATTTTCAGTGTTCTTTTATAACTTATGGGGTCACATAACAATATTTATCACAGAATTTTATGTTGGGGCATTGATGTGTAAAATGTAAATGAAATTTGCGGATGCATTTAAAAATTAAGTGTATCCGCGCTGTAAAAAGAACGACTTACGAACTTTACAACGAGCCTTCATTTGTAGAAATCCGTTCACGTGTTCCGAAAATAAATAACTCGAACGTACGCCTTTTGAGAATAGTTTCTTATTTTCTTAGATTTTAGATGCTAATAACATCTGGAAAACAATTTTTCTATATTTTTTCGTCAACTATAAAATGTCGTCAACTATATAATGTTTTATGTGCAGAGAATCGATATGCAAATTTATTTTGAAATCGAGAATGGGAACCCAAAAATGTGTTCGGTTTGGCATGGAATGAACGATATTTATCCGTAGACTTTTTGGAAATAGGCGTTGTTCTCTTTGTTAGAATGCTAGCTTTCAAAAATTGGAACAAACAAATTTTTTTTTGACATCAAAAAAGATTTTTTTTTTAAAAAAAAATCTACTTTTTTCTGATTTTGTTAATGACATTTACTAAACTTCCGCTTCTACGTAAAATGATTTCTTCAGCATACCTAGCCCTCATAATGTCCTCTAATTTAAAAGGTATCCTGGCTTTATCGAGCCGATTTGTTTGGAAAATGTTTCAATGGAAAATTCAATTTCAATTTTTTAAATTTCGTCACTAATTATTCGTTCACGGCCCCCACATAAATGTGTTTATACATAATATCGTTCTGTAAGATCGTTAAATAACCACTTTTTTTAAATTAAGGGTTTGGACGCAATATTTGTTAACCAAAACTTTTATCTATATTGACTTTTATTTATATTGTCCCAAACATATTCGGCTTGAAAGATATATATATGTATATGTTTAGGGTACACTCGAAATATATAATATTTGGTACACACAAAAGTTGTGGATTTGGGAAGATATTTTTCTAAACAAATATTTGTTAACATCCCAATGTGACCGTTATTTCGAAACAAATATTTATTTGCATTTAAGTATTAATAAAATACATAAATTGTGTTAAATTTTTCAGTAATTCAAAGTTAAATTTTTAGAAATTTTTAATGTTCGTAAAAATAATAAATAATAATAATTGAAATCGTATAATAAAGTACTTAGAGGATTGACAACTATGATGGCTTGGAATACTCAGAAATTTGAAATGATTGATTTCATAACTGGGAGGTACAATTCGAAACCAAGGAAAAATTAAAACTGAAATTCGAAAAAGTCAGCAAAAGTTTTTGAAATCGTTTTTAAATAAAATATATTTGGAAAATATCCTAAATAATAATTTTAATTGTATTTAAACACATATTTTATTTGAGAAATTTAGTTTGCAAATACAATTTGTTGTAATATATTAATATATTCGTTCCAAATATATTTTATTGATTTTCAAATAAAATTTATTTGCTAAAAAATATATAATATTTAAAAATTTGTGTTCCAAATATATTTTCTTTCGGTTCAAACATATCAAAAAAAGGCGATTTTGCCCCGTGTACATATTTAAATTCTACAGAGCTTTGGATTTAGCTTATTTTGTTGTCGATCATGAAAATGAAATATGAATAAATATCGTTGAAGTATCTGAGTTAGGTTTTTGTGTATTTCTATTCGCCAAAAAATAGAATGTTTTCATTTATTTTGAACTTTTTTCGAGTAATATTTTCGAATACCAAAAAGGGTGATTGTCCTGTTGTTACCTTGCAATTTGTTTGCAGATTAGATTTGAATTTTATAGCAAAATGTGGAATCTACATGTCATGTTATTTTTTTCTAACAAATGTACCTAAATTTCATCAAGAGATCCCGCGCAACATCATTTCAGAAGCTCTTCTCTAAACACCAGACTCAGTTTCAACGCTTAGACTTCGCGAGCATTTTAGAATTTAAAAAGTAAAAGCGTTAAGTTCGGCCATGCCGAATTCTATATACCCTCCACCATGGATAGCATGTGAATGGTTTCGGGCACAAATAAAGTCATATTACCAAATTTCAGACCGATTCGTTGAAATTTGAGGTTTTTGCTGCGTTAAGAACAAAAATCTAGACGGACCTTTGTATGGGGGCTATATTAAAACATGGATTTATGGCTACCGTTGTTCGTGTGAAAGTTTCCGGGTATACATAAACCCCAGTTACCAATTTTCAGCCCGCTCAGTTGATATTTGTGATCTCTATGGCGTTAATAAGTCAAATCGGACAGCTGCTGAATATGGGGGCTATATCAAAATATGGACCGATATTGCCCGTTTTTATTCCCAAGTTACCTGCAGCTATAAGTAGTATCTACACCAAATTTCAACCACCTAGCTTAAGTAAAGGGTTTTCCAACAAGAGGTGTTATTTTGCTATTCAAAGAAAAATGAAATTTTTTGAGATAAATGATCGGATGTTTATTTCATAATAAAGAGGAAGGTATGCCGTTAATAATGAAAAACAACATCAGCCAAATGGCCACCACGACCACGCTTACAGGTCCATATCCTTTTCATGAGATTTTCCATAACCAAATCGCAAAGTGGCTGCCCTATGTCCCTATGTCCTCGATAGCCTCACGAATTCTATCTTTGAAGTCTTGAATCGACGCTGGGCTGTTGGCGTAGATCTTATCTTTCACGTGGCCCCAAAGGAAGAAGTCGCAAGGTGTTAAATCACAAGATCTCGGTGGCCAATTGTGATCACCTCTTCGAGAGATAACACGGTCCGGAAACTTTTCCCGTAACAGAGCAATGGTTTCGTTGCTTGTGTGGCACGTAGCGCCGTCTTGTTGAAAGTAAACGTTGTCCAGATCAATACCATCCAACTCCGACCATAAAAAAACATTAATTAACTCTCGATAGCGCAATCGATTCACCGAAACTGTTGATCCAACCTCATTTTCGAAAAAGTAAGGTCCAATGACCCCGCAGGACCATAAACCGCACCAAACAGTCACACGTTGAGGATGGAGAGGCTTCTCAACAATAACACTTGGGTTTTCCGAGCCCCATATGCGACAATTTTGCTTGTTGACGTAGCCAAAGAGGTGGAAATGGGCCTCATCAGTCAAGATGATTTTGTATTGTTCGTATCGTTTTTTGATCGTTTTGTATCGTTCGATGATCGTGTATCTTTCCATTTTTAGTAATGGCGTAGTTTCTACTTGGCAAATGTCAAAGAATAAAAGCTTCAAAAGTGACAGCTACCGAAATACCGGGTGATTCAAAATAACACCTCTTGTTGGAAAAACCTGTATTATAGATTGTAGCGTGATTACAACAGACGGACATTGCTAAATCGTCTTAGAATTTTACGACGATTAATAATATATATTCTTTTTGGGGTCTCAGATCAATATTAAGTCGTGTTACAAACGGAATGGCAAAATGAATATACCCCCCATCCTATGGTGGAGAGTATACAAATGTATGATTTATAATGGCTCATGTCACTCATTGATAATACTTCTTAACTTCATTTTCTTTACTACATTTACTTTGGGAAACTTTTGTAATTTTTGAGCATCAAGCGTATATTCATTCAAAAAATAACGTCCCAGTACATCCGTCATTGGGCATAATATCCCTGTGGGATAATATTAAGGAAAATAACACAACAAAGAGAAGTTAAATACCATTAACATTTTTTTAACAAAATTATTAATACAAGGCACACAAAGACGATTACGCATTTTAAAATTCTCAAGCCTTCTCCACACACCTCCAGACAATTCATACATTTATAAATCTCCACAATATATATGGCACGATAACACTCATTCCTTCCTTTCTTGCCTCTTTGAACCCTATCGAAGCAGTGAAAATGTTTGCTCTATCACATCGCATCAAGGTTAAATATCAGTATTCAAGTGATTTTTTTAATAAAAATGTAGCGAGCAGTCAACAACAATGGAATGACAAAATACGTATGTATGTATAATCGTAAACAAATTTCATTTACTCTTTTCCAAAATGGGAAGGAAGAAACGAGGAAAGACAATTTTATGGCAATGGTTGGTTGGTGTTGGTTGCACTAACACGAACCATACAACAATTTTGACATAATTTTGTAATTTCTATTTCAAGGCTTTAGCAAATACCTATCCTATATATCCCGCCGACGAACATTTATTTACTGCTTTTTTCGCTTTTTTAATGTTTACAAATGGTGACTTTTCGAGCGACATTAGTGCCATCATGCAAATTCAGAAGGGAGATCCTTCCCACCTCAGCTCCTCATTGAAAATTGAGGGCTTACGAATAACCTTAAGGCTTCGACAAGAGCAAGAAAATACTCGGAGCGAGCAATGGAATAGGTACACCGAAGGTAAACCGTATATTTAACTGGAAACTACACACAAAAATATGGAAAGTAGAAGTTTTTTGTTAGAGGAGGAGAGAAAGAAAACAATTTTATTTGCACTTTTTCGGTGTACAAATATTAATACTATAAGAGTAGTCTCCTCCTCCTCCACAACGAGAGTTGAAGTAGAACAAACAACAAAAAAAGTAGGAGGGAGGAAACCAGCTTACATTGACGTTGCTGTTTTCTTTTCTTAACGGTTATATAAAGTCATTTCATGAGAAAAACAAAGGCAAAAACGTACAGAATGGACTTCTTCCTTTTTTTTGGTAAACATTGTTCAAGTTGAAAGGTGAGTACCACCAGTCCCAGGAAAGCATTTACTTTATGACCGACCTTAAGGTTGTGCAACAATCGCCCATACCCACTCACTAAAACCCGAGACCAAATAATACGCGTTCATTTCACTCTAGTACAAAGCAAGGAAATGTTAAGTTCTTTTTTTCTTTTTTGCCAGCGTGTGGGCGAATTTAACACTCGTATGTACGTTACGTACCGTTCGTACAATAAGAAAGAAACTAGCAAAGCGGACGTTAAGAGGAAAACTTAGTTATCTTTTGTAATGCATTCGTTGATGGTGTCCGTCCGTACGTCCGTCCGTCTGTTGTCTATTGTTTCAAATAAACCATTTCCTTTGGCAGGAAAAACTATTTCAATTCAAAAGTGGCTATTCATAATTTTCAATTAACGACCATACGACGTTCGTCCCCCCTCCCCCCAAACACTCGATGTAGGAGAAGATGAATGAATTAACAGCACAATTGTGGCAAATTGCAATTGCAACGACCAGCAGTAGTAAGTGGATTAGGGTTTTCGTTTTTGTTAAAAGAAAGAAACTTGGCAGACTGCAAACGCCAAGATTGTGTAGAGTTTTCATAAGATTTCCAAAAAGTAATAAAAAATAACCTGAGCAATTAATTTCCCATTACATATAAAAAAAATTTTTAAAATTTAGAAATAAATTAAAATGTCAGCATTACACCGACTCAATTGCTCTATAAACAGATATAAATCAATATATCTGTCAATAAAAGAGAACGACAGTAAAATGAGACAAGAAAAATATACGTCCATATTGGACATAAGTACTATACCGGATAGAACTCTAGCTGGGGTTTTCAGAACCTGCTACACTGTAAATTATTCATCATAGATTTGGGATAAATAACATAATTGAACTATAAGTACAAAAACCAATTATCCCCACTATCAAAAAATCCTTTTAGAACAAGGGAATCATTTTAATCTATTATCCGTTTTTGTGTAACTACATGTCAACAATTCTAAAGATCACAAATTAATAGCAACTTCGTTTCTGCAAAAAAGTGCAACATTTTCGTAGCCCTTTTCCCGAATACTGGACATTTATACCACATTTTGGAATATTGAAATAGGAACTACGTTTATTTCGAAGGACTACATCAGCTCCACCTAAAAAGGGCAAATATTTTTCAAAATTTCGAGTCAACGGGGCAAATTTTTTTTTTCAGAATCGATATTACCATTAGTTTCTTGCTTGGGTATATCAATTGATTTGAGGCTTGAAATTACCTGGCCTTGTTTTGTTTATTTATTTACCAATATTCGTATGAATTCTGTGACAATATTTAGAAAAACAACACGCTCACAAACATCAAGACAAATATGGAGCCAAAATACTGTACAGATAACATAGAATAACCTAATCCGTATTGTACCCATGGAGAATAATTTGTTATATTTTCGTCTTTTTATTCCTAATGATATTGGCGAAGTGGTACTCAAGGTGACCACAATACACACTGCAAAAACTTCAGTTGGCGTCAAATTGAAAACATACATATTTTCACAAAACCCATTCTGATTTTGGTATTTCATAAAAATATTGAATTTGCTAAACTTGAATTTGACAACATAATACTTAAGACTATAACGGCCAATTCCACAATCTCCGGTTATCCTACAGTTAGGGCTAACCTACAGTTATAGCTGTCCAATTGTATGCAGTTTTTATTTTTTTACTGTGAGTTAGCTCTAACTGAAGGTTGTGAAATTGGGGGTAAGTCTTAATAATAATTTTGAAGAGTGACATATGAGCACCAGGCTTTACCTTTAGAACAAGTTATTAATTGAGATATTTAATATACATAATAAAATATTTTCGCCCTCGCTCCCGCGGCTTACATGAGAAAGAGCTTTCTAAAAACATAATTGTTATTTCAAAGCTACTTCTTCTTTCGACTAATTTGGCCCCTATGGCACTTTTGGGGTACAAATTTAGAGTAGTGTTCAAGTCGATTTATCTAATTCAATTTAATTTTAATATTAATATTAGGTTTTTTAATATTGTTGTAATTATTTCTCAATATTCATTCATAAAAATTAAATATGTTTCCTTTATTATTTGAGTAGTTCCAAATACTTTTTATTTTTTATATGCTTTTTAAATTATATTTATTTGTCTAAATTCTTGTAGTATTTTTAACTTTATATGGTCGGTTACATTTTGGAAATAAATATGTAAATGAAAAAATCTTAATTTCATATTGTTTCAGAGGTTTCGCTAATATTTTGTGACTTCGTGTTTTTTTAAATAAAATAAGAACGAATTAAAAAATAATTCTTTAAGGCAAGTAGTTATTCAAATAAAAAACATAGTCCACAAAAAAATATTATGTATTTTTTGCAAACATAAAAAAGTGCTTAGTCAACAATAATCAAACTAATTTCCAAACAAAAACAAAATGATATAGAAAAAGTTTTGTTTAAACTCATGGCTTTGTAATACTGAAAAACTGCTGTTATATTGTTGTGAATGTGTGTAATAATCATTCACTCACTCACTGCTGGCGAAAACTTTTTTTGTGAAACCGCAGAAAAATTGTTTCATAAAAGTTTTGATTTCCTCTGGAAAAAATGCAAAAACAAACAATAAAACATACAGTACGATATTAAAAAAAACAGTAGTCATTATCAATCACGCAATCGAAAGAAAACTTGTCATAAATAAGAAGAAAAAAGTACCTAGAACGTTTTAGAGATGTATATATACATACATAGTATGTAAGTACGAGTTTATAGAGCAAATTTGAATTGTACTCGAAAGTATAGAAAATAAATGTTATATAAGTAGCTAGTGAGAACGGTATTTTTTTGCAGTTTTATTTCTCGCTCAGCTGTCATTACAAGTAACATGTTACAAAGCTATTAAATGTCAATGATTATTAACTTGAAATTACCCAAGTAATTGATGCTACAACAGCCATTTGTACTTGCAGTAGGCTTTGATTTATGGAGTACGTCCTCATCATTATTTTTTTTTGTGAATATATTTGTTGTTTTTGAAATGTCCTTTGAAGCTTTAGGTAATAGCATGTCATAAGTATTATGTAAATTTCTGAAATATTGACAGCACACCGATACAAGGATTATTTGCGAATATGCAATAAAACGAGATTTTAATGCTGTCACTGATGTATGTATGTCAATCATGTAAAAGGTCAAGGTAGTACGTAGAAAGATATAAGGATTTTGTTGACAACTTATTTGTATTCTTGATTCCCCTCCTATCACATCACACTGCCCCAGGGGCTGAAATGTGGAAATATGAAATAGATCAAAAAGCAGATTGCATTTTTTTTAAATAAAATGTAAAATACGAGATGAATTGATGTTTGCAAACACTAACAGTAAACAGATGATATTATATTTTCTGCATTAAGACAGACTTGGTCATTTTATGACTTAGTCTTCTTATTATAACACTAGAATATTTTTAAACATCAGAGCTGTCGTACTAAGTCCGTACCGTTCAAAAAAAATATTTCTTTTGCTATTTTAAAATATTTGATATTTAAAATTTATATATTAATATAAATAACTCTATGTTCTAATATTTAACTTTTTTCTTATTTTCAGGAAGAAGTCTGCTATTTGGAAAATTATGGTTTAAATAAAAGAAAAGGGTAAGTAAGTCGATTTTATTTATATTCGCAAATATCCCCAAAATATGAAAGTTATAAGCAAATAATTTCTCAAATTTTCAATATTATATGCAAAAATTATACATTAGAAACTTTAAATATTTGTAATCCATTTTTTTGGGATGTAAAGTATTTATCTTGTGATCACTAGGCCTTTCAGAAAATACGAGGTAACTTGGAAGGACGAATCTGATATATAATTTGTTGATATGATATATTCTATATATATTATTGGTTATATTTATTTTACACATTATTTAAATTAGCTTTAGCAATAGTGTAAATAGTGTAATACGTCAGTGTAAATTGTATGTTCTAATATTTAACTTTTTTCTTATTTTTAGGAAGAAGTCTGCTATTTGGAAAATTATGGTTTAAATAAAAGAAAAAGGTAAGTAAGACGCTTTTATTTATATTCGCAAATATCCCATAAATATGAAAGTTATAAGTGAAAATTTCTCAAATTTTCTATATTATGCAAAAAAATTATACATTAGGAATTTTTAAATATTTGTAATTCATTTTTTTGGGATGTAAAGTATTTATCTTGTGGTCACTAGGCCTTTCAGAAAATACGAGGTAATTTGAAAGGACGAATCTGATATATAATTTGTTGATATGATATATTCCATACATATTTTTGCTTATATTTATTTTACACATAATTAAAATTAGCTTTAGCAATTGTGTAAAATAAAGAAAAGCACAAACATAGGAATACGTCAGTGTATATTGTATGAAACAATACCCAGCGGTCGACTCCGCTATAGAGAATTACCTCAGTAATCGACTCAAGTATAAAATAATATATCAGTGTTCGATTCTAGGATAAAGGAAGAGGAAAACATCAGCGGTCGACTCTCATAAAGAGGAGGACATCAGTGGTCGACTCTACCATAGGGGAAAACCTCAGTGGTCGACTCTACCATAGGGGAAAACCTCAGTGGTCGACTCTAGCACAGAGAAAGACCTCTGTAATCGAATCTCGTATGAATGAAGACTTCAGCGGTCGAATCTACTATAGAGAATTACCTCAGTGATCGCCTGTAGTATAAAATAATATATCAGTGTTCGATTCAAGGATAAAGGAAAACATCAGCGATCGAATCTTTTATAAATGAATACCTCAGAGTTTGACTCTAATACTGGAATACCTAAGTGATTAACACTTACAGAGAAATACCTCACTTGACGACTCTAGTATAGAAAAGAACCTCAGTAGTTTATAATTATATAGGGAAATAATGATAATTATATTATATTATCATTATTGTAATGCCAATTATTTAATTTAAATTTCATGTATTATTTGTCTAATTACCAAATCTATATTAAGGGTTTCAAAGAAAGAAGCATTCCAATTTTTCATTTTTTTTTATAAAATAGATATGTTTTTTTTGTTGCAAAATAAGTTTTTTCTTTGAAAATGTTGTTTTTTTCAAAAAATATCTGGCAACGCTGACTGTAATATATAACATTACACTAATTAATCTGACAATTTGTGTGAGAGGAACAAAAAGGGCCGTGGCCGCCTACTTTTCACAGGACTGTAGGCACTATAACAGCATTACACTGTACAAAATAAAGTTATATGTCGTTAAACCTTGGTGTAAATCGGTCCATTTGTGTGGGAAGTACCAAAAGGGGCTGTACAATAATGCCCATTTTTTAGCGGTCTGTGCATGTACGAGGGACGATGATTACTGAATTGTCTTTTTTTGAAGATATGCGCTTTTAGCAAACAGTTCTCGTTTAATGATACTTGGCTGTGCGTATATATTTAATAATTTCGACTGAAGTAATCGTTGTAATAAGGATATTGATAATGGGAGTTTGGTGGCTCCCGAAACAGATCTGTCTATCCAACCATTACAACCGCCCCCAATACATGTCACTTGCTTCTTCTTTAATTTTTAACAAAGTTGTTTTCATATACTGAAAACAACAATAACGATCTTGAGCCTGAGTACAAAAACAAAATATGTACTATGAAAGCAGATCGAATAAAACAAAAAAACAAAAACAAGGTCTGTAGATGCTACAAAAACATTATGTTGTACGAAATTATAAGTATTTTTTCACTTGTATTAAAGTTATAAGCAGTTCAATTTCGATGCAAAATGGTCCATTTGTTTGGGAGGAACCAAATGGGCGTGGCAACTTCGCCCATTTTTCTCGAGGTGATAGCGACTAATAAAATAATACAATGTGTGGAATTTCAGAAGATTATATAAGTAGTTTAGAAGTTATTAAAGCATCAATATTTCACTAAATGTTAACCCTTTGTGTGGGAGGTACCAGAAGGAGTGGACCAAAATGCCCCATCCTCGAACTTAGCCGGAGATAGAAAAAAATATTACCGTATACCAAATTTGAAGACAATCGGTTACTCCTTTCGAGAGTTATCGTGCGCACTAGCCAGCAGATTGACGGACGGACATTTCTCATTCGACTAAAAATGACCCAAAACGATTATCCGAATATTGTTAGAAAGTGTATACACTTTCTCTTTAAGGTATATATAGTAACGGTTAAAAGTCCACTTTTCGACCTATCAACTTTTTGCAAATTTCAAGAAATCTACTTTTAGACTTTCGACTTTTTATAATAAAAAAGTCGATTAAAGTCGACTTTTTTAAGAAACTTAAGTAGAAAAAAATACCATAAAAAATAGTTTTGTCTATGTAGTCCAAATACATTGAATATTTCATACTTGTTCACGGAACATGCCCAAATCAATTGGCCTTAGAAAATAAGCTTATTAATTAAACTATTATTAAACTGATCTCGTGACAATATTGGAATATCATTCTCATTAATATTACATATTTTTTGGATCCAACCAAAAAGTAAATTTTTTATTATATAATAGAATTATGTATTAAAACAAACTATTTATAACTATAAAAAGGAATATATATAGTTATAGCGTATGCGATTACAGTGTATCCATAGCAATACACTTATATTTAACTGTTAAATTGGTCCGATATTGGTGTTGATACAACTATATAAAGGTAATTTTAGCCAAATGTAGTATAAATTTGGCAATACTCGTAAAAAGGCGATTTTACGATTTCGACTTTTTGGTACCAAAAAGTCTATAAATCGATTATACGTAAGTCGACATATAGAAGCCTACGTCCAAATCGAGAATGACTGCAATGATCACATCAATTTTTGATTTTTTTAGCAAAAATCGAGATGTGAGCAAATGCATATTTTTAAATCTTCCTTTACAAGGTTGTCTTTATAAAAAACGAATATGTTTATATAACGGTTGTGCTATTCACTGTACCCAACGTAAAATTATGCGAGAGCATATTGAATCCGCATTTCTTGTTCATAAACTTGTCCATAATTTCTGTTTGAGGACTTTTGAAGATTCTCTGTAATTGCAGATCCCTTATTTTCCATTCGATGCATTTTTGGTAATAGCAGTACCATTGTAAAAACAGCAGTAAAAAATGTAAAAACACTATTCCGAGCGGAAATTTACGATTCATTCCAGATTCAGATTAATCGAACGCTGGGCAAATATAATGTAAAATCTAATTTCCCTCTAAAATATATTTGGAATATGTATATGTTCCTTAATGGTGCATAGAAATTAAAATTGATAAACCAAACATTAGCCCATTGTAAACATCTGCTTAACTATCTTAAATGCTACTCTGTAAATGGAACTGCAATCATGGACAAGGATGTCGATAACTGGCCAAAAGTCATTGCCGCAAACAGCTAACCGCTAAAATGCATAAACGTAGCAAATCAATGACGAATTATACTAAAGCATATTAGAATTAACAATGACGATGTGTATGGAAATGTACAATCCCACACCTCCCCAATATGGATATTACGTCAGACCACAACGTGGGGCGGAGGGGCTGCAGCTGTCGATAGGCAGACGACGTATACAATAATATGCAAGGCATAGTAAGAAATAAAATAAAACTACTGCTCAAGCAGAAACCAATATAAAAACAACAAATAGCGGAGGTTATATTAGCAAAACACGACAATACCATCAGCCGCAAATGAAAACAAACATTTTTGGAGGCACGTCGTCAACGACGTACAGAATTCCAACAATCTTTAGGCTCAACGCCAAATTAAGTTTTTTTTGTTTTGAGTTTGAATATAACGAAAAAGGAAGTTGATTGAAAATAACGGAACTGCAAATGTGGGAAGAGAACAAACAGCAAATATTATCGAATAAATCAAGAAAAATGACGAACACAAAAGGAAGGAAGTACGACCGAGACGACTTCTTCTAATAACAAACAGAATCATAATGAAATGCAATAATTACGAATAAATACACATAAAAGAGATAACACAATAAAGTTTAATACGGGAACAAACAAATGTTTGTTAAATTAAAATATTTGAATCTTCCATTCCAAAAATCCAGTAATCACTTGCGGCTACAACTCTGTTCTTTGTGTGTGTGCGAGTTCTGTCAAAAGAAAGTAACTGCAGAACAACGACACCGAGAAAGTAAAGGGAGCAGTCAAGTGGGCGGCAGTGGTGGTGGGTGGTCGTGTTGGGGATGACAAAAATTATGGTGCGTTGGGGTGGTTCGTTTCAGGGCAGAATTGATTACAACACAAAAGATGTAAAAGATGATGGTACACACACCATTGTGAGTGAGAGATTATATGGAGTTATTGTGAAGGAAATAAATGGGGCTGGTCGTCGTTGTCGACGGAGAGCGAGACATACAAAAAGTGGGTTAAAGCTGACGTGATTGTTGTGGCCAAAGAGGGAGTGCGAGCGAATTGATGACGGTGATGGGTGATAGTTATTATGAGTGTTTGTGTGTGTAAAGATCAGCTGCTATTTACTCTTGATTTTATCTTAATTTTAATTTTTATTGTCTGTTTTCTTAATGTAAACGACGCCCTCACATATATCCGCTGTAGAAAAATGTTCCACAACATTTGGACTTACCTGAACTTTGGTTGTTGTGATTTTTTCACTTGGTTAACAGAAATGAGGTCGTTTTGTGGCAACACAAAAATTTATGTCACACAAAATATTTTTGTATCTCAAGGTTTTTTTGGCTGGAAAACTGCAACTTTTTATCACAATTTGCAATTTGTTCTTTTAAGTATGTAGTCTGCAACTGCTGATTTATGGGCAATGCTTAATTTTATGTTTTGTAATTAATTCGTTGGAAAATCGAAAATCAATAATGGCTTTTCTGTTGTTTTCTTGTTTTCTTTCCGCTGGCACAAAGACCACACACCGTAATTTGCAGGCCAAAGTTATTTCTTAATTGAGCGTGTATTCGTTGTAGATATTAAAAGATTTTTTTTCCGTTAATCTTCTATAATTAATCACTCCCAAGTTATTCTTTTGTACAGAAATAATTAAAAATCCAAACGTCCAATTTTTTTCCTGCGGAACTACGTTGTTGGACACTGTTCAATTAATCTATTAGAACTGAAACTTTGGATACTGAACTGGGGTGCTTTGACACTACATTTTGACATTTTCTGGGAAAAAGAGAAAAATATACTAATACAGTACCATCGCACCATCCTTCTTTAACAAAGATTGAACAAAGGAGAATGGCAGTTTCTACTTTCTTAGCGAAGTAAACAAGAAAAGGGAATGGTCGCAGTTGTGTTCGTTTTGCTCCACTTTTTACGATTTTGTGTGTTTTGCAATGACCGTTTCCGAGCCATTTAAATTGAGTTGAAAATTACTATAACCTTTAATTGGTCAAATTTCCAAAATCACATCATTATATTTAAAATCTTCAGAAAAGACCAACATGGAAGCTGCCTTCGTTCACATTTCGTATAAAGCAAAACAAAAATAATAATCGCTGCATTGCCAATCGGAAAATCGACAGCCGACAGAGTTGATTAGCTCCGTTCGCACTGTTAGGCCATGATTAGTGAGTGATCCAAACGTATCGTAACGTACAACTTGTGGCTAGAGTACCCTCACGTAACCTCTAGTAAGTACTGAATCACACGAGGCAATTTCTTCCAAGAAGTGTCAAAGTTAGTCCTGATTCACAAGAGGCAATTTTTTTCAAGCAAGTCTCAAAGTTTGTAGGAGAGAGAGGCAGGCGGAAAGTGCTCTCTGCCTCTCTCTCCTACAAACCCTGCGTTTACAAAGGAAAATTGACAACCAATACATTGGTTGTCAAAAAAGGGAAAAATTGTTCATGTGACGTAGGCTTCCAGACAATAATGAAGAAACTAAACTTTAGCCAACCCTCGTTAGTGTCGTTGTAAATTCACAGGGTTGCATTTTTCCGCCATTTTTCTGGCAATATTGTCCGATCTGCAAATCGTGTGTACTTACCTTAACGTAACAACGTATGTTGTTTTCTTTTCTAAAAAAGATGTTGCACTGTCAGTGAGCAGCATTTTAATAATCTCGCCTACACCCTTTTGTACTGCTGCATTTTTTATGGTCAACATCAAAAACCAAAAATGCAAAAAGCTAGCCTTTTAACTCACAAAAAAAGACTAAAAACAAGAATACTCCACAGCGCCACCTAAATAAGGGCATCTCCTAACTACCGGTGATTTGCGTCCAGCGTCTGTCAAAGTGTTGTTGTATGCACACAAAACAATAGAATGAAATTTGAGTTTGACAGACGCCGGACGCATTCACTGGTATTTAAGAGATACCCTAAAGCATCTGTCCAAATTTCAATAGAAAAAAACGCACGTACACCCGCGGGTATTTAGGTTATTCGCTCGATGACGAAGGGCAACTGTTTTGTAGGGCAGCGTCCACCCCTTCGATTAAATAGCAAGTGCGACATTTTTTACAAAAGAAAACCCTTTCACAGTGCAGCATTTTTTTACACAGGAAAATTGACTGGTTTTCTTCGACATCGTGAAACAGGCTATAAGTACTGTACTGTACTTGGTCCAGATTCACACTCCAGATTCATGCCGAGTGTGAATCTGGACTTAGCTTAATCTTATGTATATAACATAAGCAATTTACAAATTGAATAATAATTTAGTTGCTAGTTCAACAATTTCGCAACTACCTCACAAAAAAAACTCCTTAAAAAACAACTCCGCAGCTGGGGTTATTGTCTTAGGTAATTTTTTGGTTTTGGTTGTGATCGCCGCTAAGCTGAACTCCGAGTCCCATTCTGCACTGTGGAACAGGCTTGCCACTTTTTTTATTGCCGAATCCCCAAATTTATATATTTTATCCCCTAAATCCCCACAAAAAAATTTATCATCCCCAAAAAAATCCCCAGAGAATATTTTAACTTAAGTGAATGATGTATGTAAAAAATCCAATGTACTTTGTATTAAAATTCATTTTGTTATATGGGCAAATCCCAGAAACAGTCCACCAACCAAAAAATTTTAAAATTGATCCAACTTTAGTTTGATTAATGGAATATAAGAGTAGATGTTAAAAAATATTTGTGGGTGACCATTAATACAAAAAGTATTAAAAAATGGTTCCTCACATCGTATCTCTTAATTTTATTAGAAAAAATAACTTTTTAAGGTGTTTTTATCATTATTTCTAGTGCTAACATAGATAATCCATAACATTCATTCATAAACATATATTCATTCATAAATACATTTATAAATATAAAAAAATTGTTATTAAAAATAATGTAATTTGATTTGTTAAAATAAACATAATTTCTTCTATAAAAAAGTTTGACTGGAAAAAATGTAGCGTGTGTCACATAGAGTTCACGGCTTTTGATAAAAAACTACAACAATTTTTGGCTGCAAATAATTTTTTTTAGAAATATCTTATTTTCATCTTTCTTATAGGTATTTCATTTTGTGTGCTTTACTATGCAAAATTTGCTAAAAATTACGAAAACATACCCTAACCTTCAAAGGTACTTCAATTTTTTGTAGCGTGCGTCACAATAATTTATGATACATTTTTTCGCAACTTATACCTGTTACAAAAAAAATTTTATGGCATTCCAAAGAACACTCATATGCCACTAAACACTATGTATAAGTTGAATGTATCTCTTTTGAAAGACCAAACAATTATTATATTTTAGTCGTAAAACGCGTACGAATGTAGCGTTCGCCACACAGGATTTGCCCATATATCAAATATATCTGATTCAAAATCTTCCATCTCATCTACATTATCTAATTTTGTGTACAAGTTTTTGGTATTAAACGTTTCATCATTTCTGCCAATGGACTAAATTGGACTAATGGCAACACACTGAAGTATTTTTAAAGTACATCAAAGGGTTAATGCTAACGATTCCAGTTCTTTAAAATGGATTTGGACCTGCAGAATCCTGTTAAAGTAAACTTTACTCCAAAATGAGCTTAAATTCTTCGTAATGTCGTCTTGGAAGAATTATTTACATTTTATAGACCGCATTTGGTTTCAATTGAGATATATACATAAATATATATAGAAATACGTATGTATTGTCAATTACTAGAGGTTGTCTATTTAAGTCGTATTCTAATACTCGTACACTGCGAGAGCGTTAGTCAAAGCTTCTTTTTGCACAAACTTTTGACACAATATTTACGGACGCATTTTCTAAAAAATAGATTTAACAGAAAATCCATATTTTAATATAAATGAAGACATGTAATTATAAAAAATTGCAATCCCCGCCAAATCCCCAAACCACAAAATATATCCCCATTTGCAAAGAAAAAATCCACAAATTGGGGATAAATCCCATAAACTGGCAGCGCTGCTGTGGAATTTACTACAAGTTGTTAGTGCTGATTCCCACGAGACAATTTTTCCCAAGCATGTGTCAAAGTTTGTTGGAGATAGAGGCAGGCGGAAAGAGCTCTCCGCCTCTCTACTACAAACTTTGATACTTGTTTAGAAAAAATTGCCTCGTGTGAATCAGAACATAGCGAAAATCAGAAGCTGCTGCTATAGCTATGTATACACGATTGTCAGATCGGATAACGTTATCAACCCTGTTAAAGTGCTGCAAATGTACGGACAATTACAGATTGTTAGGCAAAGGTGAGTTGACAGTTCAGGCGATTGCAAAAAAACCTTACAATTTAATATATGTATTTACAATATATTTTGTAAAATTTTATATGCAGGATTGCCAAAAAAGATAACTTCTAGACAGTGTTGCAAATGAAATGTTTCTCAATGGCGCAATTGTCGCATGCACAAACTTTGCACATCTAACAATCTGCAAATTATCTCACAGTGACTTTTCTGCCAACGTTGCAAGACAACATTTGTATGTTTACAAAGGTTGTACGTTCACAGGGTTGCATTTTTTCGCCATTTTTCTGACAATATTGTCCGATCTGGAAATCGTCTATACATAGCTTATGTTTACGTCTGTGTGCTGAAATGTGTATACATATTTTGTTGGCTAATTAGATTAGAAATACAGAAACTACAGCTTGTTGTAGAATTTGTTCGAGGAAGAGAACATTTATAAACGACTGTACATAAATACTTACCCTAAATTTTACAATCTCCGATTTAAAATACATGTAATGTGACTTGTCTGTAAATGAATTACATGGAAGAGATGCTGAAAGTGGCCGTTATGAATGTACAATGGCCGTTATGAATGTTTTATACAAACTCAACCAAATAAAGCTTTCTACAAGTTAAAGTTAAAACCTATAGCTTTCGGACAAAAGTTCAAGTTTGTTTCACTCAATTGCCAGATACATGTATCGTACGCATAGGAATAACGGAGGCAACAAAATATGTTGTGTGTGCTTAAGCTTACATCATGTATCAAATGAAGTAGACCGATATATACCTCGAAGTAGTACAAAAACATAACACATCAGTAACTTTGAACTTACCCACTTTTCTCTGGCGTATATCCAGGATTTACAAAACCATCAAATATTGGCATATCTGTTGTAAACTCCGTTGGCGATTCGGGTTTCGCGGTCAGGTCCAGCGTCGACAGCCTATCATGCATTTGGGTCATTTTCTCGGATGACTGATGACAGGGTGGATGGGTATTAAAGAAAAGCGTTTAAATTTCCACTTATTGACACTTAAAAATTGATTTACTACTTTTCTTTTGTTTCGATGCACTTTATTATTTAATATTTTTAAGTATGACGGGTGGGTGGGTTTTTGTTTTATAGCTTTTGTTTATTTTTTCTTTTCTTAATAAAGAGCCACACTTAATAATGAAACATGGGATTTACGAGTATTACTAAGTTTTGTTTACAAGTTACACATTCAGTTAGAAATTATTCAATTGGTTTGGCGGTGGCGGCGGCGTTTGTGTTGTTAACTTGTCGAAAATCACGTCGCGAATGATTTCAAATATGTTTGCAGGCTGGGTGGTTGGCTGTCTAGGTGGTTAGCTCGTTCCGTAACCGAAACAGAAATTGAAAACGCATCAAGAGTTTCAAAACCACACAATTCTAAAATAGCAATAGCAAACCAAACGCCAAAATCCACACTCTACACAACAGATGTTGGGCCTTTCATTCGTGTAATTCGCATTTGTTGTGAACGACAATCAATTAAATCACCGAAAATTTGAATTGAATCGATTAGTATTCTAATTTGTGTAAAATCGATCAAGTGGAACTGTCCGCCGCGATAAGAGAGATCGCTCGGCATCATCAGGTCGCAACAATAATTGGTATGAGGGTGTGTTTGTTGTACAAGCGAGTACGAGTATATCGTCTCAATGTCAATCGAACAACGCGTCAATTAATTAAGGGGCGTTTATCCGTCTCCCACTTTTTGTTTTGCTAACGACTGCTCCGTTGAAAGTCTATTCAACTCTGAGTCTAATAGCAATCACTAACTACGACGAGAACCAACGACACATTTTATGCGAAAACTTCAATAGAAAAGATTATGCTCGACCCATTTCAGAGACTATTCTTAATTACTTTGATTCTCAAGCTCCGCCACCTCACCTAATCGTGCATTCGTCCTCATCGTCGTCTTAGTAAACCACAGCGATGTGAGTAATAAAAATCCCTCATACTTTGTTTAGTCTTTTTTCCACTTATTTTTGTATTTATGTGGTTCTTGGATCTAACTTCGATAACCGTTCATTTGCCAATATTGAGGGACGGTTTCGAAACAAAGTATAACGTCGATTGTACCTTAAACTTTCGTTAAACGTTTCCAAAGGTGTATCACTTCGTTTTAATCTAAGTGTCATTGGGCAGGGTTCAATGAGAAGAACGTGAAGATGTACCAACCCACTGCCCAAATGTGCAGGAAATAGATACCGCAATCAAGTCTAAAAAAACAAAGCCTCGGGAATGGACATCTCATCAGAACTCCTCGCCACTGACCCATCTAGAAGTGCCCAGATTATAGCACCAGTAATAAATCGATTCTGGCTAACTAACACTCTGGTTACAGAACTTAATGTGGGAATGATAATCAGTATCACCAAAAAGGCGACCAAATCGAGTGGAAAAACTGGTAAATAAAGTCATGGCGAATGTTCTAAATAAAACACTTTCAGAGGCTTTCCAAACAGACATCCGCAACGAACAAGCAGGTTTTAGTTCAAATAAATCCTGTATCGACCAAATAAGTAGTCTTCGAATAATAAAGAACAGTCGTACGAGATCATCGCTATACCTTACTTCGAGCTTCGAGAAGCCTTTTGACTCTATCAACCAGGCTGTGATACGGATCACTCTGAAATGCAAGGGAATATCGAGTAAACCAATATTATTTCTTCAATAGCGAACAAAGAACAATAACAAACAAGGGTCTGGCCATAGACAGACCACAGACCATAGGCATCACCTGGGGACTGAATGGTGGCTTAGAAGATTTATCTTATGCAGATGAAATATGTATATTGGCTCACAGTTACTCCGATATGTAGGGAAATCCGGGCGACTTGGCCAGAGAAGCAGAAAGATACTGTCTTAGATTAAACATCTCGAACGTCTCAGATGGTCCATCCGTTGAGTCCAATTTTCGATGACTCGATTATGTTACCATAAGCTGAGCGAAATGCACGAAACACATTCCTCACAGAACGTGAATTTTCGTAATAAAGTTGAACGATTCGTAAACGTTGTTCAGGCGTAAGTCTTTTCATGATGAAATGCCAAACAATACTTAACAAAAATAGCATGACACGACTCACACGTTATCTGTCAAAAAAGGCTATTGAAACAAGTATCTCTGCTTGGATCACCCTATATCTCTTAACATGCTCAAAATGCAACATATTCAACATTTGTGTGAAATCTTTGCTACTGTATGGATGCGCAGCTTGAAAGGCTGTAAAACCTCACGTAAACGCTCTATTACAAACCGATGCCTTCGTAAAATTATAAAACTCTTTGGTCAAATACTATAAGCAACCAAAAGATATGGGAACTAACATGTCATACCCCTATAGCTGTTGAAATACGAAATAAAAGGACGGAAATGGAGATGAATCGGCCATACGCTTCGAAGCAGCCGAAAAGAATAAATTGTGGAATGAGTTGAAGATACCAGCCCTAGACAAATTCGAATGGAATAAATATGTTGAGGTCCTATGTTCCTTGTAGGTATACATATACGAGCATATAGAGCAGGGTTGGAAGTTTAAATCGCTGTTAGAAATGGCAAAAGAACGACTGACAAAATTTACTGTACAGTGCGTGGGTCAGAAAAAAGTAAGATTTTTCGGGTATCCGAAATTTTTCTATAATTTCTGCAAATTTTTAACAAAAAATCTTACGTTTACGCCAAAGTACCAGTAACCAACATAGAGGGTGCCTATGACAGTCCTACACGGGGCAAAATCGCATTTTTTGATATGTTTGAATCGAAAGAAAATATATTTGGAACACAACTTTTTAAATATTTTATATTTCTTAGCAAATAAATATTATTTGAAAATCAATAAAATATATTTGGAACGCATATATTAATATATTACAACAAATTAAATTTGCAAACTAAATTTCTCAAATAAAATATGTGTTTAAATACAAATAAAATTATTATTTAGGAATTTTTCCAAATATATTTTATTTAAAAAAGATTTCCAAAACTTTTGCTGAGTTTTTCAAATTTCAGTTTCAATTTTTCCTTTATTTCGAATTGTACCTCCCAGTTATGATACCATATGCAACATTACCTTCTGTTTTAAATTAATCATTTAAAATTTCTGAGCATTCCACGCCATCATTAGTTGTCAATTCTCTAAGTACTTTATATTGACCCAAGATTATATGATTTCAATTATTATTTTTTTTACGAACATTAAAAATTTATCTTTGAATTACTGAAAAATTTGACACAATTTATGTATTTTATGAATATTTAAATGCAAATAAATATTTGTTTCACAAATAGCAGTCACATTGGGATGTAAACAAATATTTGTTTAGAACAACATCTTCCCAAATACACAATTTTTGTATGTACCAAATATTACATGCTTAGAGTCTACCCTAAACATATATATGTTTCAAGCCGAATATGTTTGGGACAATATACTACAGAAGCGATTTTTTTCAGCGTGTATAATAAAGAGTTTATAAGTTTTATTACCGTTGAAATTGCTGACAGTAATAATGTACATATTCGAAGATATGTCCTATGTAAAGAGCAGATAGGATTGTCAACATCAAAATAAGAGATATCTGTGGTTTTCAAACATAACAGCACATCTCAAAAAATCAAAATGTCCAGGAGAGCCAAATACTTTTTCTCTTATGGTACATTTGATACTAAATGTAAAAGTTGTGTATTGGAAAAAGTCTGCAAAAAATGGACAAACATGGGAGTGTCATATGTAGATCGATAGATAAGGATTAGCTGAATACATTTATGCTAAAATCCCGAAATCAAAAATGTCCGACAAGGCTGTTATTCAAGAAAACCACAGATATATGTCATAAAAATAATGTTATTTAAAAATACTATCTTTTTATACCACTTTAGTGATAAGAGGGTATATATCGTTTGCTACGCGCCAAAAGTATAACACATCAAAGGAGTGATGTAGGACCCTACCGTTGAAATTGCTGACAGTAATAATGTACATATTCGAAGATATGTCCTATGTAACGAACAGACAGGAACGTCAACATCAAAATAAGAGATATCTGTGGTTTTCAAACATAACAGCACATCTCAAAAAATCGAAATGTCCAGGAGAGCCAAATACTTTTTCTCTTATGGTACATTTGATACTAAATGTAAATTTTTCTATAATTTCTGCAAATTTTTACCAAAAGTCTTTCGTTTACGCCAAAGTTCCAGTAACCAACATAGAGGATGCCTATGACAGTTCTATAATAAAGAGTTTATAAGTTTTATTACCGTTGAAATTGCTGACAGTAATAATGTACATATTCGAAGATATGTCCTATGTAAAGAGCAGATAGGATTGTCAACATCAAAATAAGAGATATCTGTGGTTTTCAAACATAACAGCACATCTCAAAAAATCAAACTGTCCACGAGAGCCAAATACTTTTTCTCTTATGGTACATTTGATACTAAATGTAAAAGTTGAGTGTTGGAAAAAGTCTGCAAAAAATGGACAAACATGGGAGTGTCATATGTAGATCGATAGATAAGGATTAGCTGAATACATTTATGCTAAAATCCCGAAATCAAAAATGTCCGACAAGGCTGTTATTCAAGAAAACCACAGATATATGTCATAAAAATAATGTTATTTAAAAATACTATCTTTTTATACCACTTTAGTGATAAGAGGGTATATATCGTTTCCTACGCGCCAAAAGTATAACACATCAAAGGAGTGATGTAGGACCCTAAGTATGTTCGGCGAATATCCGTTTTGGGTCATCATGAGCAATGTCAATACCCCCACAAATCTATATATAAATATAAAATTGGATGTGTATATGTATGTAACGTATGGACTCCAAAACTTCTGGACCGATTTTGATTAAATTTTCAGGGAATCTTCAGGTAAGCCTAGCGTGTGACATAGGCTATATAAGTTCTTGATTGAGTGGGCGTGGCCCCACCCATATAAGCCAATTTGGAGCTAACATATTTTGAGTGATTCCTAATGTCCGTACCGAGTGATTCCTAATGTCCGTACCGTAAGGGGATTCATACTGTCCATATCTATATGATTTTGAAATTGAGATATCTTGCACAATTTGTTAGCGATAGTGCCGCAATTATGTGCATATGTATCTAATGACAGTCTTCGCGATTGGTCCAAAAATGGCGGGATCGGACCAATGGTAGTGACTCTGCCCATATGAGCCATGTTTTGAAATTGATATATCTTGAGCAGTCCAAAAATGGACGGGATCGGAAATCTGAAGTCTGGGGCAACGAAGTGGACCGGGTCCAGCTATAAAACTATATATATAAAATTGGATGTGTGTATGTTACGTATGGACTCCAAAACTGCTGCACCGATTTTGATGAAATTTTCAGGGAATCTTCAGAAAAGCCTAGCGGGTAACATAGGCTATATAAGTTCTTGATTGAGGGGGCGTGGATCCGCCCATATAAGTCAATTTGGAGTTATCATGAGTTTTTAGCGATTGCTACTGTCCGTACCTACGAACCAATCCTGGGCTTTTTGCGGTCCAACTGGAAGTAGCTGAAAGTCAATGTGATTGGCCCAAAAATAGGAGGATTGGACTCGTCGGAGATATCTAGCAGAATTTGTGAACGAGAGTGCTATAATTTTGTGTATATGCATCTTTGGCAGTCCACGTGATAGATCCAAAAGTGGGCGGGATACGACCTACAGGCGTGGCCCCGCCCTTCTAAGCCATGTTTTGAAATGGAGATATAAAACAATTTGTTAGCGAGAGTGCTGTAATTTTGTGTGGTCCAAAAATGGTCAGGATCGGACCAACGGACGTGGCTCCGCCCATATAAGCCAAATTTTGAAATTGGGATATCTTGCAATTTGTTAGCGAGAGCGATGTAATTTTGTGTATATGTATCTGTTAGCAATCTACGTGAGCCAAGAATGGAGATATCTTTAACAATTTGTTTCTTCCCGAGAGTGCTGTAATTTTGTGTATATGTATTTGTTGGCAGGACTCGTGATTGGTTCAAAAATTTACGGGATCGGAAATCTCAATCTGGGTCAACGAAGTGGACCGGGTCCAGCTAGTGGTTAATATTTAGTGAAATATTAATTTTTTAATAATTTTACACCAAATATTAAGCACTTACAACTTTAATACTATTACAAACAAATACTTGAAATTTTGCACAGTGGTTTTATAGGACATACAGTCCAGTGAAAAATGTGCGTTATTGCCATTCCCCTTTTGGTACCTTGCACACAAAGGTACCAGTACTAGTAAATACAAATACTCGTACGTAATCAAGAAGACATTCATTCCTTCCCGTCCAAATATCATAATCTGTCAGTTACGAACGAATAGGGAAGATTTTTGCAGACGCGAAAAATCACGTTTTCCGTAAACCTATTTTGAAATTTTTGGACTTATCGATTAATATTAATTTTTTAACTGTGGTAATTGCGAAAAATTGTGCTAAATCTTTCTGAAAATACGCGGAAAACCTCAAGTTCCGTTACTGACACTTTCTCGCTACGGCAAGGAATATCTCCTTAATTTTTTTTGTTCTCAGTGTCGGAGCAATATGACTGATAACACAGCGCAAAAAAACCTTGACTCCGGTTTGACTCCAGTTTCGAAAGTAGCAATATCGAAAGTAACAATATGTCATTTGGGTTTTACTGGTTTAGCTCCAATTCGGATTTTATCGTATCGTGAATATATTGGCTGAAACTTGATTTTAAAAATTTTTTCTGAGAAAAAGTAATTTTGACAACTGTTATATCTAGCTAACCGATGGGAATTTTGTTGTTCGGCCCTCAGCATAAGTGTGGTATAGCCTAGAAGAAAAAATATGTAAAACCAACTAGTTTGAAAAGACTGCATCTAGTGCTTCAAAATCGCAAAATTGTCGAGAAATTGTCAATTTGTTGAGACATTTTTTGCATATTTTATCATAACTCGGAAATGACTTGTCCGATTTGGTTGAAATAATAGTTGTCAATATTTTGAGAGCAAGCTCCTCAACATAACGGTAATTTTTGGCAATATTTTAACAATATGAAAAAAACCACTAAAAATGTTTAGCCGAAATTTTATACAAAAATGTCCATTAACAATATGAAAAAAACCACTAAAAATGTTTAGCCGAAATTTTATACAAAAATGGCCATGAAATTTTACAATATGTATATGTCAGAGCACACCAAGGTCCAAAACTTAGCACAAACGCCAAAAACAGTCAAATTCCAATTAAAACAATATTTTGCGGCGTAGCGTCATATCGCCCAGAACCATGTGTGTCATAGCGCCCAAAAAGCAACATTTCGCCCAAATTAATAACCTGGAAATGTCATATCGCCCAAAGTTTCTTTGGGCGTTATGACATAACTTTTTTCTTGGGCGAAAAAAAAAATGAAAATTACCTACTGTTCAAAATGACATATTGCCCAATGTCGATGTCATATTGCCCAAAAACCAAAATTGTCTACAACAAGAACTAACATGAATTTTTTTTGGGCGGTATGACATACATGGTTTTTGGCGATATGACGCTACGCCATATTTTGCAGCAATGTTATCTACGAGGGCGTATAAATAACATTAATTATTATTCATACGTACCAGTGGTCGATTCAACAACAATACCAGTAAAGAGAGGTTTAACTGGAATTTGACGTTTGTGTTAAGTTGTGGGCTTTTGTAATTGCCCTATTGTATGTGGTATTTTTTTATGATATTTATCCGAATCTTCCGCAATTCCACACTTATTAATAGTTCATGAGTTGTTATTAATATGGGCGGAATACCCAGTCAACTTTTTGTGCCTCCCACACAAAATCACAGTTTCGTTCAAAAAGTTAACAACTTATAACTTTAATACTAGTGCAAGCAAACATTTGAAATTTTGTGCAGCGTAATGCTTTTACAGCACCAACAGTCCAGTGAAAGTTATCCGCAAAGTAAATGGCGCAATTTTATTCCGATCTTGATTTTACATCCAATCATTTTGAAATTCGGGAAACTGATACAGAGACGAACGCTGCAGAATTTAAAGAAAATCGCATATTTATGTATATCCGATATAAAATCCTAATTTCTTAACAGATCCTTGTAAAATTTAACGGATTACAGTCGTTGAACAAAAAACAACCACTGTCTAATTTCAACAATAACGGTCCATATTTAGATATAGCGCAGTATATATCTACGTTTATCCGATTTCGAATATAAGCGCTATCTATTAAAATGTTTGGACAGTTTCATATCATTAGACAAAATTTGGTACAATTTGACAATATTTCTTCTTATTCTGCTCTAATAGCGTGGTGTAGAGTATCATATAGTCGGCTCCATCTGACTTTTTCCCTTCCTTTCTGGTTTATGCAGTCGGTTTACACATGTGAGATATTTTGTGTTGGGTTAATCGAAAATAAACAAGTAAGAAGATTCTAACTAGTAAATCGGTTAAACGTCAACGTGTTTAACTTATATTTTAAAAACCTGTCCCTTATGTACTTACGGTAGATGCAATAGAATCAGTTGCGTTCGTGTACAACTCTTTTTATTCACAATTTATTAATAAATACTATAAAATGAAACGTTTATTATTCATTTGTTTCACTATAAGTATGATTTGTATTTATTTGCATGGATACTAAGAGTTTATTTATTCCAAAGGTATCCGATGGAAGCTGTTGACGAACCACCACTGCATAGTTGTGATATTCGTTCAGTACATAAACAAATCACGGTATTTCCCAGAATGGCTTGACTGTTTGCGTAATCGATTGTAGCGAAGATTGATAGAGTTTTCCAGATATGTCTGTAAGATTGTTTATGTACATTGGGTCGTATCGAATACATTGCCAGAGTGATTCTTCTCTCAGAATTACATTATACAATGGATTCTCAGTTTCGAAACTTCATTTCAATTAAGAACCTACGAGGGTTGCTATATATATTTGTGGTCTAGGCAACACTAATGGCGTTTTCGATTGTGAAAAAAATGTTGTCCCGTCGACATGAAATTCTGAAAAATATTTGCACTTTTTAGGTGCAAACGTTCTGAGTACGTTTATGCTAAAAAATGTCAAGATTTCCAATGGAAATGTCAGATGGCGCCAGGCGACACTTAGAGTGCCTGCGCGCAGTGGTTGCGCCCATAGGCCAAAATTCCAAAAAATCATAACAACAAAAATTTGCGAAAAATTGTCTCTAAACTGTCCACACTCTTTCATGGCAAACCGTTTTTTTTCTGGAAATCTAACGGAACATAGAATTGAAGATGTGAACACGTGTTGATTTGCAAAGCGCAGCTGCACGCATCCCGAATATTTCTCAACACAAGCGAACTTCAAAGTGGTCAGTCAAATAATTACGTCTCCGAATTTAAATTATTTGAAATGTATTTTGAAGTTAAAGATATTTATTTTATGTTACAATATTAATAAAAACTAACTTGTGTTGTAGTTATTTTGAAATTAATGCTTTAGTTTATTCAGTTTTTTTGTACATTTTCTGTGAGTGTTTATTATGTTTACTTAAAGTTTTAGCTGCGTTCCCCCAAGATCCCCCCATTATTTTTTATTTCAGTGTATTTGTGAGTGTTTTAAGGTAATAAAAAAGTTAAAGTTAGCTGCAGATATTTGCAGATGTGTGCAGAATCTAGGATATACTAAGACCATCTTTTTTCTTCAAAGTAAAATTTGCCTTGCAAACCAGCTGCTTTGCATTGTAGTTGTGCTATGTTTTTGTGTTCTTAATAAGTTCTAATTTAAATTTTGATTGCGTTATCTCTTTTTTAATTTAATGTTGGTAGATGACTCCTATCAGTGTGTGTTTACTCGCTTGTACATACTCAGTTGTTGGTGTACAGAAATCGGCACCAATGCAGAAAAATTACAAAAGGCGATCAATGCTGTGCAAAGCAATATTGAAAATATCGTCACAACGTCCGAGATGACCGAGCTAACGAAATGTATTGACTATATATGCAAAAAATTACTGCATTGTGGATTCAGTATAAACACAAAAAGGCATCAGTTCTTTAATTTAAATCGAATTGGCTTAGTTAAAAGGAAACAGTTTCAATCAAACACATTCCTAGTAAGTCTCAAGAAATGGGAAAAGGTGCCAACGGTGGACGTCCGAAAGTAGATTTTAATGAGTTATCAAAGAGAACAAAGCGACGAAGAATTGCTGAGCTTTCAAAAACCGTCTAAAGTCTAAAAATAACGACATTACAATGTTTAGGAGGCAGAACACGCGAAAGACCTCACGGATTACAACAAATACGGAGTTGATAAATAGATTGCTTTTGAGCTCAGATCCATTTATTACTGGCCAAAGAAAGCTCCCACGTTCAAAAAAGTCAGTATTATCAACATTATCATATCGCTCACCCACTTCAAGAGTGACATAACTCAACATTTAAAATGTTTGAGGTTGCCTTACAAAAATGTGAATTTTGCAAATGTCCACAAAGTAATCTCAGCGAAATTTGCATATAAGTAAACAACCATATTTCGGATTATTGAAGCGTTTTTTAACATCTTATTTAATGTTACTTATCTTTTTATACGGACTTAAAGTTAAAAATCTTGGCAATTTTCAATTTTGAGTTATGTCAGTCTTGAAGTGAGTGAGCGATATGACCTACTAGATGACCTAAATTTAAAATAGTTTGTAATTATTTTTCCCTAAAAATATTATTTTAAATGTAATAATAATAAAATAAAAAAGTTTCAAGCCGAAAAACAAAGTTATTCAAATTTGGTCCGATATTTGCTATGGTAGCTATAGGATATAGTCGTGCGATATGGCCAATTTTTTTATTACAAATTTAAAACATTTTTCTACAATTTTGGTGAAAATATCATAACGATATAACAACTAGAAGTATTTATGGCCGCGGCTCCATGCAAGCCCAACCACTGTGCTGCGCCATCCATATATATAGCAATCCTCGTATACCACTGCATATTTACATTGCTCACAATGTGAGGGTATGTATGTATACCTTAGTCGATTTGCACGACTGAAATTTCTTATATGTTTTTTAATTGTATAAATAATAAATTAATTCATTATATCGTAAAATAAATAATTAAAATATTAGCTTTTTCGAATAAAACAATAAAAAACTGAAAATAATTAATTGATTTTTTAATTTTTAAAAAGGAACTTTAAAAAGCATCACGTTGTACCTTGTATCATATCAAGGAAGACCCTTTCTAGATTACTTCTTGTCTTTATAAATCCTTTAAGAGTATTGATATATTGTTGTAACTCCGATAAATCATGTATACAAAATGACTAGAAAAATAAATAATAAAACTTTTAAAGTTTTTTGGTTTAGTATTTCCTACAATTCAAAAAAAACATTTCAAATATTTAAACGAGTACCTTAAGTTAGATATACCATTTATTCATTGGTTGAACTAAAAACTAACATAGCGCATGCTTCGTAAGGATTAGGGCGGAGTTATCCTTCGATGGCAACAAAGTTGCTTAAACATTTTTGTTTGCGGAAAGTCATTTCAAGTAATGTTGATAGATATGAAAGCTTTCCCCTTGTGAGGCCTGTGAAAAGTTGTACCTTTACAGTATATTTTCCAAGTTCGTTGGAGGAAGGTTGTATACGGGAAACTGATAAAGTTGTGATAAATCAAACATATCTCTTACATACGATAATTTCATATTTTTGAAAAGAAAATTTGGATTTGAAGTGAATATTTAAATAATTTTTAAACATAAACAAAAAAAGTGAGTAACTGTCAAATTCCATCACAGAAATCAAACAGAGTGGAAAAATCGGTATCAATACAATACTTAGTTTTTGTACCCACACTTGAGTGAATCAGTGGATACGTCATTTGCAACGGACCATAAGTATATAACATCAAAGGCGTGACCTAAGGCCCTATATTCGGAGGCAACAATTCGAGAAAAACTGGCGAAATTGTCACTCCCCATTTTACACACTTCATATAAATGTACCTCTTTTAACCAAACATTAACAGCTCCTAACTTTAATGACTTTGCCACAACTCATTTGCTATCTCGCATAAAAAGGGTCCAAGGTCTCAAAACTTTATTACCAGCAGTGTACATAAACAATTGAAATTAGATACAATGTAATATTCGATTCCTAAGTCTTTAAGTCCTTTCAGGTACCCCCACACATATTGACAAATATACGAAAATACATTCCCATTTCATACCTTCTATTGAAACCGTCTAAATATTTTTAGATTCTGTATTATAGATAACAATTAGGGATGTAACGAATATTCGCATTCGCATATGCGAACGCGAATTATTCGCATCATTTTAACATTCGCATTCGCAAAAGCCATCTTTGGATTATTCGCTTTCGCAAAAATATATTTCGCTTCCATTTGTTAAAAGTGTTAAAACTCCCTTCACACAATTTGAAGATATTAATACCAAGGAAAACCACTGCCACTTCTCTTCAAAACTGTTCAAAAATATGTTTGTAACAGGAGGTAAAAATAATTATACAATTAATACTTGAATATCCTGTAAAAGTATTCAGTTCCTTAAATTTGTTGGTACTAAAGGGTCAAACTATTATTCGCATTCGCTTTCGCAAAAATGCATATTTTACTTCGCAAGTAATATATTTCAATATTCGCTTTCGCATTCGCTTTCACTAAAGTCACTTTCGTCACATCCCTAATTACAATGACTATAGTCTATTGTCAAACAATGAATGAGAAAACCTTCTCATCAATTTTGGTACCTCCCATATTATATTAAGGTGGCTCTACAAAATGGAATTAAAATTATTTTGTAGTTTCTGGTCCACAAATTTGTTTGGAAAATTGTAAAAAATATGACCCTAAAAATCGAAGCGCAATTCGTCTGAAGTTGGAAAAGTGTTTTATCAAAATTAGAGCTCTAATGATAATGTTGTTAATTACATCTGCATCCCTAATAGTTTGACAAGTTCTGACAAATCTGAAATAAGCTATAAAAATTGCAAATTGCCGCGATTTGCACATTTTTAAAATGCATTTTTTAAAGTTGGAAATTTTTCTATAAAAAATTATGAAAAATATAAAAATAAAATATAAAATATAAAAATAAAAATATAATACATTTATACATAATTTTTAAAATTGAAACAAATAAATTTGTGATTTGTAGTTTGGATAAATTGTTTTCCATGCAACCTTATAAATTCTCAATTAAAAAAAATTAAATCCGGAAATTTAAATATTTGAAAAATAAAGTAAATAAACCCGCCCCTTTTTTTACCTCCCACACAAAATGACCAATTCATACTGAAATTAAATAGCTCGTAATGTTAATATATATAGCAGTGCACATAAACGCTTCAAATTCGCCACAGTGCAATGTATTTAAAGAACCTAATGTTTACCGAATAATAGGTCTATTTGTTAAACCCCTTCTGGTACCTCCAACATAAGTAAACAGATTAATTTGTGAAATATTATATATTACATTACTCACAAAGTGAGAGTCGGTTTACCCGACTGAAACTTTCTTACTTGTTATAGCCTACACCATTCTGTGGTAACAGGGTATTAAAGTTTGTTTTGGCCACGTTTGTTTGTCACAAATTCCTCTTTCACGCCAGGCATGAAGCCTTTAGAATTTGGTCGAACTCGGTTCAGGTTTAGATATAGCTCCCATATATATGTACCGCCGAAAACTCGACACAAAGAAATACTTTAAAGCCAGCACATAGTGCCGAATTAAAAAAATTGGTTCAAATTTAAATATAGCCCCCATATGTATGTATGTTTCACCCGATTTGCTATCTAATCCTTATATGTATGTAGAAACGGTACTTTACATTCTATCATTACGAAATTTGGTATAGATAAGCCTTGAACGAATACTGCCAAATTGGGTCAAAATCAGTTCAGATTTAGATATGTTTGCTTAGATTTTGGGATACTGAAGTCTCTTGATCCGGAGACAAACGCTTCCGATTTAGCGATTTTACGTTTTATTCTTTGACATTTCACAAGTACTACGCCATTACTGAAAATGAAACGATGCACGATTCAACAACGCATTGAAATTATTAAAATTCACTAGAAAAATGGTGAAAATCTTGCAGTCACAGTTCGCAAAACTAAAGCATTTTTGGGTCGCCGTGAAGCACCTTGTCGGACCGCAATACAGAAATTGGTGGAAAAATTCGAGCTGTTGGGACAAGTTAGTGATGTGAAGAATAAAACCCGTGCACGACGCTGAAGAACAACTGAGAATATTGCTGCTGTAGCCCAAAGTGTTGAAGAAACCCCAGGTTTGTCCATTCCTCGTCGTTCTTTAGAATTGGACATTCCACAAACGGCATTACACCGTATCTTGCATAAAGACTTGGGTCTTAAGACTTATAAAGTTCAGTTAACACAAGAACACAAGCCGGCCGATCATCAACAACGTCGTGTCTTTGCTGATTGGGTCCTTGAAATGCATGAAAATGATCCGGAATTCCATCGAAAAATCATCTTGACTTATGAGGCCCATTTTCACCTCGGTGGCTACGTCAACAAGCTAAATTGTCGCATCTGGGGCTCGGAAAACCCAAGAGTTATTGTTGAGAAGCCTCTCCATCCTCAACGTGTGACTGTTTGGTGCGGTTTATGGTCCGGCGGTGTCATTGGACCTTACTTTTTCGAAAATGAGGTTGGATCAATGGATTGCGCTATGGGAGATGATTAATGATTTTTTATGTTCGGAGTTGGATGGTATTGATCTGGACAACGTTTACTTTCAACAAGACGGCGCTACGTGCCACACAAGCAACGAAACCATTGCTCTGTTACGGGAAAAGTTTCCGGGCCGTGTTATCTCTCGAAGAGGTGATCACAATTGGCCACCGAGATCTTGTGATATAACACCTTGCGACTTCTTCCTTTGGGGCCACGTGAAAGATAAGGTCTACGCCAACAGCCCAGCGTCGATTCAAGACCTCAAAGATAGAATTCGTGAGGCTATCGAGGACATAGAGCAGTCACTTTGCGATTTGGTTATGGAAAATTTCATGAAAAGGATATGGTCCTGTAAGCGTGGTCGTGGCGGCCATTTGGCTGATGTTGTTTTTCATTATTAACGGCAATTCCTCTTTATTATGAAATAAACATCCGATCATTTATCTCAAAAAATGGCATTTTTCTTTGAATACCAAAATAACACCTCTTGTTGAAAAACCCTTCATAATGGTTTAAATATTGAATATACTCGTAATGATTATACTAACCATAAACAATCAAAGTAATAGATGGTCCGTCGTACTCGTTAAAAAGTGACAGTTACGAACGATTAAATTTTTGACAGTTGTTTTGCTCTCTTCGAGATATTTTGGCACTCTCTTGTTCATAAACAATCAAAGTAATAGATGGTCCGTCGTACTCTTTAAAAAGTGACAGTTACGAACGATTAAATTTTTGACAGTTGTTTTGCTCTCTTCGAGATATTTTGGCACTCTCTTGTTAGCTCTCGAGATTTAATTTGCCGATTTAAAGATGTGTTTTTTGCTATTTTATTTTAAAAATCAATTGTGTTTGCTCCAATTGTGATTGTAAAGTGAAATGTTTGAGGAAAAATGCCAAAAATATGTATAAAAAATAAAAACAAATTTGTGCTCTTTCTTCTCTTAACTACTAATGTCAAAAATTTAATCGTTCGTAACTCGAGAAATTTGCTTAAGGGAGCGAAGGACCATCTAGTAGTTTGAGTGTTTATGGGGCTTATCGGTCTGAACGTTTTGTGTTTTTCACTCGGCCTTTGAAACAACAACAATTCACACAGAAATATCCGAAACAAAATTATGTGTCTAAACGCAGAGGCAAGTTTAAAAGAGAATAAGCTGATAAGCTGCTGAAAAAAATATCCTAGTGTAAATCTGGACAAAGTAAAATGTTTGAGGAAAAATGCCAAAAGTATGTATCAAAAATAAAAACAAATTTGTGCTCTTTCTTCTCTTAACTACTAATGTCAAAAATTTAATCGTTCGTAACTCGAGAAATTTGCTTAAGGGAGCGAAGGACCATCTAGTAATTTGAGTGTTTATGATACTAACAGCTTGTATTTTTGTTGAGAGGTTTCGTGTTTGCAGCAAAGAGATTTCCCTAAGTTAGTAGAAGAGAATATTGATGTTCTATGTTTTAAGTGATCAAGAGAATAATGCCTCTGTGTTGGGAACAGAGTACCAAAATATGTACTAAACCACGAAAATGGGTAGAATTTAGGCCCTCTTGCTAATGATTACGTGGACATGTGCTTGCTGTGTTCAATTGTGTATGTGTTGTTGTATTTCCTATAGTTTTTATCGCTATGTTGCTGCTTTGTCTCTGTCTTTATGGACAGCACTGCAGTGATCGTGTCGTCGTCGGCGTGGAGGTATTTTTTCATAGCTCTTTCGCGTATAGCTCTCAGTCAGAAATAGAGCGTCAACACATACAGTTGATTCGTGTGGTCATTACGAGTGTGTGGTGTGTTTAACGTATAGTGTGATATTTTGTTCCGACATTCCTTTAGAAAATATCAAAAAAATAAGGTAAATTACCCAAATAAACATAACAAAGAAAAAACCAACAAATTTACAGAACTAAGAGCCGGACAAAACTCATTGATGAATGTGGTTTTATTGCAAACAAAAATGATCAATGAATTTGTAATTAAGTCTATGAAGTTTTGCATACATTTCATGATGAATTTAAAACAAAATTCATTAACATTTGTTAACAAATTGCCACAAAAAAGAAAAAGCGTAAGGAATAGTGCTTTAAAAAAGTCAACAAAAATTAGAGCATATTTAAATGGAAAAAAACTCGGCTAAGAAATTTCACCCGTGTAGTACTGACGTCACTAAACTCGTTCTCTGTCCGCTACATGTTGATCTTTCAATCAAATTAGAACTAAACGTGGAGGAGAGCGTGCGGAGAAAAGAGAAATAATATTTTACACATATACTCGCAGCAATTGGAGAGAGAGTTGTCAATCAGTGCCCAAGTGAGAATCCCCAAAAATGGGTTATTTTTTATGTTACACACAACCGATGGCGAAGAAAGAATTGAAAAGAAATGCGATTAAAACCCGGCATAAGGAATATATCGAACGAAGAAAGCAAAACGAGTAAAAACTACAAATGAATTGAATCTCCCGTCATCGTCATATTCGTTCATGTGTTAGAATTGTGTGTGGATACTGACGAGCTAATGAAAAAGAATTGAATGGGGGGAAAGAAATTTTCTGTGATTTTTGTTGTGGGCCCATTTATCCATAAACTCATGAAAAGATAAACATTTTTGTTAAAGCGGGTTAATGACCTCTAAAACTCGAGTATGCCGTATTTAACACTCGCTCAACTGAACGTTGTACTGTAGGTATTTGTTTCTGACCGATCGACCGACCAACCAACCATTCAACGAACCATTTTCGAAGCTTAGGACCTAAGTTGGTGACTTGTTGCGCTGGCCGTAGCACATTAAACCTCTTCCACAACAACATTCCAACCATTTTTTAAGTTATAGATACAACGGCATATGAGTTAAGGTGACAACGAGCGTCGAACCGATCTCTCTCTCCATTCATACACATGCACTACACTAACCGGCATTTGTGCAGACCAATTTTCATTTCTTAAATGCGGGTTTAGCCTGTAGGAATTGGTATGAAAACCAGTTCAATATATCGCTTACATTTTTTTCTTAACTGGATTAATAAAAAATGTTTAGCCAAAAGACGATGTAATTGCATTGTCATCGTATTCTCCATTAAGGTGATATTGGTTGATTGACTTTGGCAGGAAAAAACCTGAACTTGTACAATACAAAGTAAATGTATATCGATCCCTCCATTCTAAAACATGCTAAGTCGACTTAGAGATGAGGTTGCATTTTTTATTTCTAAATATTCCAAATTATATTCAGTCAATATTTGGTGTTTATCCGTCAACCGAATCAAAAGTTATTTACAAAACAGTACAGGTCATTCCATTTGCTTTATAAAGGAATTCCACACAGATTAAAAAAATTTATCAAACATTGATCGCCTCTCCTGAAAAACTACCTTTGTGCACTTAGCATTGTTTAGAATGAAGTTATCGATATTCTAATTTTGCGATCCAGAGAAAAAGGCGGATGACAAAGACCATGTTGCTTGCTATTTTTTGTAGCAACAGACCCTGGTGGGAATCCCCAAACTCATAGGCGAGCACGTCACTTGCTGGGGTGCTCTAAATAATTAATATATTTTCAGAAATTTCTACCTAAAAATGGTTTAGTTTATTAATTCCCTACGGTACACTTCAATAAAAATGTTTTTTTCCACCAAAACGAAACAGTTCTTGCACTACACAAAAGTCATCACTACTGTTTTCCTATATACAAAAGTCGACCACTAAGGTTTTCTCCCTATACTAGGGTCGATCAGTAACTATTTATCTGTACTAGAGTCGACCACTAAGCCTTCCTCTACACTAATATCGACAACTAAGATCTTCCTTTATACTAGAATCCACCACTGAGACCTGCTTCTTTCTATAGTCGACAACTAAAATATATCTCTATACAAAAGTCGACGAAAAGAACCTTCTTCTATACTAAAGACGATCACATAGACCTTCCCCATACTAGAGTCGAACACTGAATTCTTCCTCTGTGCATGAGTCGGCTACTGATGTCTTCCTATTTACCGAATTTGACCACTGAGGTCTTTATATATGGGGGATTTCATGTCGAGTGAGTCAATTTTTAAAAGCAACGTCTTTTGATCAGGATGAAACTTACTAAATTCTCAATATCATGTAAGATATTTTGAAACCCCTGTTGGGATGAAGAAATTATATTAGAAGAAGATAAAGGCTACCAAATTTTGAATTATATAAAGCTTTGCATAACCAATTACTATAAATGATTCTACAGTTATGCTAAAATATATGCTTGAAACTCAATTTTTTTAGAGGTTTACCTTTATTTTGATAGATAAACAGGTCCCGTCCCACTAATAGACCACAAAACTCTTATAGGAAATGACCTAAGCTTTCATTTGAGCAAAGAAAATCAAAAATAATAATATGGATTTTTACAAAAATGTGAGAACAAGTTTCAATTTCGCAAAAAAAAATCCCAAAAAAATTATTCTGAGATTTTTTTATTTTTTTAAAAAGATTGCAAAATATCTACCCAAAACACATTGGACAATTTGGTCTAAATATAATAGATAATTAGTTATATGGATGGAAAAAGGGAATCTGTGGCCAAAATGTCAATATTCAACACCCTCCAACTAGGACTGTCCTTAACCGATCTCCTTAAAATTTTGTGTCATAACTACCATTTAATGGGACTAAACTTGGTGCAAGTTTCATCGCGATCAAGAGACATCGCTTTCAAAAATTGACTCACTTGACAGAAATCCGCCATATACAAATAGTCTAATGGTGTTAAATCACAACTTCTTGGAGGCCATTCAATATCACAATTTCTTGAAACAATCGAATCTCCAAACTTTTCTCGCAACAATTCAATTGTTTCATTTGCTGTGTGGCACGCAGACACAATCGGTCAATGGCAAAAAGATAGCTCTTAACGAGAACTAAAATATTGATCATGGGTGTCAAGGTCGTAGGTCGACTGGAAAGTGTTTTTTACGCTCCATTATGAAATTGTAAACACTACTGAATACAATAAAAAACAAATGACAGATCATGACATATTACAAATGGCCGAAACTTAACTTCAAAATCATATCATCCCTATTGGATAACCCTTTATTACATATATTAGTCTACATTAGGTTTAGGTTAGGGTGGCAGCCGTATTTTTTATACAAGCTCACATAGACCAGTTTAGGTCCCTAGTGTTACCACGGGCTGAAATGCCCCTCATCGAAACCAACCTGTTTGATATACAAATTTGTCAATATTACGAATATCGGTACTGGAAAGATCTGTTAGGCTGCCTAGAACAGCCGACCCCAGTATGTCCAGTCGTCGTTTACTCAGAGCGGGACAGTCGCATAGCAAGTGCTCAATGCTCTCCACTTCTTCCTCATCTCCACAGCTTCTGCAGAAGTCATTAGAGTCAATACCCAATCTTTTGGCGTGTTCGCCGATCAAGCAGTGTCCCGTCAGAACTGATACTAACGTAGACAATCTTTGCCTCTCTAGTGCGAGGAGATATTTTGATCTTCTCAGGTCATACCTTGGCCAGATTTGTCTAGCTACCCTGCAGGTGCCGATTTCTGTCCATCTTTCGTTGGACTGCCTGATTGCCTCTTGCCTAAGCCAAAGCTTGCACGTGGATAGTGGCGCACCAATATATGCAAATTCTTCGAGAATTTGTAATGTCGTCCCTTTCCTAGCAAGTTCATCGGCTTTGCAGTTCCCCGGGATATCCCTATGCCCAGGCACCCATATGAGGTGTATGTTAAACTGCTCAGCCATCTCGTTAAGAGATCTGCGGCAGTCGAGGGCTGTTTGTGAATTTAGGGATGTTGCCTCCAGAGAATTGATGGCAGCCTGGCTGTCCGAGTAAATGACAATGCCAGTGTTGGTTACTATGTTGCGACTCAGCCACTTGGCTACTTCCCATATTGCCATTATTTCGGCTTGATAGACACTGCAGGTATCTGGTAGTCTGTGAGCTATATCCAATCTAAGCTCTGCACAGTGTACTCCGAAGCCAACCTTTTCATCAAGCTTCGAACCATCCGTGTAAAATTGGAGATGGTTTCTATTACCTGGTTTTCTTCCAACCCATTCATCTCTCGCGGGAATCATAGTGATGTAATTTCTCTCGAAGGTGTACACCGTTGGTATATAGTCCACTCGGTCGGTTACCATAGCACTACACTTTGATATTCTCATGTGACCGTAGGTTTTGTACCTCCACATTGATAGGCAGTTTAATCTTATTGCCGCTTTGGTTGCAACTTCTCTCGCCACAATATTAATCGGCAGTATATGGAGTAGGGCTTGTAGAGACTCGGTCGCTGTAGTCCTTAAGGCTCCGCTTATGCTCAGGCAGGCAGTTCTCTGAACCTTTGTTAGTAGGTTGGTGATGGTTAGTTTGTCAGTTGCCGTCCACCATACCACAATGCCGTATAGCAGTATAGGACGAACTACTGCTATATATATCCAGTGGACGATTTTAGGAGAGAGGCCCCACCGCGACCCTACAGCCTTTTTGCAGGAATATAAGGCGACGTTAGCCTTCCTTACACGTTCCAATACATTAAGTCTAAATAACAGTTTTCTATCTAGAATTATTCCTAAAAATTTTGCACTTTCAGAAAAGACTATATCTGTTCCATTTATCCGAGGTGGAGGGTCCACATGTGGGACTTTATTCATCCTAGTAAAGAGAACCAATTCTGTCTTGTTTGGGTTTATGCCCAAACCGCTGCTTCTGGCCCATCTAGCCAATTTGTTCAGAGCTACCTGTAGAATGTCTCGGAGGACGTTTTCGAATTTGCCACTCACTGCGATTGCAACGTCGTCCGCATATGCCACGACCTTGCAGCCACAACGTTCTAGATCTAGCAGAATTTCATTCAACGCTAGGTTCCAAATTAGTGGAGACAGTACTCCTCCTTGTGGGGTCCCTCTGTTTACAAACCTTGTTAGAGTTGTGGACCCAAGACATGCTGTTATGCGTCTTCTGTTGAGCAGACTTTGAATTAGTCTAATCAAACTAAAGTTAACATTAAGATGTGACAGTGCCGCAATTACTGCATCTGAGTGAATGTTGTTAAAAGCCCCTTCTATGTCAAGAAATGCCACCATGGTGAATTCCTTGAAATGCAGGGACGATTCGATAGTGCTCACAAGTTCGTGCAGGGCTGATTCTGTAGACTTCCCCTTATTGTAAGCATGTTGGTTCACTGACAGGAGTTTTGTATCCAGGTTTTCCCTAATGAAATAATCTAAAAGTCGTTCCAGACCTTTCAATAGGAAGGAGGATAGGCTAATTGGTCTGAAGTCTTTTGGCCTAGTGTGTGATATCTTCCCCGCTTTTGGTATGAATACCACTTTGGTATCCCTCCATCGATTCGGGATGTATGAAAGCCTGATACAGCCTACATAAATTTTCTCCAGCCAGGGGATAATGTATTTCAACATTTTCTGCATTTCTGCTGGAGTGATGCCGTCTGGTCCAGGTGACTTGAAGGGCTCAAAGCTATTAATAGCCCAGCTTATTCTGGATCTTTCAGTCAACAAGCTAGCGACGCTCGCAGTCCACTCGCACTCTTGTTGGTCCTGCTGATCCTCTGGTTCTGTTAGAGAGTTCCCCGGGAAATGTGTGTCGAGCAGTACATTGAGCGACTGCTCGCTGTTTTTGGTCCAATTATTTGCCTCATCCTGCAAGTAACCCACTGTACAGGGTGAAGCTGATAATATTTTCCTCAGCCTTGCGGCGTCGGAGACCTCTTCCACTTCGCCACAGAAAGTATACCAAGAGCGTCTTTGCGCCTTTCTAAGCTCCTTCTTATAGATCTTGAGTTGCTCTTTATAGGCATCCCAAACATTAGCGACCCCAGTAGATTTAGCCTTGTTGAATAGCTTGTTGCAGGTCTTTTTCATAGCCGTTAGCTCAGAAGTCCACCATTGGGGTTTAGTTTTACCCTTGTACCTTGTTTTTGGACAGGCTTCTTCAAGGGAACTATTGAATGATGTGGTGATATGCTCGACCAGATGATCCAGACCGGCTTTGTCATTCGGTTCGTACAGAAGTTTGGAGTTGAGGACTTTCTTGAAATTCTTTTCATACAGGTGCCACTTTGTCTTTCTCACATTTCTGTGGACGGCAGGTTCAGGCGCTTTTTCAGCGAGTTTGAACTCAATATAATGGTGATCTGAGAATGAGTGGTCGTCTAGTACATTCCACCCAATAATTTTGTCTGACAGCCGGTCAGTAGCAAACGTTACGTCGAGTACTTCTTGTCTGTCTTTAATTGTAAAGGTCGGTTTATTACCTATGTTACAAATACTTAGGTTGGTAGTTAGAATAAAGTCAAGAAGCGAATCACCCCTATTGTTTATATCCGTACTACCCCAGATAGTATGATGAGCGTTCGTGTCTGCGCCAACAATCAGCTCGACCTCGTCAGATGTTGCTTCTTCTACTACTTCCCTGAATAGAGCAGTCGGTACTACAGCTTCATAAGGCAAGTAACTGGAGACCACCCAATATATGCGATTACCGATCTCCAGACTAGCAGATGTTTGGTCTTTACCACTTAAATTAGCCAGGAGAAAGATACTTAGATCTTTCCTGGCCAAAATGCAGGTTCTTGGAGTGCCTTCACAGTTGGCCACAAGCAGTTTAAAGTTGGGTGTCCTGATACCGCACACCCTTCCTCCCACTGCGTAGGGCTCCTGTATCAGGACGATGTCTACTGCACCTGTGGACAGGCGCAGCAATAGAGCCGCTGAGGCTGCTTTAGCGTGATGGAGGTTAATCTGTAAAATTCTTACCATCATTGGTAATTGACAGATTAACTTCCACCCCTACAAGGGTGTTATCGAACTCTTCGTCCGTATCATCGAGAAGCGTGTCCCCGCCAGATGCGTCAAAGAGTCCGGAGACTCCCCTCAGCCCCTCTGTGTCAGAAGTAGAGCTTTCGTCCTCAGAGTAGGACGTTACAGATCTTCTGTTAGAGTTGGAGTCACCCGAAATAATGGGCGTGGATACCTCCGCACTTCCAGAAAGCTGTGTTTCAACCGCGGTGGACGACTCACCTTCCGCAGTGGGAACTATATCCTGCTTGTATACCTTCAAGACTATAGTCTCGAAGCCATACTGTAGGGTTGCACTTGCACGTTGTATATGGGAGGTGGATTCAGCGTTAAGGATCAAATTGACCTGCCGCTTTTTACCATCCGCCTCACCCACCTTGCTGATTCTCCAATTATGGGCGGGCAGACCAGGATTGGAATCTTTTATTATTTCTAATATGTCAGCCGGGTTGGAGGGCTCTTCTGTAACCCAGGTGATGGCTCTAGGATGACTAGGGATGTTGTTTTTTTCGACAATATCCAACTGGGCACCCGGCCACACCTCACCCGCTCGACTCAGAGCAGCCTTATACAGGTCTACTGATCTGGCATCACCGAAATGTAAGAGCTTTACTCTCCCCTGATGCCATCCTGCATCGTTGCAGATTGGTGGTGTGCCCGGCATCTCTCTACGGACATCGAGGTAATGGCCATAATGGCTGATTGCACATGGCTCCATTTGTCCTTGAGGATGGATCCATCCTCACTACTTCTGTCTATAACGGCCATCACTAGACTCTCCTTCGCCACTTCATTGAAGGGCTTGGTGAGTGTCCTGTTGATAGTGACATTTGGGCCTCTTGCCTTTTTCGAGGGCAGGGGTTCATCAGGTGATCTGATTCTTTTGACTTTATTAGCCGTTAACACAGCTGAATTTGTGGCTCTTTCAGCCGGCTGATTGGCCTTAGAAGCATCTAAGACGCCTTTAGCCCAGGTAAGTGACTCTTTTTGTTTTTCGGTAAGAGCCGAAACCTCAACAGCCTCCAACTTCGTCAGAACTCTGAGCGCTATCCGGTGCTCATTGTGTTTCCGTTTTGACGGTCGGACGTGACGTTTTCCCCTCACCGTACCACCTGTTGTGAGTACTGGGGGGAAATTTTCACCATGTTTGGTGTGGTCGGCTTTGGCCAAGACCAACGGACGGACAGTAGGACGATTGGGGAACCCCGCTCCATCGGAACGCGAAGACATCCCCGCCAATGATTTTTTTTTTCCGTATTAGCCCGTAATAGGTACTACGATGTAGGCCTTCCAGACTTTGTACAGATTTTGTTTTATTTTTTGCGATTGCGTAATAGGTATAATAGATTTTAACTATCCGCTCTGTGCTAAACACGTCCGTTCACTACGACTGATCAGCATCGAAATTCTACATTAGAATTCCCCGATTCTATATCATAGATTCTAATTCATCTTTTACGAATTCGTTTTTTGAAAGCATGGAGTTAAACATGCCATATTCATAATAAGTGCCGACTGTTGTGAGATATTCATATTATTCTCCAAGGGCCCTCATTATTTCTTCCTTTGAACTGAAATTTCTTGGCCGAATAACTCGAAATCAAAAGATAACCTAGAAAAACTGATATCACACTGTATTCCATAAGGTACAATTTCTGTTACAAATATTTTCTTCATTTAATTTTGAAATTAAAATAAAATGATTTTTCATACCAACTAATTACCACAAATTTCATATTAAGATATATGTACATATGCATGTGTCTTTCACGAGGAGAAGAGATCTGGAGCATTTATTAGGTTTCGTTTCGGTTGAAACACTAAACGGGGCGTTTGTTGGAGAAACATATGTGGTGGGAGCCAATTAAAATTATGTTTAAGTTTAATACGTAGGAATATTTTCGTACGTTTTCACTTATGAAACTTGACACACACTAGGTACGCGCTCTTCATTAAGATGAAGATGATATAAATCAGTGCCAACACCACCAACCCAACAGTGGTAGTACCACATTCACCATCATCATGATCTGCATTATGATAAGGTTGGCCAAACGCCGAAAAACGCGTCATATCCAAGACGTATCTTTATACTAATGACTACAATGGAAAGCGTAAAATCTGTTACCATTTGTTTGGTTGTTTTTTTGTTTTTTGTTTTCTCAACAAACGTAATATTTAATTTTTCTTGCTTAATAGACAGTTAACACAAACAAAACCGTTTGGGAAAAAAGAGAAACCGAAATTGAAACATTTGTAATGAATAAAATCCATTTTTGTAAAGATACTAACGAACTAAAATTAAGTCATATCAACACAGCTGCAGCAGCAGCTCCAACACAGCAACTTTTATTTTTTTAAAGGCTTTCTGCTGCTGTCGTTGTGGTGGCCTAAACGAGCAACCTTTCTCCGTCGAAGAGTATTGTAGTGGTTTTACCGTTTATGGCAATTGCTTTATTTATTATACATATGCGTTAAAGACCAAACTAAGTAAAATAGTTGGTCATCGTCATCAACGCCATAGTCATAATCTTCATTGCCACCATCGCGCCATTGTCCAACGTCGTCGTGACCAATGTCATCATCATGACCATATGAGTGCGCTTTAGGCAAAAAATGGTATCATTTAAGAGACTTTCTTTTTTCGCCCAACCAATTTACTGATTTATTTGAAATCCGGTGTTTTGTATTATACCATATTACAGTGGGACTAAATAGCCTCAAATTGACTATAAACCTACGACAGTTAATACTAACTACAATTTGCCTTTTTTGTGACTTCTGAAAGAATTTATTCACCAAATGAATAAGGACAACTCGTAATAGACTGTTTTCATCTGTTTAATGGGATGATTACAAATCTGTGTCAAGCCTGCTTGAAATCCATTTGAGGTGAGACATTTGTTTTTTTTTTGCTGCAACCGATTTGCAGAGCATCAGATGTGTCTGGCTTGCTCCCAAGTAAAACAGAGTTTTAACAATATAGATTGAGACAGATTCGCCATTGGCAAATACTCAAGACTGCCTGCCTGTCAACGACAAGCTAAGGACTTTTAGTCAAATACTAAATACTTGACTCATACCAGCAAGCGACCAAAGAAAGCCTCTTTTTCGACGGAATATAATAAGTAAATCAGAGGCGAAAAATTAATTTAGTGCTAAAACTCTGCATGATACAGTTGCACTTAATGCAGCACGGAAAAAACTGATTCAAATCCAAAAATCACTTCTCGAACAGCCGGATACCCATAAGCAATTGCCGCTTTGTAGATTTCAACACAAATAGCCTCAGATATTCATTTATTTTCCCATTATCTGAATACACTGGAAATATTTTCCGATTAATATATAAAATCCTACCAGTCCATCGTAAACCCCGTAACACTCACCCATTATTTGGGGATTTTATCTTATCTTATCTTAGCATCGTATACCATCTTTCTTATTAAGGAAAATATTGGATGTACGAAATTTATTCATATACTGTTTATAAAAAGCGCTGATCTGTAGTTATAGGGTTCTTGAATCAGCTGATTTGATCTGATGCTGATTTTGAAGGTCCGAATTTTTAATATTAACCTAAGAATTTTATTTTTGCATAAAAAGTTGCTAAATGGTAAAATAAAATAAATTGAAAATGTTTTTTCCAAAAATGTTTGTGGATTTGAAATTTGAAAAAATGCATTTTTGAGTTTTACGAAATTTGTAATTGTTCTTGAACGACTGAAACGATTTTTACAAAGTTTCGGTCGATTGAGAGAGAACATTTTTCTAAAACAATTTATAAACTTTTTTCGGATTTTTTAAACTTTAATTTAAAAAAAATGGTCCTCCTTCCTTTTTTAATTTAAACAGAATATGCACCATACTCTCACAAATACAAAACATATTTTGTACCAAAAGTTAACAGCTTATAACTTTAATACCAGAACATACTTTAAATTTATTAAATGATATTTAAATTGATAATAATTTAATTAAAACAAAAAAAATAAACAAATGCACTAATATTTTTTCAGAACTGAAGGTGAGGGGTTTTTTAAGTCGGTTTAACCGACGAATGCTCCCTAATATGAACCTAATTCTCGCCTGAGACATTGAGATCATTAGAGATCATCAAGGACTAGCTGAAGCACATAACCCTTTTATATATAACTACATACATATATAAATACTATACTATTCACGACAGCATAGTTCCCCACTGTATTTTGTGTGTGTAGCGGTATATGTACATAAATGTAAATAATTTTATGCAATTGTTTATTTCTGGGCTAGCAAAAAGGAGTAAAGACTCATAAACACGTATTATCGCGAAATCACATCGATAAATTTAGATGTGGACTCACGGCTGCTGAAATGACCCCCTCATTTTAAACCCCATCCAAAAAGCCGACACATTGGCCAAAACCAATTGCATAACAATTATAATGCGGATAGACGGACGGACTGACGTACGGACAGTGATGAGCTGCAGACAATATGGCTTACAATAAACGAATGCATGAGACGAAGCGGTAAAGATGAGCCAAGTTTATGTGATTTGGCCTTTGTGCATGGCGAACTGATGGGCAACAGAGACGTTGGAGGTGGTAGAGGCGGAGTGCAGTTTTGCGTTTTTTTTCCATTTCTGATGAATATTGCGTTGCGGATGCATATAGGCCGGTTGTCGTCGTCGTCGTCATCGCCGTTCGATGCAGGTTTTGAAATTTGCTGCTGCGTTCAAGAGTTGAGAGTTGTTGTTGTTGAATTTCATGGTTGTGATGCAACATTATTTTGTACTCACTCCGATTGGCGATGTAAATGCCTTGTTTTCCCTCCCTTATCGCAAAACCGAAAACATTCGCTTCGCTTTAGAAGAAGATGAAGCACTTATTCAAGTCAACCTTGCTTGCAGAAAGCCCTTGTTTACAATAATACAACGCGTTTTCTGTTTGTATTTCTACTTTGTTTTCCTTGCCAAACTACTGCTGCTGCTGTCGCAGTTTATTATGAAATAAAACCTGCTATGTTTAATTATGAATTGAATTTACTTTTCTGTTATATGAACACCCATACTCATCTCAATTGGAATTTGAATACAAAATATTTATTTTTTTGCATTTTTCTCTCTTCTTTATTTTTTTGCAGTCATGTTCAAATCTGTACTTATTGTCTCGTGCCTTTTAGTGGCTGCCGTACGCAGTCAGGATCTTAAAGTGGATGTTGTCAGTACACCCGAAGTTTGTGAACAAAAATCCAAAGCTGGTGATACGGTAAGTGTTGGTGATGTACGAGTTGTAAAAGCGAAATATGGGAAATTTTCGCACAGAATGTAAAAACATAACGAAAGATGGGAAAACCGGTACTGAAGTAGGACTAAAGGGTAATTGTAATTTACAGTAATTTTGTAGTTCATGAAAACAAGTTTTCGAATTGGAATAAAATGTACACACCTATAAAATCCTATTCCTAAATAGGTACAGAATCATAATTATACCCTCACTTTAGTGTGACGAGGGTATACTTATATATCATTTGCTAAAAACAAAAAGTGTACCACATCTAAGGAGTGACCCCAAGTATGTTCGGCGGAAATCCGTTTTGGGCCATTTTAAGTCATTTGAGCAATGTCCGTCCGTCTGGCTGGAGCGTTCGATAACTTTCGAAAGGAGTAACGGATTGACTTCAAATTTGGTATGTGAAAATATTTGTGTTCTATATTAGGGTAAGTTCGAAGATGAGCCATATTGGTCCACTCCTTCTAGTACCTCCAACACTAAGTGTTGCCTGGCGCCATCTGACATTTCCATTGGAAAGTTTGAAATTTTTTAGCATAAACGTACTCAGAACGTTTTGACACGACCATCATTTGTGTTTTTTACAGTGACTTGAAAAAATCAATTTGGCAAAAAATGGAATTAACTCGTGAACATTTTCGTGCGATCATTTTTCACAATTTTCGACGCGGATTATCACGACAAGAGTGCATCGATGAACTTAAATCTTTGTATGGCAATGAAGCACCATCCTATAGCACTGTGAAAAACTGGTTTAATGAATTCAATCGTGGCCGACGCTCGCTCAAAGACGAAGGTCGTCCAAAAACGGCCGTTTTGCCAGAGAACATTGATGCCGTGCGTGAACTGATAATGCAAGATCGTCATGTGACATACCGTGAGATAGAGGCATCCTTGGACATTTCTTCCACCAGCATACATTCGATACACAATTTGAGAATCGCTCAAAAAAAACGCTCGTGTCGATTGGTGCAAATAAATTTTGAAAAAATACGATCGCGGTGCTTCAAAAGACGTTTATAAGATCGTCACAGGTGAAGAATCTTGGATCAATGCGTATGAGCCCGAAACAAAACAGCAATCGACAGTGGGGGTCTTCGAAGACGAGCCAAATCCAACGAAAGTTGTTCGTGGAAGAAGCACTTCGAAGTAAATGGTCGCCTGTTTCTTCGGTAAAACTGGTCATGTGGCGACTGTTCCGCTTGAGCAACGTAGGACGGTCCATTCTGAGTGGTACACCACAATTTGTTTGCATGAAGTCTTCGGAGAAATTCGAAAAACGAACAAGAGAAGACGAATCATTGTGCACCATGACAATGCGAGCTCTCACACATCGGCTCAAAACAGCGCCTTTTTGACCGTCCAAAACGTCGAATTGATGGGTCATCCGCCGTGCAGCCTTGATTTGACACCCAATGACTTCTTCTTATTCACTCACATCAAGAAAAACCTACTTGGTCAACGTTTTTCGACGCATGAAGCAGCTGTTGAAGTGTTCAAAAACCACGTTTTGGTGGTGAATTTTCAACACACTGTAACCAAGACAATTCGCGCTCAAATGACAAAACGGTCTGAGTGAAGTTATGCTAAAAAATGTCAAACTTTCCAATGGAAATATCAGGTAGCGTCAGGCAACACTTAGTGTTGCCTAGGCCAGAAATATATTTAGCAACCCTCGTAATAACTTTAATACCAGTGTAGTATAATGTCGATAATACCAGTGCATTATAATGCTTCTATAGTGCCTTCAGTCCGTTAAAAAAATTGGCGTTATTACTACGCCCCTTTTGGTACCTCCCATATAAAGAGACCATTTTGTACAAACCGGTAAATGCTGATAACATTAATACCAGTGCATATAAATACTTGAAATGTTGTTCAGTGCAATGCTTTCATAGTACCTATAGTCCGGAAAAATGGGCTTGATTGACAGTACCAAAAGGGGCCAAATGAACCTGATTGGCTCATAACGTTAACGTACGCTTACAATTTGGTACAGTGCAATGTCTTTGAACTATCTTATGTATGTGGTACATCTTTGGGCGTTACATGTTATCAAATTAGAATAAAATGTATATCAATATCCTATTCCTAAATATGTAATTATCAAATGATAATTTACCAAAGACGACTACTACGTCTTTTACTTATAAAAGAGCTGCATATATTTTTGTGGTACACTTTTAAGGCCTTTAATACTTTCAGACGGATTGACTTCATGTTTTGTATGTTCTTCTATTTCTTGCCAAGTTCGATGGACCTTATTGCTCCACTCCTACAGGTACCACATCAAAAAAAAGTTAAACTTGTAATATTGAAAAAATAATGGACGAAATTTCCAGAACCCAAAGATACCATTTCTTACCAAATTTGTTTAATAAGGCATAACTTTTATACCAGTATACACAAACTCTCGAACTTTCGTACATTCCATTAATTTTATTATGTCTACTGTGCAATACAATCTCGGTTAATCTGTCAAGGCATTTTGGATGCCCCCAAAACAATTGATAAACTCATACGAAAATATTTTCACCATAATATTTTGTATTTTATATTACTTATCGAAAGACTAAAGTCTGAAAAGTTTTAGACAAAACAAACTATCAACTTCCATGTTACATTTCAGTCGGTTCAGTCGTCTGAAATATCGTTAAATCGTTCATTCCTATTCATCAAAAACTACATAATAAATAAAATCGTGCTTACTCCCGGACTATAGTATTTTGGTAACATTCAAAGTTATAATTCTTTGAATTTTTAAACCAGCATATTTTCCCAAAGGCAAACATTTCATTTCTTTTCTTCAACACAGCACTAACAATGATGTCACTTCATCTTCTCTCTTCCGTTACAGCTCACCATGCACTATACCGGCACATTGACTGATGGGAAAAAATTCGATTCTAGGTAAGTGTTCACTTCGGGTCAAGGGATGAGAATGAGATGTTATATCCTATTTATAGGCTTATTTTAATTTATGTCCTTTTTGTTTATAACGCGTAAAAAAGAAGAAGAGTTTGTCTCCTCCATGTGGTGGGCATATGTACATAAATGCCTCCATTTTTGGTATTGTTCGATGTTAACAGCACAAACGATGTATGAACACATAGTCATTGTCGTAAATTAGCTGCAAAAACAGCTGATAAGAATCTTTGATTTCAGCAGGCAACTCTTTTGTCCAACACATACGTACATACTTACATATTAACGGAGGCTTTACCCAGACGCATTATTGTTGCGTTCGCTGATATATTTTGACGAAGAGTAGAGAGAGAGATATTGGTTGAAAAACAGTGCTAATTTTTAGTATCACCGAGAGGGAGAGAGAGAAAGCAAAGTGTGACAATTTAAATTTGTTTAAAGTAAAATCTAAATTTAGTACCGAAATCTAATAAGGGTTTTGTCGAAATCTCTGTTTTCTTTGTTGGTGGACCTTTATCAGAAAAATGTGTTATCAAGTAACAGTTTTTTGAAAATTTTCGCTGATATATTTTGACCAAGTGTTAAGAGAGATATTGGTTGGAAAACAGTGCTAGTTTTTAAAAGCACCGAGAGGGAGAGGATGAAAGCAAAGTGTGACAATCTAAATTCGTTTAAAGTGAATCTAAAGTTAATACCGAAAACTAATAAGTGTTTTGTCGGAATATCTGTTTTCTTTGTCGATGGACCTTTATCAGAAAAATGTGTTATCAAGTAACAGTTTTTTTAAAATTATGAGGATGTTAAAATTTTCTATACAAAAGCTAAGAAATAAATTATATCGTGTTACCATAAGTCACTTTCGTTGACACGTCACATAAAAAGGGGTTTGTATGTCAAGCACCCTCATATTCGTAATATATGTATGTACATACTCCAAAAAGAAACTCACTCTACCCGAAACCTGATAACCCACAAATTTCAACTCCTATGATAAGAACTCTGAAACCAAAAACTGCTGGTAGAGAGCATGAAAATCCTTATCACCAGCATTAGTATTTGTTGGCATCCATATGAACTTATGTGTGATAACATTTATTATTAGTTGATTTTTTTTTATTCAATATTAGTAAAATAATTGTTTATGTCCAGACTCGACAAATGATTTTCGCCCCCCAACATTTTTCTAATCTTTATAAGTACCACCACGAAAGCAATTTGAAAGGTACTCCTATGGTTGTCACATTTAAATACATTTTCCGACGCAGCCATTTGCTCTTGTAGAACTTTCTCATTGTATGACGAAGGTTATCTTGAATTTTATATATTCATACATACAGTCATGTACGTAAATGTAGGCACATTAACCAAAATTCAGATTTTCTCAGATGCAAAGCATTTGAGTAATATGTTAAAGAGGGAGAATGTTCGTTATTCTCTTCCTAATTTAAGTACTTATATATGGGGGATTTCATGTCAAGTGAGTGAATTTTTAAAACCGATGTCTTCTGATCGGGATGAAACCAAGTTTATTGGACAGTAGTTATGACACCAAATTTCAACGAGATTGGTTAAGGACTGTAATAGTTGGTCGGTGTTGAATATTGAAATTTTGGTCAAACGGCCTTTTACGTATAACTAATTAGCTATTGTATTTAGAAAATTTTGCCCAAAGAAAGATGGGCAGAAATTGCACGTAGATAGATAGTGGCGCGCCAATATATGCAAATTCTTCGAGAGTTTGTAATGTTGTACCTTTCCTAGCAAGTTTATCGGCATTGCAGTTCCCCGGGATATCCCTACGCCCAGACACCCATATGAGGTGTATATTAAACTGCTCAGCCGTCTCGTTAAGATATCTGCGACAGTCTAGAGCTGTTTGTGAATTTAGGGATGTGGCCTCCAGAGAATTGATGGCAGCTAGGCTGTCCGAGTAAAATAAATATTAGCACCGGGACGCTAGACCCCCTAGATCAGGCCGTGACCATAGCACCACACTTTTATAACCTCATGTGACCGTAGTTCTTGTACCTCCACATTCTTAGTGCCGGTCTGCTTGCAACTTCTCTCGCCCCAATATTAATAGGCAGTATATGGAGTGGGGCTTGTAGATACTCAGTCGCTGTAGTCCTGTAGGCAGTTCTCTGAACTGTTTTCTTTTGGTTCTCTGAACCTTTCGTTTGATTGATATCTACAGAACTTTGGTTGTTGTGCCTATATTTATGTCCATAACTGTATATATTTATTTAATTTTGACAATATGTATTGTATGTGGATGTGAAAAAAGGAAATTACTTTATGATTTTATTATATGCAAATTGCCATTTTCTATTGCTTAGAGGCTAAAGAAACCTGAGAAATGTTTTGTAGAGCATAAACGTTATTCACTTTTCCCAAAAAAAAGTAAATAACTCATTCATATACTTGATTACATGATGATAGAGTCCTGGTACGTACCGACGTTATGGTCAATTTAAAAATGGGGAGTTCACCATGACATCAGCAGCACAATAAACTGAATAATATGCATATGACTTATGTATGTGTATTTTCTGTATATTTTGATGGGAAATTTCAAAAAAATATTAAATTATTTTTAAACAAATTTACAAATCTGGTTGTGGAAGTCGACACAGTCGACATTTTCGTAAACTACTCCACTTTGGCAATGAATGATGAAATTGATTGTATGAAACAATTTAAGTCCTAACGCATTTTCGCACCTATGTATTACACAAATCATTATTATTTCCCCATAAATTATATATCAATAATTTCAATGTCTTTAAATTTTGTATAATGACTATAGCCTAACAAAGAATGGGCAATATTTTCTCAGCCATTCTGGCATCTGCCGAACAAAATACCAAATTACATATTATATCTACCCAACAGTGAGTGTATTGTTCAGTTGGTTTAGTCGATTGAGATTTTCTAGTATAAAAGTACCTTTTTTCAATTCCTTCGTTCCTAACATCGTTGTGAAGTGGGTTCTCACCTCACTGTGACAAAATATTCCATTTTTTGTTGGATAAGGCCACGACGACTAGAGCCAAAGAGAAAGTTTGTGTGACTTATTTTCTGGTTCATCATGATTTGTGTTTAATTTACCGTGATTTTTACATTTACCTTACCACACTCGAATGTCTGTCTGCCTTCATGTCGTCGTCGTCGATGGATAGTAAGATAAACAGAAAAGTATGTTGGTACCTGTTGCATTCATCCAGCCCCAGCAAGGAAGGGTGTTGGTTAGAACACCCATTCACAGTTTAATATAGGATTCATCTTTCAAGCTTCGGAGAGTTAAATTTTGAAACATTGTGTTACTTAATCATAATGGGGCCCTTAAACACAAAACCAGGTGGGTTCAACCACTGGAGTGGTCCAATGGGTGTAATGTGTTTCTGACAAAACTCCTTTATAATGAAGTTGTTTGGTTTTGTTCTGCTTGTACCTCTTCTTGAGAAAATGCTTTTTGGCTTAGAGCGAAAAAGTGTTGAACACTGTCTTGTCAAAGTGGTTGATGGCGGTGCTCTCGTACGGTGATGAGCACCAAAGTCAGTCAAGTGTATAAACTGCATGCTCTAAAGGTTGTTGTTGTTGCAGTTTTTTGTTTGGCTCCACCGGAAATTGCCAACAATAACGACGGCCACAATAATAACTAACAAGACAAACGATAAAATCGTTGCGTCAAAAAGAAGAAAAAAGTGGCAGCCGCTTTTAACGCAACAGAATCGAGCAAACACGCATTTATAATCACAGAGTCTTACAAACCACAACCTTTCTCATCCTGAAATAACTAGACACTCTGCTAACCAAACTCCCACCTCTCCCAACAGAGGTGTATTTAATTCAAAAAAGCTTTATGTACCTGCTGATGATGAAAGCTGGAAGTGCACTTAGGCGTATAATCGTTATTCGTTTTGCACTGGCATACGGTAATTAAATAGCTTTCCAAAGGATCGTCTTTGTACCGCGTACCAATATCCACACATATAGACATACATATGCAACTACTCTGATATTTATGAACACCATCTCTTATGGTTTGTCTTGTACAAGACTCCGGCATTTTAATTTATTTGTCTTATTTTCTATTTTAACTTGCTTTTTTATTCGCCCTGTAAATGACAGTTTTCATCATCAGAGGCCACGGTTGGTAGATTCCATTGTAAGTGGCAATCAATTGTATACACGTCTAAAACATTATAACGTTTACTCCAACGGTAGTGGACGTTGTGACTACAACTGCAAGTCTGTGTTTGTTGTCTTTCATTGCTACTCCAACTCAATTGTCTGACCAATAAAGTTGGGCAGGTCCTTTTAATATACTTGGAAAGGATACTATCGACGGCAATGTAATATCAACATTTTCGATATTCTTTTGGTAAAACTAAATGTAAAATTAGGTTTTGGAGCCACCGCATACGTGCTTGGTTAATTATAAAAAGGATTAAATGCAATAATTGCGCTGTTTGATGGACATAGTCTAGTAGATGTTTAATTAAAAGTCTTTATTTCGCGCAGTTACATATTTGGTTATGTTAAATTGGAATCACTCTGAACACTTCATGAGTTTTTGGAGTAAGTTAACATAAAGAAAACAATTAATAAAAATTTAAAAATTCAAATTGAAGTTTCGATAAAAAATATTATTTGAAAAGGACCTTTTATCCAGTCATCGGACCACTTAAGGGATTAAATGTCATTGATTTCATTAAAGGCCGATAAAGAAAAATTTCTTTATGAAAGTAATTTCGAAGAAATCTTAAAGAAAAATACAATTTTAAAGAACCATAACAAGAAAAATACAATTTCAATGAAATTTCCTAGAAAAATTAAATTCCTAGAAATATAGAATTTTAAGGACATTTTTAGAAAAAATTAATTTTGACATAATTTTAAGTATGTATTTTTAACAACATTTTCAAACAAAATGCAATTTTTGCAAAAGTTTATTTTTTTTGTATAATTTTCTATAAAAAATGTTTATTAAAAAACGTCTCGACGAAATTTTCTAGAAAACCTAAATTTTGAAGAAAAGTAGAATTTTGACGATTTATTTTTAATGAGTACCAATTTTGAAAATATTTTCTATAAAACTACGATTTATATTAAGTTTTATCTGAAAATCCATTTTCGAAGAAATTTTCCAAAAAATTTAATTTTGTTGAAATTTTGTGTAAAAATTAAATTTTCTACTGATAATATTAATTCAGAAATAGACGATAGAAAATTTGATAAAAATGTAGATTTTTATCAAGACATGTTACTGCAAGCTCACTGGGATTCGAATCAAATTTAAAAAAATATATATTGGGGAATTCATGTAAAGTGCGTAAATTTTTAGACGCGATGTCTTCTGATCGGGATGGAATTTTTGTCCCATTGGATAGTAGTTATGATACAAAATTTCAACGGGATCGGTTAAGAACTATGCGAGTTGGAGGGTGTTGAATTTTTAAATTTCGGTCAAGCGGCACTTTTTTCCCGTCTATTTAACCAATGACCTATTGTATTTAGAAAAATTTGCCCAAAGTGTTTTCTACAGCTTTTTCTTCAATTTTTATAAGAAAACTAGCTGACCCCAGCAGACGTTGTCCCGAGTTTCAGGAAAAAATCATAAAAAATGTATATTGACCATATGTCCACTACAGCGACAGGTTAGAATCATACATACAAACTATTATAAGACAGACCACACATACATTTTAAATTTCAATCAAATCGCTCTGGAAATTCGAATTTTGCAAATAACTTGACCACTCCGCAATTTATAGCGGTGCAAATAATTCTAAAACACAAATGATCCCAAACTGAATATATTGTTCAATTTTCAGTCCATTCGCTTTTATGGTTTCGGAGATCATGCGTTACTAACAAACGTACAAAGGATTTTATATATAAAGATTAAAAAAAAATTCGCAAAAATAAGGTTTTCTGTTTTTTTTTTGCAAATGAAAACTTGTTTTGACATTTTTGCCTATTTTTTTTTAATTTTTTAGCTCAAATAAATACTTAGGTAATTCCCTTTAAAATCTTTGTGGTCTTTAGTGGGATGGGCCTGGTTTATAATGGGTGATTTTTTTTGGCAACTTTCTTTTTGGCAACACTGTTTTTGTCGTAAATGGTTCCGAAAAGATTTAAATAATCCTAAATTAAGTAGCCTGCATCTTCCTCTTATTTAATTTTTTCAAGGATATTGCAAAAAAATCAAACTTTTGAGAAAATTTTAATAATTTTTTAATTAAAACATCTTAAAATCGAATCAAAACAAATATTATATATTTATTATTTTATCATAAAGTCTGATCGGCTATGAAATCATTCCGAAGAAAATCGACGCATAATTTTAAAAGTTGTAGCTAATTAAGTAAGTCAACAAACATAGAATATTCGGTTAAGTAATGTGATGTTATGATGATGTTGTGTTATTAACATAATGTTAACTTACACTTGGTGTTTTTTGACAACTTGTGTGGTTGTTAGATTTGCTAAATTAGCTAAAAAATTTTAAATTATACATCGATTGTCTTCGGAATGGTCTCATGTTAATCATGTCAGATCATACTTTACGATAAAATAATAAAAATATAATAATTGTGAATTTGTTGATGTTTTTAAGAGATTTTAATTACAAAATCATTAAAACTCTCTAAAAAATTGGATTTTTCGCAATATTTATATTGTATTTATATTTTGTAAGATATCTTTGAAACCGTTGAAAATTATCTAACCTTTCGTTTGAGCAAAAAAAAAATCAATAATAAGGTATAGGTTTTTCACAAAAACAAGTATTAATTTCGCAAAAAAAAAGAATCACAAACAAATATGTTTGCAATTTTTTTTATTTTCTTCAAAATATTGAAGAAAAAGCTGCCGACAACACTTATGGCACAATTTTCTAAATACAATAGGTAATTATTTATATGGATATGAAAAAAGTGCCGTTTGACCAAAATTTCAAAATTCAAGACCATCAAACTCGGACAGTCATTAACCGATCCCGTTGAAATATTTGGTTTAAAAATTGACTCAGTTGACAGAAATCCCCCATATATATTATGTAGTGGTGGTTTTGAACCCTGCTGTCCAAACTGACATGTCGGTGAGTACAATTCTTCCCTTCGTACGTACCACCATCATACAGAGTTTCTCAAAAGAGAGTTTAAATATCCGATTTCTGTACTTTAATAATTACTACTTTTTGAAGTTAATAAAAATTATAAACTTTCTTTTGAGGCACCCTGTAAAATACTTATTTTTGTGGTACACTTTTTGTAACTATAGAAAAACTAATAAAAACTAAAAAGGTGCATATTGAGCATAATCTTTTTCTCAGAATGATATGACTGTCCATGTGTGCGTATTAGTTTCATATTAATATGCATTCATATTACTCATGCTCATACTCATACTCGTACTGGTAGTGATACATTCACCGATAACATTTAATTTGTATTGGTATGAGTATGTTGACTTAGTTCGGCAAAATACGGATTTGGTTAGTAGTTCTTGTTACATTCAATTTACTACTTCCATAAGTATTTCAGCTGATTTATGTTAAAGACATACATTATTGCTACTGAATTCTGAAGATGATAGAGTGGTGCCTATCGAAACTGCAGTCAATTCTACCAAGCAATTAAAACTCTCTACCATTTTTTGTATTTGTTTCTATTACTTTTTTGCAATAGACAGAAAGTAACTGAAACATATAGTCTTAAACCAAATAAATTCTGACTGAATAACAAAAACACAGACCAACAATAAATAACAACAACACAATTTTAAAAAATCTACAAAGTAATTTCAAATAAAATTAACTATACCACTCGGGGTCACTCCAACTACAAATCCATATACGAGTATATACATTTATATTTTAATCAACTTAAGATCAACCATTTTATCAAAATTTTCGAAAAACAATACGATTTTCCCATTGGACAGACAGAGTTAGTTGATTCTTTGGGGAAGGAAACATTGATTTTTTTCTTTCCCATAAA